>OX422210.1:456556027-457067559 GCA_949130495.1 Sambucus nigra | reverse complement strand
ATGCATATTATAACGTATCCCCATATATATCTAGATAGATTTTGTTGAAAAAAATATCATATCATCATCGCTAATCCTAGATTTTCTTTCTATATGATTTGTGTTTGCGGTCCAGATTCTATATTTGGGTCTCATGCTTCCCTCAACCACAATCTCCTTAAGATAAAAAAAAATCTTCTTCATCCCATCCCTTTCTTAATTATTGTGATTAAATTTTTACTGTTCAAATAGTTTCTTAGAGTTATGTTTTTATGGTTTAGTGGTGTAATCCATAAATACTATGACTAGAATTGAGTTGTTAATTATAATATTTTTCGAATGATTATTCTTTGACAAGTTCACAAGACTTTTAATATGTGGGTTCATAATCTATTTACTGTTAGATGTATTAAAGTAAAAAATGTCAATTTAAGGATGTTAAAATCTTATAATCAAGCACTTCATCAGAAAACTGATAGGCAATTTGTTGTCTTTCTACATTTAGTTTTGTTATTTTCTTAAAATTCTATTTTGTTGCTTGTGTAAAATTTACATTCATTTCTACAGAGAATCACACCATGTGTCTAAACAATCAAGACACATACTTCGTTTTATATAAAGAGAATATTATTTTCTTCTATGTATCCCCATTTAATAATTCTACTTACTGTATATTTTAAATTATGGGATCGTATGCACATGTCTCGAACTACTGAACTACGTTCTTAAATTGATTTATTATTCATTCCTTTATATAAAGAGAAAAATGATTTTCTCATCAAACCCACAAGTAATTTCCCTTTCCTTATTTTTACTTTTGTTAATATATTAGATTATTCATTAAACTCAGTTACTTCTATGATATTATAATTTTTTTTATAGTACTCCCTCTGATTCACTTCAAAATTTTGGACAAAAGGATCTTCTTGATCTCTGTGTGCTCTAATTTTAACTTGAAATAACATAAAAATACTAATGGGAGGACTTTGGCACTGATTATAGCACATAAGAGAAAAAGGTGATTGTTAAGGTAATGATCTTATTCAATTTAGTTCGTGGAATGGTATTTTCATTCTTAGTTCTGTGAGTTACCTTTCTTCTTTTCTTTTCTTTTTCTCTTTCTTTTTTTGGTTCATATGACTATATTTCATGGAATGTGTTACAATTTGTTCCTTTCTTTGTATAGGATACAAACATCTTTATCCTTTCTTTGTGTAGAGGGGGCTTAAAGGTAATCCTGACACTACACCAAATCTGCCGAATTGTCACGGTCATTGACCCTAACAAGTTCAACTTGAGATAATCCCCCCATTTACAATAGTGTTTGGGATTATCATGAGATTATAGATAATCCCCCCATTTACAACAGTGTTTAAGATTAAGGCATCTCAGCGTGGCAACTCAGCATGGCAGCCCCAGAGGGACCTTCTAGCGAAAGATCTGACCAAAAGAGCTCGTCCTTTAGTCCTATTGATTAATTTAGTCACATTATATTTTTGTTTATCTTGACTATGAGATATAATGATTGTAATGATGTAATGAGAATAATGATTATGTATGAGGTCGAACGGTACTCGCGAGAGACCAGGCCTGACAGGGCCTGGGAGAGCTTTCATGCTCTATCGAACGACCTCTCCGTGGGAACTCTTGAGGGACTTGGTTTGGAGGATTTAGAAGTGAGGCACCATTACGTCTTGTCTTAACCGTCTTAGATACACCTGGTAAAACACCGAAGGACCCTTACCGTGGAACCTCGGGCAGAGTAGCTTGGAGTTCCATCGGGCATTGAGCGGTGAACCAAACAACCCTCTACTTAATGTCACATTTACTTTAAGTGATATCACTAGCCAGCTAAACAATGTCAAATCTGCACTTGAGTAAACCCCCATGGCATTTGGGGCTGTCAGACAGTTGGTGAGCCACCTATGTGACAGCAGCCCCCTGACACATAATGGTTAGGCAAAAGGCATGTCTTAGCATTTAATGTTTATGACGTGGATGTAACAAAGGCATCAGGTATTTAATGTTTGTGACATAAAGTATGAGGGGTGTCTTTCACAGGCATTGATGACTGAGTTGCCTTGGGAGTGGTGTGGGGGCTATTTAAAGACCCCAACCACCTCTAGGAGGGATCATGTTCTTTCTGAGAATCCAGAAGTTATTGCTAGAGAAGATATATACAAGATAGAGTTATTAAAAACTAAAGAGTTTCACTCACACACCAGTATCATTTATTACGAAGCTTTTAATACTTGACAGGGATTCTTGAGGGTGGTTGGTGTGTTTGGCTGCCTGCCAAGGTGTATCTAGGGTGCTTACTTCTTTCTCCCTCTTACTGAGTTACTTCTGAGACCGTTGTTATCTTTTGAGTCATACACGAGAGATTTATGATTTTATCCCAGCTTTCTCTTCACTAAGATGTGTTTGTGTGTCCTATAGTTAATCCAAAGTTTTGTTAATTAACTTATCATTACTATAATCAAAAAGGGTTACGCCTCCATTAATATAAATTACCCTCTTACATTTGCCGACTCTACTAGGGAGGAATTCTTCTAAGCAAGGCGTATGACGCAGGATAACGTTAATCGAAGGCTCAACTTTGATGACATTCAACATAATGAAGAACAGGAAGCGAGAGAACTGGAAGCTCTAAGGGATGGGTCTCCTCGAATAGAGGTGCCTCCAATTCAGGCGACGACAGGCGTTCTAGGGGTGACACAAGCTTCCACGAATGCTGTGTTGGGACCAGCTCAAGTGGTACTCCTCATTAATAAGTTTTATGAGTTTTTACAAACTTCGGTAGCTTCAACGGTGTTGGGAGGATTTGAGGCCAATTCCTTCATAACAAAAGGAGCAACCCCAATGATCCTAACAAGTGCAGGCGTGACGGGAACAATCCCAGCAAGTATACCCTATGTTGGGAACCCCATAGTAGGAACCTCAGGAGTATAAATGACCCCAACTATGACGATTTCTTTAGCTACAATGGGTGTTAAGCCTATGGTCCCGTTAGTCGTTGCTCCAATGGCATCACCCATGGAGGAAATGAGGAAGGAGGTGCAGAAAGAGATGCTAAAGTTCATGTAATCTTCCTCGCAATCTGCTGGCGAGGTAGCTTCAGTTTATGATGACTTTCGAACAACTTACCCCCAGGAATACAATGACGAGCCCTATTAGAAAGATTATATCCCTCCTATCTTTGAAAAATACAAAGGAAAAGGTGGAAATCCGAAGGAACACATTAAGCGCTTCGTTAAACACTTGGGGGCGCATTGTAATAATAAGAAGCTTGGGTTGAGTGAGTTTTCTAAATCCCTGGCTGATAAAGCATACACTAGGTATTCTCATTTAGCTCCCGGGAGCGTTTATACATGGGAGGAGATTCATGTTTTGTTCGTCCACAAGTTCTTTCTCGCGGAAGATGAGTTTACTTTGACCCAATTAGGGAGGGAGGAGCAACGACCCAAGGAAGAAGTGGTGACTTACATTTGAAGGTTTAGAGAAAGGTACCTCGATGTGAGGGAGGAGGCCAAAGAGTCCAAGTTAATGCAGATCTGCGCGAAAGGCCTTCTTCCTGAGTACATCTTCTATTTTATCAATGAGTCGCGCGAGGGGACTTTTACAGCGTTCCTAAAAGCGACAATAAATATCTCATTGGTTATGCGGTCGAATCCAGTGGTGGTGCCCATGATGTTTAGACAACCGATACAACTTATGGTGGGAGGTCTTATCCCCCACGAGTAGGGTACTCCGAGGGAGCAGATGGGGGTAAGACACCAAAGAAGGACAATAAAAGGAAGTTTGGAAGAGACAGGGAGGACCCACCACCATTGCCTTGTACAGTGGAGGAGGCTGTCAGCTATTACAATGCAATGGTCCAAGGAGGAACGGTCTATGAATCAAAGGGAATTCCCATTAGGGAACCCGATGCGGCAACGAGTGCGGATTCTAAATATTGTCAGATTCCTCAGAAGACCCATCATCCAACAGAGATTTGTTTCATGCTGAGAAGAATCATCGATAAGTATGTGAAGGGAGGGACGTTGCAAATCCTTTCGCAGAACGTTAACAATAACCCACTCCTAGCACATGGGGCCAATCTTGTGGTGCCTATGATGAGGAGACATAGAGAGAAGAAAGAAAGCCAACGACGAAGCAGGGGGTGTTTGAAGAAGCTTTGAAAATCTGTACTAAGGGAATGGATAACATAGTATTAGCATACGATGAAGCAAGAGCTAAAGATGTGAAGGATGTATACAACTTCGAAGGTGAGGAAGCAGACCCAGTCTTAGAATAATGTGCAGTTTCAAAATACCCAAAGTTCATTTGGTTCTTCGACCAAGTGGGGATACCGAAGGAGAGTAGGTTGGAAATAACCCAGGCAACACTTGACATTGCGAGGAAGAACGCGGTCCCCTCGTTGAGATGGAGGGGACCCATAGCCAGGTTAGTGAAGAAGTTTTTGTCAGAAGTAACTTTCAGCGATACGGATAGGGCCATAAGATTCCCTCATAATAGGCCATTGTGTGTGACCCACTATTCTAAAAAACCCACCTAGCCTCCACCTAGGCACGCCTAGGCTTGAGACTTGGGAGAAATACCTTGCCTTAAGCTTTTTACGCCTTATTCTTGGTAATACCCTTAAGGCGCACTTTTTTCTAAAAACAACAATGCTTTAGTGAAACGATATCGCCTTTAATTTTTTTTTAACATACTAGACCATTATCTCATAAAAAATAATCAAATAGTATTTTATTTTGCATATATTCAAACAAATTTTTATGATATGTACAAGTTTATTATTTTAATAGCCTTGTTCTGGTGAAAAAATATTAAAATATATTAAGAAGGCCTATACGCCTTTTCACGCCTTTTTATTCCTAAGGCCCGCCTAGGCATCTAAGGCTTAAGGCTTGGCCTCCACGCCTCGATCACGCCTCGTATTTTTTAGAACCTTGATGTGATCGCCAGCGTGAACAGAGTTAGTTTTACGAGGAATCTTATGGATGGCGGAGCTTTCATCAATATCATGTCAATCAACTCCTTCCACGCAGCCAATATTCCAGAAGAAAGGTTGGTCCCCATGCCTTTGGTAATTTTGGGATATGACAACCAATCTTCCAAGTCCATTGGGTACATAAATGTTGGGATTGTGATGGAAAATCTGATTTCCCACATCAAGTTCCACGTAATAGAGAGTGCAACTTCCTACCATCTGCTGATAGGAAGAGTGTGGATGCACAACCAAGGGCTAGTTCCTTTGACGTATAACTAATGCACCAATGAAAATATCTAGGGGATAGAGGTGACCATTAGGGCTACGAAGAGGCCCTTCGCTATTGAGGAAACTCACTTGGTAGATGCAGCATTTTACATAGAGTTGGAGGAGGACGTCCGTATCCTAATGATAAGAATGGAGGAAGCATGGATTACCTTGATCATAGAAAGGATCGGGCTATTGAACGAGCAAAATAAAGAGGTTGCAAGCATCGCAAGAGTGATGGCCGAAGAAGATCACCAGGTGTCCCCTTAGCCCCAAAACATCTCGAAGTAGCTCAAAGACATGATGAGGACTAGAGTGGATCCGATGGAACATGAGGTCCAACGACAAATCATAGTGAGCCGATTTTTAGGAAAAATAATGGCTGAGGCTTCTAGAGAGAATAAGAGGAAGGCGGTTACAGCCACCAGCAGGTAGTGTAAGAAAGTCATTACCGAAGAAGGAAAAGTGGTATATCGATTATAATAGTGTGAATAGGAAGCTGATAATAAGGCTGACCCGATATATAAGTGCTTTTTGGTGGATAACCGGGGGTAATGTATGGTGATAAACAACTCAACATGCAAGAGTTCGTGGAAGATGTCGCCGAAGAACCAGATTACATGGTAGACGAATCGAAGCCCGAGGTATAAGAGTTGGAGAACTTGAACCTGGCAAAATAAGGGGAGGATACAAGGCCTATTTTCATCTCGAAAGATCTCAGTAAGGATAAATGAGGGTCTTTGGTGGAGTTGATTCAGGAGTTCATAGACATTTTTATGTGGAAATACACAGAGATGGAAGTGCTGGATGAAGGAGTCAGCTACCACAAGTTAAACGTGATGCCTTCAGCCATCCTGGTGAAACAAGCAATGAGAACGTACAAGCCCGAGCTAGACTTGAAGATTAAGAAAGAAGTCCAACGATTATTAGCGGCAGGGTTCATCAAACCAATACATCACCCGCTTTGGTTGTCTAGCATTGCGCCGGTGGGAAGGAAATATAAAAATAAGATAAGGATCTGTGTGAACTTCAGAGATTTGAATCGAGATTGCCCCAAGGATGAGTTCCCTCTACCCTCCATTGTCAGCTTGATAGATGCAACAAATGGTCATCAGATGTATAGCTTCATGGATGGATATGTAGGGTACAACCAGATCAAGATGTACCCCACGGATGTAGAGAAAATAATGTTTAGAACCCCATTGGGCAATTTTATGTACAGAGTAATGCCGTTTGGACTTAAGAACGTTGGGGCTACTTACTAGAGAACAATGATGGCTATTTTCCATGATTTCTTCCACAAATTTGTGGAATTATATGTGGATGATTTAGTCATCAAATCGAGGAGGGAGGAGTCCCATCTGACTGATTTGCGAAAGTTGTTTGCCCAGTGCAGGAAGTATAAATTGAAGATGAATCCACTAAAATGCATCTTCGGAGTAACAAGTGGAAAATTTCTGGGCTTCGTGGTTGATTGACAAGGGGTGCAGATGGACCAGGACAAGTAGCGAGCGATCTTAGAGATTCCAAGTCCAAGAATGATGAAGGATCTGAAGAGTTTCCTTGGAAAAGTCTCCTACCTTAGGAGGTTTGTTCCTGGATTATCCAAAATGACACATCCGTTGATGCAGCTGCTGTGAAAGAACACAATGTTCAAGTGGGAAGAGGTTCACCAGGAGTCTCTCATTGGACTAAAGAATATGCTCATTTAACCACAAATCATGGTTCCCCCGTAGGCAGGAGTACCGTTGCAACTGTATCTCACATCTACCACGAGGTCCGTTGGAGCTTTACTGGCACAAGAGACCGATGGGCAAGAATGGCCAGTCTAATACCTCAGCAGGATCATCGATGGGCTAGAGGTCATATATAGTAGCTTGGAAAGGCATTGTTTTGCCTTAGTCTTTATAGCACAAAAACTTAGACATTATATGTTGTCTTTTACAATTCATATTGTAACTAGATTTGACCCTATTAAGTATTTTCTGGCAAGAACTATATTGATTAGTAGGGCAGCTAGGTGGTTCCTTATCCTCTCCGAATATGACTTGAAGTGCGTGGTTCCTCGTGCAATCACTACACCAAAAATAGCATTTTGGCACACCATGATATTAAAAATCTGGCACAGTTTAAAATTGTGCTAGATTTTGGCACTGTTTAATGAAAATTTGGCACATTTTAAAACAGTGCCAAATTTTGGCACTGTTTTAAAGTGTGCCAAAATTAAGAACACTTGACTAGAATATAAAATGCCTTAAAATTTTGCACACTTTAGTTTCCCTCTTCTCTCTCCCTCGTCTTCTCCCCCGCTCCCCCTCTCTCTCGACCAAAAGCCCTACCCTCTCTCTCCGAGATCATCTCACCGATAAGGATGCTCTAATCGTCGACCTTCAATCCCATCATCAATCCCTCGATTCATCTCTCTCCGGCACCGCTGATAAGCTCACTCAAGCCGACCGCGAAAAGGTTCATCCCAATCCCCTCCCTCTCTCTCACACACAATAACAGACATAATACTGGTTGTTGTTTTTTGAGCCCAGGAGAGGTTGTTGAAAGACAATGAATTGCTATCCAACACTGTAAAGAAGCTCAATCGCGATGTTGCTAAGGTACCATATGTGGTGCTTTCTAGAATGTCACCTCATTTTTTCGTTTTAAAACTCTATCGTCCAACTTACTTGATAAAGAGTTACTTCATACTTTACCCACCTCCACTGGAATTGTACATCATGCTACTTAAATTTTACTAGTTTTTGTTACAAAAATAATATGCTCAAATTCTGAAAATACAGAAATTCAAAATGCATAAGAAAATTAAATCAACTTATTTGTAGGCTGCTCAAGATTTAAACTTGTCGTAACTCTCCAAAAAAAACATTCCTCCTCTCATTTAAACATGTCGCAACTCTCCAAATTTTTTTGACACATCTTTGTTTTGACATTCCTCCTCTCATTCTTCGAAGTCGCACGTGGTCAATGATCACATCGACGTCGCCATCGCCGGTCTCACCGCCGACGTTCGCGCCCCCTCCTCGTCGATCGACTCGTTGTTCCGAGTGGTGATTCGCGGAGCACTCGACTGCTGAGTTGATGGTGAGTTTTGATTTACGGGTTTGGTTTAATTGGTTTTGAATTTTTGTTGTGGTGTTTAGACCATACATGTTTATTACTCTCTCAGTCCCAAATTAAGAGTCAGACCACTATTCTTTTTTGGTTCGTACTCCACTTTTCCATTTTGGACAAAATTAACGTACCAAATTTCATCGTAGTGATTGAATGTTGAAATTGGCAATTGATTTAGAGTATCCTTAATATATACGAAAAAGGATAAGTACTCTTAATTTGGGACGGAGGGAGTACTTAGGGTGTGTTTGGGAAGCCCAATACCGTGCTTTGGAATTGAAATCAGAATTGGTAAATTTATAAACTTGGACTGAATATTTTTCATCCATGGCATGTAATTTAAATTATGATTATGGTTGATTTTTGTGGATTCTTTTGTGTAGGATGATAAAGCTTCTTTGCTTAATTTGTCTTGTTTTGGAGGGTACGAGGTGTTAGTGTCTATGTGTTAGGCAATGGTAATATACACACAAGCCCTACCCTCTTTTGACGCAACCTCTCCGTTTCCTCTAGCCTCAAGCGTAGTAGCGCCAAGGTCCACCTTAAGGGTGTTGGTCAGCCCTTAGCTCCGGCAGGTAAAGCTCACCATTACATCGTCCTCTGGCTCAGGCAGGTTTCTCCATCTCGAGTAGGACCACTTCCGGGGGTTTGAGGAGTGTGGGGGATTATAGCGGCGGTGTCGACTTTTCTTCTTCTGTGCAAAAAAACCATATTCCAGTATATTTATTTATATAATCATTTCAGTTTAACTACTAGAGTACATGTATTCTTATTCTTGAGTAACATTGACCATATATGTTTTTGCAGCCATAGGGAATGGCTAGATTTAATTACCCGATTCAGTATGCCCTAACAATTGTAAGTAATTAATTATATGAATATCATTAATTTATTTAGGTTTGATTAAACATTTACCCCTCATCTTTTTATCTACTTTAGATTGCAGCTGAAAGTGTTAAAATGTATTTAGAAATTACCGACGAAACTCTCAATTTTGTTGACAAGGTAACTTTTGATTTTATCTATTTGACACAATCAAATTGGTCTCACTCGTATCATCTTATAAAAATAGCATTCACTTTGTGTTATGTAACAGTTTTTTGAGATGTAGCGCCATGACGCCGTTAGAGCACTTGAAATTTATAAGAAATCAGGAGATCAGGTATATATATCACATGTGTGTTATTTGTGTCTTGTTAGAGCATTCATAATTGTTTTCCAAACAGAAGGAACTGGATAGCTTAAATGTGTCATATCCTTGTCGCAGCAGCAAAATGGTGGAGGATAGGGTAGATAATAAATGACCCCAGAATACACACAATCGTCCTGATATTAAGATGTTCAAGCAGGTGACTGTTAACCATCACAGGTTTAATAGTTCAACCTAGTGACCGTCAACCGTCCCAACTTTTATCCACCACTCACCCATCCCACTTTGTTGTTTTACTCACCAAGTTAACCGCCCCAACTTTTAATACTGCAGCTGATTATTACTTGTTCATGCGATAATCCAGTACCTAATCCCCCTAAACTAAAAAAAAAATCTTGTCATTGATATCCACTTTTGAGTTCCCCCCCCCCCCCCCCCCATAAAAATCTATGGTGCCTCTCTTATACTGAATTGTTTGCACAAGGCTTGTCTACCATGTTAAGATGCTATATTGTCCTGTATTTAAACGCATAGTACTGCTGAACATTATGGATTTGCATGGAGTATCAATGACATGCAAGTTGTATCCTTATTTTGTTACAAGTCATGATATTTGCCAACTCCTTATCTCATTCAAAGAAGGCATTTGAAAATTTATAAATGAAGACGCAACATGTATAATTTTCTGGTCATAATTACATACTTTCTTTATCTTTATTGTATTTTCCTTGTCAGCGGAAGATTTCAGAATTTGTAGACATTGTTTGACCAAATGGGATACTTTCGAGAAGTTATGCCGCGAAGAGTTCATCGTGTGGCTATCAAAATACAAATGAAATCTGGTTAGTCTCAAATTCTCTTTGAATGTTGCAGCATTAAATAAAAAAATAGCCTGAAATAGCAGTGACAAGTGGCCAAACGTAAAATGGCTTACATTCTGAGCTTATTTAGTTAAATTGGTGGAACGGATTTGCTGGTGGTTTGGTTTTGGAATTTGCTGCTGCTGTTGAGTTTTTTTTAAATGGTAAAACATGTTGGATTTAACGAATAAACAAATGAAACTATGTCAAAATTTTCTCTAATCAATAAACGTTCTAAATTGATTAAAAAAATATCGTTATACGATAAAACTCAATGTAACTTGTAGGAACTGACCGCGTAGTCCCGGGTCTCCCGGTTTGAGAGTATGACGATAATTTGCAAAAATCACACTTAGACTTAAAAATAAGCCATTAAAGGGTGAAAACCCAAACCAGCCCCCAAATGACCCCTTAAGAGGCACGAACACCTCGCACGGGACCAATGCAACTTATAGGAACTGACCGCGCAGTCCCGGGTCTCCCGGTTTGAGAGTATGACGATAATTTATATAAATCACACTTAGACTTAAAAACAAGCCGTTAAAGGGTGAAAACCCAAACCAGTCCCCAAATGTCCCCGTAGGAGGCACGAACACCTCGCACGGGACTAATGCAACTTGTAGGAACTGACCGCGTAGTCCCGGGTCTCCCGATTTGAGAGTATGACGATAATTTGCAAAAATCACACTTAGACTTAAAAACAAGCCGTTAAAGGGTGAAAACCCAAACCAGACCTCAAACGGCCCCGTAGGAGGCACGAACACCTCGCACGGGACCAATGCAACTTGTAGGAACTGACCGTGTAGTCCCGGGTCTCCCAGCTTGAGAGTATGATGATAATTTGCGAAAATCACAATTAGACTTAAAAATAAGCCGTTAATGGGTAAAAACCCAAACCAGCCCCCAAACGACCCGTACGAGGCATGAACACCTTGCACGGGACCAATGCAACTTGTAGGAACTGATCGCGTAGTCCCGGGTCTCCCGGTTTGAGAGTATGACGATAATTTGCAAAAATCACACTTAGACTTTAAAACAAGTCGTTAAAGGGTGAAAACTCAAACGAGCCCCCAAACGGCCCCGTAGGAGGCACGAACACCTCGCACGGGACCAATGAAACTTGTAGGAACTGACCGTGTAGTCTCGGGTCTCCCGGTTTGAGAGTATGATGATAATTTGAAACAATCACACTTAGACTTAAAAACAAGCCATTAAAGGGTGAAAACTGAAACCTGCCCCAAACGACCCCGTAGGAGGCACGAACACCTCGTACGAGACTAATGTAACTTGTAGGAACTGAACGCGTAGTCCCGGGTCTCCCTGTTTGAGAATATGACTATAATTTCCACTCATATATGTAATTTTTTAGTTTGAGTAACTTTTTTTTGTAAATTATTGGGTTACTAATATCGTATTTTTTTGTATCCTATTTTTTTTGCAGGATAACAATTTATCGTTGGCATTTATTCACGTGGAACACCCAGAGAACTCAATGGTTTACAACAAGGGATTTATTCATGATTCTCATGTTCGTACGGTCTTTTGTTGTTTTATTATTGACTTTTATGTCCGTGCGGGCCTTTGTAAGTTAATTGTTATATTTTGTGACCGTGCGGGCTTCATGTTAGGCATATTTTGTATTAACAGGTTTTGAAATGTCCAGAAAATAGAGGAAACTCTGCCCAATTTTTTTGGGCCTGTGAACTGATAAAGACTTGTAATATTTTGAAGTTTGTATGTACATTAGTTTATTAACAACGTGCAATATTATTAATTTGTGAATTTTGTGATTTCAAATAATTAATTTTTTTTTTATAAAAAATCGGGCAAAGTTAAAAACTGTGCCAAAAGTGTTCTAGATATATCAAATTCTGGCATGGCTTAAAAGTGTGCCAGAAGTGTTACTGTTTAGGCAAATTTGGCACACTTTTGAGCCGTGCCAGAAAAAAAATGTCATTTTGGAACACCTGATTCTGGCAAAGTTCAAAATCGTGCTAGATTTGATATGGCACAGTTTTAAACCATGCCAGATTCCTGTTTTTGGTGTAGTGGATTAAAAGTCAAGCGTACGACGATCTTTTGGCAATCTTCCCCTCGAGAACGTTTGAGCCACCCAAAGAAAGTATTCTAGGAGACGATTTGCAGGCCAATCACCTGGATGCAATTGATGAGGAATGGACGATGCAGTTTAATGGATCTTCGACAGAAAAGAAAGGAGGAGCAAGGGTTATTCTTTCAAAATGGATAGAGGAGATTTGTCTTTACTACAAGCTAGATTTTCCTTGTTCCAACAACAAGATAGCATATGAAGCATTGGTGCTGGGGTTGCTAGAGGCTCTTTGGAGGGGAATTCGTTCACATTGCATCAAAGGTGATTTGAACTTGGTAATTTAGCAGGTGAACGGAGAATACGCGTTAAAACACATAAGTCTGGCACCATACCGGACAATCATTCAGAAGCTCCTCTGCCAGTTCCATCGAATGAAGATCAAGAAACATCCCAATACAATAAACCGCCATCTAGATGTATATGCCACCATTGCCTAGAAAATTGTCATAAGGAACGATGCAACTATCGTCGTGATCCAACGAAGAACAACTCCTTCAGTAGTATAATTAATTCTACTAATGGAGGAGGACGTAGACTGAAGGAGAGAGATTAGGAAGCAACTAGAGTCTAGGGAAGGAATGATGGGGCTAAGAGAATTATCCCAATACTTCATAAACCAGGGGAACCTTTACTTTAGGAACGCGAGAGGATGGTTGTCAAGGTGCATCGGCCTAGAAGAAGCAGAGTGAAGATTGAAAAGAACGCATGAAGAGCATTGTGAGATAACTGAGATAGCCCTCTACCGAAGGATTCAAAGAGAGGGGTATAATTGGCCTAGAATGAAACAAGACGCGATAGAGCTACAACGGAGGTGCGATAAATGCCAGTTATTCTTCAAAGAAACTATATGTCATTTCGAGGAAGCTCAAGATGACTAGAGACAACCCTATATTAACCTCATTAAATATGGAGTTGTCCCAATAGAGAAGATTGATGCGATGGGACTTAAGCGAAGGGCCCCAAGGTTTTATGTTCAATAGGGGGAACTTTTTCGAAGGGGCTACTTCAATAGGCCATTACGTTGTATTACGAAGGAAGAAGCAGTCGAGGTCCTCAAATAGGCGCACGATCTAGCTCACATAGGAGGGGCCAAGTTGTATGACCAGTTGATGACGTTGGAGTATTATTGGACAACAATGGAGAAAGACTCTGCTAAGTTCGTTCAAAAGTGCAAAGCTTGCCAACTTCATGTAAATATGATCCATGCCCCATCGGTAGATATACACTCCTTGGCAACGCCTTATCCTTTTCACACTTGGGCGTTTGACCTAGTAGGGGCAATTCATTCTTATTCGAGGGGGAGGATATAGATACTAGTAACAACAGAGTGTTTTACAAAGTGGGCTGAAGCGATACCACTGAGCAGGGAAACAACGGGGGTGGTGAGCAACTTCATCGTAGAATACACCATCT
Organism: Sambucus nigra; assembly: GCA_949130495.1. Taxonomy (NCBI): domain Eukaryota; kingdom Viridiplantae; phylum Streptophyta; class Magnoliopsida; order Dipsacales; family Adoxaceae; genus Sambucus; species Sambucus nigra. The sequence goes on along the minus strand of OX422210.1, from coordinate 457,053,661 downwards.
GTCATTTTTGGATTCCAAAGGCTATCCTCTCAGATAACGAAAACCCTTTCGTCAATTCACAGGTAGAAATCCTCATGAAAAAGTATTCCATTGTTCATCATACCTCAACGGTGGCATACCTAAAGGGAAAAGGTCAGGCCGAAGCAACTAATAAAACTTTGATTAATATCTTGGCTAAAATGATGGAGGATTTGTAAGGATTGTGGGATGACAAGATACCAGCTGTATTATGGTCCTATCGAACAATTAAGAGGAAGCCCACAGGATATACTCCGTTCTCCCTCATTTATGGGGTTGAGGAAATCCTTCCAGTGGAGTTAGAAGTTCCCTCTGCTCGATATGACTTGCGAAGTAGCATGCTCCCTCAGAGTAGACATGTGTAGTTGGAAGCGTTGGATGAACACAGAGATAATGCGATGCAACACTTTCAAATGTATACGAAACATCTTTCCAGGGCATATGATAATTTGGTGAGATCGAGGAAGTTCATGGGGGGAGACCTCATGTTGAAAGCAGCGGTGAAGCACATCATGGGGCTTCCCTTACCTAAATCTGTAACGAATTGGGAGGGACCTTTTACTATAAAAGAAGCTCATGACTCAGGTTATTGCTTAATTTCTAAGATGGAAGAAGACAAGCCATTCAAGGTTAATAATAAATGGTTGAAAGTCTATCATGTGTAAGAAATTAGGTTTGGACCACGGAAGTATCTAGCTGTTGTCATGAATACACAAATTATTTTGATGATGTGTATGCAAGTTCTTTTAATTATAACTCGAGTAGAGATGAAAGAATTATAGAACTTCATAATGTACGCAAATAGTTGTAATACAAAGAAATGGCATGAGAAAACATACATTTTTCTTCATTCATAAACTTCGGGGCATTACAAAATTGGGAGATATTACCCAAGAATTACATAAAAAGAAGAAAATGAAAATATTTAAAATAAATCATTGACCTAAGAGGAACCAAAGATCTGAAGCAGAGAAAAAATCTTCGGGAAGCCCGAAGAAGCTGTCAAGTAAGACCGTTGGGCATTGATAGAAACCTCCAACACCATTTGCGCTTGTGTACGCTCAATGAGGAGTCTCTATCTCTTCAGCTTAGCCAGATGCATAGCTTCTTTGATATCCCCCACCTCTTTGTCAATAGCTGCAAGGAGTGGTGCTAACTCAGCCAACTTAGCTTCATTAGCCCATTGATCCTCCTGGTGTTTCCGGAGAAGTTCCCTCTGGCTATCTAATCACTGGCTCTTCAAAGTTTTCAAATGCGTGATAAGCCAATCAAAATGAAAGCCATCGTGACCCAACTCTCTCAAATATCCCAAGAATTGGTTGAGGATGGCTCTGGTAGCATTTGAGGTCAGAGTGGTGGTGATTTTAGTAACAACGGTTGCCATGACCTGAAGTCTGTAACTCATCACGAATATGTTGGAATGCAGGCAATCCATAGTGAAGGTTTCAGGATGGTGGCTTGCAAGCTGCTCAACTACCAAGCGATGGTTGGCAGGCATTTGAGGAGAACACTGAAGCACTAACAGGCAAAAGTCATGAGGAGGCAAGTCGGGCAGAGGAAGCTCACAGCCAGACTCGCTCTCAACAGCAGCACTAGTCATGGAATTGTGATCGTTGTGACTGGAGTTTTCTAAAATAATGGGTTCCCGATGGGGTGAAGCGATGGGTGAGAGAACTGGTGGAGAATCCTCCTGAGCAACCTGAGAATAGGAAGAAGAAATAATGAGTTTTTGAAAAATTCTAAACAGGAATTTTCGTTGTTAAGTCACCGATATAGGTGGAGTTTATGGAAAAATCTTAGCAAGTGTTTTCGTTGTTAAGTCACCGATATAAGTGGAGTTCATGGAAAAAACCTTAACAAGCATTTTCGTTGTTAAGTCACCGATATAGGTGGAGTTTATGAAAAAATCTTAGCAAGCATTTTTGTTGTTATGTCACCGATAGAAGTGGAGTTTATGAAAAAAATCTTAACAAGCGTTTTCGTTGTTAAGTCACCGATATAGGTGCAATTTATGAAAAAATCTTAGCAAGAATTTTCGTTGTTAAGTCATCGATATAAGTGGAGTTTATGAAAAAATCTTAGCAAGCATTTTCGTTGCTAAGTCACTGATATAGGTGGAGTTTATGAAAAAATCTTACACAAGTGTTTTCGTTGTTAAGTCACCGTCATAGGTGAAGTTTGAAAGATTGAGAAATGCAGAGAAATTAGAGAAGTACCGAAGAAGTTGCAGGAGCGAGAATTGAAGTCACCATGGAGGCCATAGCCGCAGGAAGCGTTAGGGGAAGGATAACTTCCTCAGAAGCCTCAACGGTGCCCTTATTTGAAGAAGCTCAACGGTCGACAAAGCTCCCTAGCCCATAAAAAGTACCAAGGCCAACGTAGGAGTCTCACTCAAAGAAGATGATGGACCTCCAACCGATACCTCAGCACGGGTAGGCACTGCAGAACCATCACGTTATGCAGAAGCATCGACCCTAACCTTGAAAAGAGGAAGACCACTAACAGAAAAGGGAGGGGTAAGACTTGGCGAAAGCTGCAAATATGAAGCCATGAGTTAGAAACGGGGAGCAACTATGAAAAAAAGAGAGAAATGCATCTAAGTAATACTTACCCTAGTTATGGCACCAAAAAGGGAACCGTAGTTATGGCTCTCGTCAGCATAGTGGGGAGAAGAAGGTCAGCTAAAAAAGATGCCATTTGCACCTGAGGCATCTCATCATATTATAGTTCATCATGAAAAAAAATGAAAGTGGATGGGACAAGAAAAGACATGAGCCATGACAAGTAATTGTTTATATTACCTCAGGGGCACTCTCCTTAACTGCAACGATGGGCAGAAGGACCTCGTGCTGTGATGAAAATTTAAAAGGGGCTGGGGGAGTTATCTCTGGTTCAGAAGAGACGCCCCCAGATTCAACAGAACCTCCCCCCACAGCTGTGTCCTTCGTGCAGAGGGAATAAGTAAGCCCGATCATGGGGGAACGGGGATGATCAGTATCAGCTTGAGATATATCGAAATGTCCCCCCACAAAAGGGCTCACGGGGGACTGGGCCTTTCTTCTTCAACTCCCTGCACCAAAGTTATTTGGATTTAAACAGATGCAACTTACCTTAATAAAATGTGAACAAAGGACAGCAACACGCGCACATACCTCATATCCAGAAGGAGAATGGGAGGATATACCCACTAGCGAAGGAGGAGAGGAGGCAGTGGCAGAAGGGGATGGGGAGAGAGGTACCTCGGTGGTTTGTTTCCTCTAGGACTTGGTACTTAGAGTCTTCTTCCTCGCACCTACAGTATCGGCATCTCGAGGAACCTTCAAACTCTTTATCCTCTTTACCATCGGCTTAGTTGGATCAACCAGGATTGTGGGGAAGGCAACTAAAGGAGGAACAATAGGAGCGCATCGTTGAAACTCAACATTTATTCATTCCACCTCCACCTAAACCTGCCTTCTTAACTCCTCGACCATTTGTGTAGGCATGACAGGAGGAACAGAGGCTTTGGGGAATGCCTCCAAAGGGGTTTGGGATTTGGATTTTGAGGATGTCCCAATTTTGGCCTTCCTATATTTTTTGGCTGGTGGCTGGGAAGGCCCTTTGCCAGAACCTACTTCGGTAGTAGGAGAAGGCGATTTAGGGGTTACAGAGGTTTTGGGTTTGGATGTGGTAGTGGGGATCATGGAAAAATATGGAGGAAGTTCAATAGGAGGTACCTTGGGGGTTTTGCTTAGAGGGAACTCGATCCCAAGAACGGAATTACATTTTAACCCCAACTCCAGAGCAAAAAATAAAAGAACATGAGGATACACGGGACCCCCTCGATGAACTCAGAAATTTAGTCTAGTTTCCTCAGCCAATACTTTATTACAAATGGAGGGGTCACGTCCCCTTGCCTGGTGATGCTTGGTATAGTGACTCGCCCAGCCATGGTAGAACTCAGTCCCCACACAACAATTGATGAGAACAGGGAACACGCCTCGCTAAAAGAGATTTTAGGGTTAGATAATGGAAAAATCAGGCGAGGATCCCCCTGATCGAAACAAAATTGATGGCTCCATCGATTGGGGTTATAGTGCTCGCTGGTGTATCCCCACTCAGTGTAGTAAGGCAGGTACCTCGGCAAAAACAGAAGCACCACAGCTAGTGAAAGGTCTTCAGTGATAAGGTCTAAGGTAGTTGCCTGGACCACCCTTACCTCATGTTGAGAAAACCACAAGTGTGGAGGAAGATATCCTCTTGGTAAGGCCTCATCATAAAAGTCTCAAGTTGATCAATAATAGAGGTCAATTACTTTCGTCTCTGTCTCTTGTGATAAATAAAGGAACTTGGGGCAAAATAGTTTTCCCCAACAGAGGGTGATTGGTCTTGGATGCTACAACGGGGAAACACACATAGAGGAAGACTGTCAAAAGGACATAATTGGCAAAATTAGCCAGGTTATAACGACCAAGAGATCATTCCACGTCGAAAAGGGTTCTATCAAGCCATGTGTAGACGGATCCCAGGGTGATTGCATCTAGAGTAAGCTTGATACCCCGGGCCAAATGGAGGGAAATATTAATGAGCTCCCTTCGAGGTTGGTCATTGTGTTTCCCCATTAGGAGGAAATGAGAAAGAATGATAAAGATATAGACAGGAAGTTTTAGTGAAGTACCTTGACCAGGGGAAGCCTCAGAGGAACTACCCTCAGAGGGATACTTGAATAAATAGTTGATAAGCGGAGTGAAAGTGTCCTTGTTCTAAGAACCAATGTACCTTCGGCATATACAGTCCAACTCCAAACGGTCAGTAGCCTCCCAGGCATCTAGGAAATCATCTGAATAAGGATTATTGCCTGTTGTCTCAAGGCTCAGAAGCTCGCACACATCTTCCAATGTTATCGTAAACTCGCCCCATGCAGCAATGAAAGTATGCATCGTAACATTCAAACAGGATACCAGAACGGGTAGGGTAGCATTATTTTTGGACAGAGTAAACTCACCAAACCATTTAGCTCGATGAAGCCCAATTTTGGTGAGGATATCAGCGTGAGAACTCTGCATGTGGGAGTTCCAGGCAGATAAATGAGCAGGAGACCCCCCAGTCCTTTCGAAATCAATATGGGACCACGAGAAGTCCCCTCGCTCAAGACAAAATCGCAGAGTCCCCTCTAGGGGAGAAAGCCCCAGTCAGTAACACTTTCGTCTTCATCACAAAGGGTCAGGGCATCATACTTAGCGTTAAAAATGCAAATTTTGCAAAACCCAGCAAAATCATCACCGTTGCCAAATATAGGGGACCGACGGTAAAAGCGCAGCTGGTCTTGGCGGGCGACAGTCAAAGCGACGCCATAAGAGGTGATGGCAACAGGGGAGCTTGGCTGAGCAGCGGAGGTGGTAACCTTTGAGTCACTTACAGAAGCCATAATAAGTGGCGATGAATGAAATAGCTTGGTAAGAATGGCTTGAAACAAAGATGGAGGATCACAACCACAGGTGGTGGCGTAAAATATGAGAGAAGGAAGAAGTTAGGTAAAGAGCTGGACAACAATGGGGTTTTCGCGCAAAGTTCTTTCTCTAAGGAAGATGGGAGCTTGAAGAAGACGAAGGAAAGAGAAGGGTTTTGAAAAAAGATACGTTTGAAACCTTTTAAACATGTCTATTGAGTTTCCCACCACCACACGTGCAAGGCCGCCTATAATCATTTCAAATGAACACGTGGCACTTCAGGATGTGTTTTGACAGTTGAAATGGCAGCGCCATATCATTTACGAAGCGATGCCTGGGGAACCAAAAGGGTTTCCTTCTTAAGCAAGTTTAAGTTTTGGCGCCAGAATTTTAATCAGATATATCCAATCAACTCCCAATGAAGAAGATGCCCCAATGGTTCAGAAAGCTATGATGTCCCCTTGTCACAAGTCCAAACGTTGTTTAAATTGTGACTCGGCTTCATCGGGGAGAATTTCTGTTTTTTTAACATAACGAAGCATTACAAGGGAGAAATTCACAAGTCCCAATGATAGGGGCAGTCCTATAAAAAAAATCACTGCTCATAACTATATTCCATAACGGTATGAATGGGAGAATTTTACTTCCCTGGAGTTAAAATGAGTATCTGAGAAAGTCAGCAGGCGCATTGGGAGAATTTCAAATATTCAGGCTAGAATGGTTGAAGCTCAGTGAACAGAAAAAGAGGCGATGTCCCCTCACCACAAGTCGAAACGTTGTTTAAATTGTGACTCTGCTATATCGGGGAGAATTTTACTTTTTCTGGAGATGGACATCGGAGTGGTTGTAATGAAAGAGAAGATGCCAATTTTTTCCCTTCACGTAGAGAAGGTTCATCAGATTGAGAAGTTTTCGTTCAAACATTTCTTGTCCCCACAATAAATCTCCACACGAAGGGGCAAATGTAGAGGGGGCTTAAAGGTAATCCTGAGATTAGAGATAATCCCCCCATTTACAACAGTGTTTGGGATTAAGGCAACTCAGCATGGCAACCCAGAGAGACCTTCTAGCGAAGGAGCTGACCGAGAGAGCTCGAGCTTTAGTCCTATTGATTAATTTAGTCACACTGTATTTTTGTTTATCTTGACTATGAGCTATAATGATTGTAATGATGTAATGAGAATAATTATTATATATGAGGTCGAACAGTACTCGCGAGAGACTAGGCCTGGCAGGGCCTGGGAGAGATTTCATACTCTATCGAACGACCTCGCCGTGGGAACACTTGAGGGACTTGGTTTGGAGGATTGAGAAGTGAGGCACTGTTGGGGCTTGTCCTAACCATCTTAGATACACCTTGTAAAACACCGAAGGACCCTTATCGTGGAACCTCGAGCAGAGCAACTTGGAGTTCCATCGGGTGTTGATCGGTGAACAAAATAACCCTCTACTTAATGTCACATTTACTGTAAGTGATGTCACTAGCCAGCTAAACAATGCCAAATATGCACTTGAGTAAACCACCGTGGTATTTGGAGCTGTCAGAATATTGGTGAGCCATCTGTGTAACAACATCCCCCTGACACACAGTGGTTAGGCGAAAGGCATGTCTTGACATTTAATGTTTATGACATGGAGGTAACTAGGGCATCAGGTATTTTATGTTTGTGACATAAAGTATGAGGGATGTCTTTCATAGGCATTGATGACTGAGTTGCCTCGGGAGTGGTGTGGGGGATATTTAAAGACCCCAACCACCTCTGGGGAGGGATCATGTTCTTTTTGAGAATCCAAAATTATTGCTAGAGAAGATATATAAAAGAGAGAGAGTTATTAAAAACCAGAGAGTTTCACTCAACCACCATTGTCATTTATTATGAAACTTTTAATACTTGACAGGGATTCTTGAGGGTGGTTGGTGTGAATGGTTACCTGCCAAGGTGGATCTGGGGTGCTTACTTCTTTCTCCCTCTAACTGAGTTACTTCTGAGTCCGTTGTTATCTTCAGAGTCATACACGAGAGATTTGTGAGCTTATCCCAGCTTTCTCTTCACTAAGATGTGTTTATGTGTCCTATAGTTAATCCAAGGTTTTGTTAATTAACTTATTATTACTATACTCAAAAGGGGTTACACCTCCATTAATCTAAACTACCCTCTTACACTTTATAAAGGTTATAAACATCTCAATCCCTTTATTGCATATCGTACCTGAATTTGTTTCCTATATATTTAATTTTAGGTTTTCCCGATGTGAAAAAAAGTCAATTTTCCCATTTCTCTGTCTTGGAAAAATTATATTTCGGAGGATTGAAACTAATATTAAACTTACATTTAATAATAAGTTTCGTCATTATGCATACCAATACATAAATTTCAATTTATTTAGCTTTAACTTAAGAACCCAATTTAATGATTTAATTTAAGTTTATACAAATGAAAACACACGAAACTAGATTGTTTTCAATACTTCACGCAAGACCAGCAACATTAACAATCATTTACCAGTTATGTTTTGTGTTGTAAATATTATTGTGCATGGACATATATTCACTAATTTTCACCATTTTAACTAGCATAAAGTTTTCATTTTAACAAGGATGATAACTATAGGAATTTTAACAATACACGATTGCATTCTTGTTTGTACATTACTAATTTTTTTGTGTGTTTTTTATTATAGTATTTTTTTTAATTTGGTATCATTAAAGGGAGAGACTTTTACGTTTGATGTTGTATCAATTATACTTTGGAAATGGCAGATCACTCTTAATAATAATTGTACGCCAATTATCGTACTCATACTTACAACACCATTGGACCAAATAGTTATTCACCATTAACGATGGATGTTAGTATTATGTGTGTATTTCAATAATTCATTTACATGATATTATTATAACATACATATAAAAATCTAAGAAGCTCTTGCAACGTGTCTTATTTTGAGCAATACAATAAATACTTTCTTTGTGAGAACTTGCTTCCTCAAAATGTTAATATAACGTTTTGATCAAGCTCATTTTTATTAACATTTCATGTATATTATTTTTTGTATTCTCTTCTTCGTCATTATATATGTATTTGAATGAATTATCTCAAATGTTATTATTAGAGTTCTTAGTTTTATTTCATTTTTACATCTATCAAATTTGGGTATTTAATGGTTAAAGAATGTGTAAGTTGTTTTATAGCGCAGGTTTGCGATAATGAAAATGTATACATATATTATATGAATTATATTTGTGATTATCATCTATGTATATATATAATTTTTTTTCAGGGGGGGTGATATAATGAGAAATTGAATTGTTATTTGTGGGTACCCTTTTTGCTCACTAGAACCCATAAGAGTATCCAGACTAAGCCGAAATGAGAAAGAGGGAGACCTGGCCCAAATAATGGGTTCAAAATGACGGTAAGAATAAAAAGATGTGACCAAGTCTATCCCCAAGATCTCGAAGATATTCAGGGGATAGTAGGTTAACGTGTTGCCTAACAACATTCCTTCTCTTCCTTTTGACAACGAACTATATATTGTACCCCTGGCCCGGGGAAAGGGGCATGTGAAAAAAATAGTTAGAGAGATACTAAATAAGAAATAGTAGACCTCTCCGTGGACGTTGAAAATTTGTCGAACCACGTATATTCTCGTGTTGTGTGATTGTTGTTCTTTCTTTAATTTTGGTGATTGTTAACGTTTGATAAATTATTTTGTGTTGAGATATTTGTCACCACAATTGGCGTCGTCTGTGGGAAACGATTGCTTTCTCCTTTGAAAACCTTTACTAGGAAGAACCAGCAATGTCACATCACAACAGTAATGTTCCTCAAGTAGGAGACATTCAACAACAGCTAAGCCCTTTAAGGGTAATATCCGAAATACTCTATTCAAACTCGAGACTTCTCTAGGAGAGGTAGGTCTCTAAAGAAAGTCACGGGCCACCCAGGTCCACGCAAAATTCTAGGCTAATCGATGCCTATGAGGATAGGCTCCAAGAGAAGGAGAAATCCACTCGCCAATAGAAAAACGAGAATGCCCACCTCAAGAGGCGACTAGAGAGACTGAATAGAGAGCTCCATCGAAATACGAGGAGACGGAATAATAGGACTCCTTGCCCTCAGGAGAGCAAATCTCGCAGTCGAGGAAGAAGCCCAAGACGTGGTTCGGAAATAATGGAAAGACCCAGATCAGGTGACCACCACTCTGACCAGTCACGACCAACTCTCCAGTACAGAAGTCCCGATCGGCAGAATGATGATATCCGAAGCCTGTTCCGGAGAGAGATGGACCAGCACCCACCTCACCGTGGTCCCAGATCAACAAGGGAGTTCGCAAGGCGAGCTCTCAAAACTCAGATTAACAAGTACTAGGGGCAAGGCATCTTCAAGTCTTCGGTGACTCACAACTAGTTTCTAAGCAGGTAATTTACGACTTCAACGCAAAAGACGAAAGGGTGGTAGCTTATCTCACCATTGTAAAGGGATTAATGGATAATTTCGATCAAGTCGATGTTCCGTAATTCCTCAGGGGACAGTACAGCCATGAAGATGCCTAGCATCCCTAAGCTCAGCAATATACTCATACATGAGAAGAACAATCAAAATTGACTTCCTTATGCAACCTAGTATTCATAAGGACATGGAGTTACAAAACCCCAAGAAGATCCTCCACATTGTAGAAGCCAAGCTGGATGGATCCCATTATAGATTATTTGCGAAATGATAAGTTACCCAGTGATAAAAATATATCCCATTAGACAGGAGTCAATGCTGCTCGCTTTCACTTATCTCATGAGGGAAAACTATATAAAAGGTGTTTTAGTGGCCCCTACCTCTAGTGCATTCATCCACAGGATGTTGAATAAGTCCTGCACGAGATCCATGAAAGGGATTTATGGAAGTCATGCATTAGGAAGATCGATAGAATTTTGAGCAATGAAGGAAGGATACCAGTGGCCATACATTCAGAAGGATGCTGGAACCTATGTTTAAAGATGCGAGAAATACCAAAAGCACTCGCCCTTAGTCCACCAACCCGTCATCAACCTGAAGTCCTTAATTAACACCTAGCCCTTTGCCTAGTGGGGCCTATACATTGTGGGCCCTCTGCTTACTTCAATTATAAATAGGAAGTATCTTTTGGTAGCCATGGACTAATTCACAAAATATATAGAGGCAGAGCCACTGGCGAACATCAGGGACATTGACATGACAAGGTTCATATAGAGGAATATTATCACGCACTTCGGCATACCCAGGATGATCATTACTGATAATGGGACCCAGTTCGAGAGTGGCGCCTTCTGAAGATTTTGTAGTGATCACGGAATCAGTCACTCCTTCATCCCTGTAGTGTACCCTCAAAGAAATGGTCAAGTCGAGGCCTCTAACAAGACGATGATCGAAGGATTGAAGAAGCACCTTGAGTGGCCAAAGGAGCATGGGAAGATAAACTTCCCCACATCCTTTGGGATTATCGGACCACCCTTAAGGTGAGTAACTAGGGAGACACCTTTTGCACTCACATATGGAATGGAAGCAATCATTCCCTTAGAAGTTGATCTTCCTACCATGAAGTTGACATTGGTCTACCAAGGCCATAACGATGAAGTGTTACTCACCGAGATCGACTTAGTAGACGAACGACGAGAGTTGGACCTAGTTAAGTTGGCAACTTACCAGCAACAGCTTGGTAAATAATACAATCAGAAAGTCAATCCAAGGAAATTCCAGGTTGGAGACTACGTCCTAAGGAAAGTTCTTGGCAGCGCGGTAAAACCATCAGATGGAAAACATGGACCTAACTAGGAGGGACCATTCAAAGTCATAAGGAATGACCTATAAGGAGCTTACCACTTGGAAATGCTGGAGGGTAGGGAGATACCGAGAGCCTGGAATGCGACCAACCTAAAAAAATTCTACTTATAGATTCCTTGATGAACCATTAGTTTAGGAAAATTTTCATTTATAAATTAATGTTGCTTTTTTATGACTTTTATCAATAAAACTCGATTGGAATTTTCATTCTATATATGTTGGTTATCTCAAATGTATGTTATTATATGCACCCTTTACAAGTTATAGGCTTCACTGTTTTAATATAAATATCCTCTTGTTGTTACATCACAGTAGTTGGGTTTATACCAGCTCGACTTCGCCATAGCGATGCAAGCAGAGTTAATATATAATCGCCCTTATTTGTGAAACAACTGACCTTCGAGGATGCTTCGACAACATGTAAAGACTTACAGGGGATCCTCAGGTAATAGGTCCAACCCAGTTTGGTCGCCAACAGAGTTTGGGTTCAAAATCCTACTCGGGTAGATTTCCCATTAGTCAGGTGTATCCTCGCCATCGACTTACTTATGCCTAAGGAAGTGTGACGACACAACCTCATAGGTAAAGCAAGGCAGAATGGTATGTCTACGACATACTGGACTGGGGAAATACTCATTCAAAAATAGGCTCATGCTTAGCTGGCTGAGAAGCCCAAATTCACTAGAGATAATCAACCAAAAGCATGTTTAGTCGGCAATTGCCCAAAACATAAAAAAATTTATTGGTAAAGGTTACATGGTTATATATACAACTGTGATAAAATAGAAAGAATAAATTGATCCTAAGAGTTACTAGGTCACTGAGCGAGGTAATCAACGACTGACTCCCTTCGACCATCATTTGGATAACGGTAAAAGACCTCCTCGTCCTCTTCCGTACTTGATTCTAATAGCTGCGTGGGGATTGCGTCTATTGGGATCTAGCAATCATCCCTTCTGAATGGATTTTTCTCTAAAGACGAAGGAGTAATATCATGTCTATAGCAAAGAGTATAGTTCTTAGGAACTTTTTACTCCTTGAGGTCACTCAGTCACCCTCTGATAAAAGATCGCTCCTCGACCTCCTTTAACCTTATAGGTCCATTCGTCTAGCCCTGGTCATACCCATCTTCCCACACTCATCGAGGAACTTTCTTGAATAAGTGCCTTAGTAGGGTGATGTACCTTTGAAGCCCAGAAGTTATCACATACTCCCTTCGAACATCTCCCCTCAGTTCGACAATCTCCCTACATGAACCACTATCACCAGGCCTAACACATTGCTGCCTAGTTGATGAAGAAGAACCCTATATGACTAGAGGGGCAACGCCTGGTGCATTATCCCTAAGTCGCACGACTTCCCTCCTTAAGGCATCATTCTATTATTGCAGAACTTCTCCAACTTTATTGATCCCAGAGGAATCCAAGAGCTTAGCCTTCAAGGCATCCATCTATTCTTAAACAAAGGCACCGACCTCCTCCATCTCCGCAAGTCTATCCTTTAACCTGGCTACTACCTCAGATTGATCCTTATAATCTTGGTTCCTTATCCAAAGATATTTTCAGATCTTGACGAATGCTCGGAGAACTTGGTCGCTTACATTGGAACGAAGGATTTGGCCAAGACGAGAAGAGGCGGGAATTTAATCATAAAGGTCAACAAACTACAAGATATGGAGTGATAATAATAAGAATGTATTAGCAAGAGCAAAAACTAAACCACTTCATTAAAAATGGGCAACATCTAGGTACAAATACATGAAATAGCTTAAAAGGAAAAGATAGAAAAATAGTCCTAAGAATCTATTGGTCTACCTCGACCTTCTCTGTAGCAGCTGGCTTTGCCATTGCTAGCGACGACCTCACTCGGCTCTGCCCCAAGTGTTGGGGCATCAACAACAGGAGTAACATGAACATCAGAAGAAGGAGCAGTAGGCTGGGTCACACATGGGGCTTCCTTGATAATAGGTTTTAGTCCAGGATTGTGCTCACCGAATAGGGGAGTCAGTTGAAATTCCAGCAATAACTAAGGCTTGATCCCAACCTTTCTTGAAGTTTTCCCGGTAGATTTATTCAATTTATTTCTCGGCGTCTTCATAGGTTGTCTCCCAGCCCTCATTGTAGCTATTCTCCCTAGCCGTGGTCGCCATTGCTTCTGAGATCGTCACCTTCTCAGCAAGCTCCATGTTCTCATTGGTGACGATGAGCTTATCGACCACTACCAGCTCATAGGGCTCGTAGAGCTCCTTAATCTCCTTGGCCGTCATGGCCCTCTCCTTAACAAATGAGGCCTCGGTTGTTATAAGAGATTTTTAGGCAGTCTTTGGACTCCTATCATGCTCAATAGTTCTCCTTGTCAGCCCATCTCGACTGCGGCATAGGATGGAGTAATTAGACAGAAACTACAAGAAAAAATAATTATAAGGCAAGAGAAGAAAGAATCAAATAAATAATGAGGAAGACAAGGAATGGCCTTACCAAAGCAATCTCCTGATCTACCTTTAGGGGTAATTGATCTGGATTCATCTTTTGGATCGCTCATGGTTCGCTTTCAGTATTGCTCTTTTAATCATCATAGGGGCAAGATGAGGGGACGAAGTAATAGGGGCCCCTTCAAATGGAGAAGCCATTTTTGTCATTTCTTCCCCTCTTCTTCTCTCTTCTTCATTCTTCTTCTTCTTCTTCTTCTTCTTCTTCTTCTTCTTCTTCTTCTCCTCTTCTCTTTTTGTCTTTTCTTATTTTTTTTTCTCCCTCTCCTTCTGTAGACACCCCATTCTATTACCCCTTAACTATCCTTAGCTCCCTAGTACCTCCTTTCATCACTATAAACCCAAGTCACGTCCCGAGTACTGACCTAGAATCCATCGGGCATCCCCCCGGCTCAGTTTGACCCAAAAGTCAAACTCCTCATCGCGACCGAGACTCAATGAATCTTCGAAGGGCACTGAATACCCTTTCCAATAGTTTGCCCCGTGCGCGATTCTGACTTACCATGTGGACGAACGTGCGATTTGCGTCTGAAACCTGACCTAGAGGCCACCGGGCGCTCTCGGGCTCTATTTGACCTATGTCAACTCTTCAGCTCGACTGAGGATAAATGAATCTTCGAAGGGCACTGAATACCCTTTTCAACGGTCCATCCCATGTGCAAGTCTGACTTTCCATGCGAACGAAAGTCCGTTTGACTCCGGGAAACCACCGAGCGCTTCTCGGGTCCGATTGACCAAAGTCAACTCTCCAAACTGGGTCAAACTCTTTGGAATGTCGAATTACATCTCCTAACCTTTCCAACGGTATGCCCCGTGGGCAATTCGAACTTACCATGCGGACGAACGCGCCATTTGCTTCCGCACGATTCCCCGTCCAATGGACCGAAAAACGCTTCCGAGCCACATTTGACCCTAAGTCAACTCCCGAACTGGGGAGCGGTCCAAAGGACTTTATAAGGTCTCTAAAATACCTTTCCAACGGTATGCCCCGTGCATGATTCTGACCAATGGTTTTCCCTCAGTGGCCAATTTTCCGAAAAAGCCTGAGGCGCACTGCCAAATGGCAAGTCCCATATCCTGCCTATCGGCACCTGCCGATAGGTAGTGCCATGATAGGGCCGATCGGTAGTCCCATGGGGTTATAAAAGGAGGCCTTGGCCTCATTTTCAAGGGGAGACCAGATCTGATAAAAATCTCTCTGAATGAATCCCAGAAACCTCTCTCGAAGGCAGCGTGATTTCAACTTCCAAATACCTCTTTTACCTTCACTTTTTATCATCCTTTTCATCAAACTTGGTGAATTAACCACTCTCCATCATCATCCAAGCTTAAGGGTTGCTCTCCAACATTCAAGATCAAGCTCAGGATCTTCAAGAAGGTCCAACTTTCTCAAACTCTCTCTCTAAAACTCTCTTGAATTCCCAATAACTTGTTTTCTTACTTAGCACTTTTATAATCTCATCTCACACATCCTAATATACTTTTTATTTAGTATTATTGCACATCTCTTATTTTCATATAAATAAAAACCCCAAAACAAGAAAAAGAGGGTTTGCTCATAAAATCCAAGTAGGGATTCTCAAACTTTTTCCACATTTTTCTCACAACTAAAACACCTTTTCTACACACACACACACACACACTTACAAATAAGAGATCCCACATTTGGATTTATGGGATAAACCCCACCCCTTTGCTTTGTATGCGAACTACGTGGACTTTGATGCCTTTATAGGCTACATAGGCGTCTCGGGGTAAAACTCTAGACTCGAGTCCTTTCTCTCACTTTTTCTCTCATTTCCTATTTTCTCTAAATCCATTTTTCTTATATTATATATATCCTTAGTATTAGTGACACATTACTCCATGTGCGTTATCATTCCTTTATAGCGATCAACGTAGGGGTAACCGCGTAAATCTTATTTTTCTAATATTACTTTTATAATCTTCCTATGGATGACTTGCTTTATCTTTTCCATGATACAAGCCGAGGATTCCTACCTCCATTATATATATATATATATACACATGCACACATCTCACGGAGGGAAACATAAAGGAAAATAGCAAATATCCATGAGAGACCGAAAGGGCGGAATGGGTGCCTAACACCTTCCCATTTCATAACTAAGCCTCCGAACCCTTTTCGAATCATTTTGGTTTCTCACTTACTAGTATGTCTTTGGATGCCATCCTTCGGGGTGGCTTACTCTTTTTCTTTTGTCTGTTTTGATTAAAATAGACTGGCAACTCTGAATCTCTCTACATTTTTCACACCTCACAAAATCGACGTCGGCCGAAGCGCTCTCCCGAGAGGGGACGCGTGGGACCCGAAGTATTCCTCCTCCCTCCGCGGAGGGGATCGGCGGGGATGGCCACAGTGGTGACTCCGCTAGGGACTTATATTTATTTTGAGGGCTTGACTCTATTTACATGGATGCTATATTTGTTTATGCTCCCCCCTCATAGATGCGTGTTCCCCTTTCTCACATGTATATCCCATGCTTATACTTATGTTCACACACTTGTAGAAAATCCTCCATGTACACCTCACACCACGTGCACTTAGGATCACTTATATTCCCATGTTGCACGCATCACCTATCCATACTTGGCGTACCTTTTGGGGTACTTGTACTTTGTTCCCGGTTTGGCATAATCAAAGAAAGGCATACTCATCATAAGCTACTAATAAGAGAATCATGCATGATTCACACGAAATCATCAAAGAGCATTGATATTGACCAAATTTTACCCAGTAACTGGAGGGTCACTGTGTGATGGGCGCTGGTCCGGCAGGTCGCAGTTAGCCTAAGCGATATGACTCTCACCTTCCATTGGCCAAGTACCTTCGACGTATATCGAACGGTTCCCCCGCATCGTACCGCTTGACCGAAGTCATGACGGGAGGTATATCGCAGGGAATTCGTTCACGTACGCCGAGTATATCGAATTCTCTCTCACACGTACTGTCCTTACGAGGTATATGGTGATGCAATTTACGTACACTCAGGTATATCAAATGGCTTGTCCACACGTACCGATAGCCCGCAAGAGCAAGACGTATATCGTGGAAGTCACGCCAAAGGGGGGAACCCATGCCGATTCACCCAACCAACTGCATACCCGCATATAGGTGTCAAACCTAGGACATGCACTTTAGATTGCCGGTTTCGACCCGAAACTCTGTCGAAATTCCGGGTCGATCTTCCACCCAATTTTTGCGCATTTTTAAAACGGGACTCTGTTCGCGAGCCTGGTTATAAGTCCCAAACCGTAGCTTTGCATATATTAAAACCCCACTTTTCCAGGCTCAGGTCTCGTCCGTCATTGCACTTAGGAGAATTAAATACAAGTGAGAACATAATAATCGTAATAATCATGCTGAGTTTCTCTCCAAAAAACATTTCTCACTTTCTTATCAAAAATCCAAAAACATTTCTTCCTTTTTATCAAAAATCCAAAAATAGTTCCTTCCCTTTTCTAAAAAATAAATCTCATCCTACGCCTTCTCAGGTTGATCGCACACCCTTGGCCTGGCTCCCTATTGGCTTAGGTCTTCAGTCAAATCACCTCGGAGTTTGTTCTGTTCCTCTACTACTTCTTCCAAGTCCGGAATCCATCCATATTCCATGGAGAATGGAGATCAAGCACCAGTCATACATCCGGATCTGCCGACAGTCCTATCTCAGCTCATGGCCAAGCTTGATAACCTCCAAGCTGAGGTCTGAGAAATGCAACGAAACCAAGGTCCTATTCCTCAAGAGCCCAAGGCCCTGTTCCCTCTTGCTATGGGTCCACTCGAGCCCATCTGGGTCCCGAAAGAATATCAGCATGCTTCGCTTTCCCCTCCTGCTAATGGGCCACCGCCTGCCCAGCTTCCAACACCAAACATTGCCCAGCCTATGGCTAACTTGCCTCTGGTTGCTGATCCAAAGGAGGAGGAGTTAAACAAAGTCAAAGAGGATCTCAAGATGCTCACCAAGAAGTTTGACCAAGTCAGGATCTTTGGGAATTACATGGACTACACCCATATGTCTCCTTATCCTAAAGCGAGGTTACCCGAGAAGTTAAAAATGCCAAATATTGATAAATTTGGAGGGAGTGGTCCCCCGATTGTTCATCTTCGCAGTTATCATCATTCCATGACTCTACTAGGGACTTCGAAAGAAGTGATGGCCCAATTGTTTCAGCAAACTTTGAAAGACAGTGCTCTTCGTTGGTTTTTATCTCTTGAGGAATCCAGAATTCGTAGCTGGGAGGATGTAGCTCGAGAATTCATGTCGTAGTACAAATACAATGAAGAGCTTGAGGTCACCCACCGTGATTTAGAGTTGCTCAAACAGAACTCCGGAGAATCAGTCAGTAACTTTATAGCCCGATGGAGGGAAAAAGCGGCTACTATGGCCAATCGGCCGTCTGAAGAAAAATAAGTCAGCATAGTGAAGAAGAATTTCTTTCCCCATGTCCGAGAAACCATGGAAGGACAATACTACCCCCATTTTTGAGCACTCAGAGAAGTAGGAGTAGAAATCGAAGAGGTTCTTGCAAAAATAGAAGTTGAACCAAAGAAGATGTCCGGACAGTTCACCCCAAGAAACTATGACAAGCCTGTCAGTGCCGCAGTCTCAACCATCAACAACATATCTCAACCAACCACATCATGGGCACCGAAAAGCCGCCCTGCTCCCATCCGAAGGGAATACACTGAGCTCCATGATCCCCTCTCCAAAGTTTACCAAGCCCTATTAAGTCAAAACCTTATAAAGCCCCTGGATCCACGTCCATTACCCAATCCACTTACCAAAAATTTCAAGACCGATACTCATTGTGCCTTTCACCAAACAGCTGGCCATACCACTGGCCAATGCTTCCACCTTCGAAACATAATCCAATATCTCATTGACCGGGGTACCATCGCCCCACCAGCCAATCCTAAACCAAACACTACTCATAACCCACTCCCAAATCACACCAATGCCGTCTTCTTGGAAGGAAACCCAGATTTCAATCCATCAACTCAAATCACACCCTTATACCCTTCTAAACCTCTTCAACTTTCCCCATATTTCCTCCTACACCCTACTAGCCCCACTGATCAGGCGCTGTCACTCCTTACCAGAGCGTGGATCACTGTCCGGACCTGTTCTGAAAGTGGAGGTATGGAATTGTCAGAGGTGTTAAACCAACTCCTAGAGTTCGGGTTGAAATTTCCCTCACAGATGATTATCGACTGCTAGAGGTTCAGTACGTTGTTTTTGGAAGCAAGGAAATGGGCCCGAGAATCAGATAGGTGGATGGTACCAATCGACAAAATTTTCTTAGATGATGTTGTCCGGATCATGACGGAAGCATTCAGGCAAACCAACAACATTTGCAGTATCACTGAGTTACTTGATGCTTTGAAGCTGCAAGGGCACCTGGTCCCTTCACCCTTACACATCCCCACAGAATGGGAAGACCTATATGAAGAAGCCGTTGAAGTTATGGAATGCATTGACTTTATAAGGGAAAATAGAATTGTTGCCACCGGATGGGGGGAAGAATTCGAAGTTTCAAATGAAGAACAAGCTTCAGGAGGAAATGGACCAATAGCTGACTTATGTGGGATGATATCATTTGAGGAACTCCTCGGAGTAATATATAAGGTGGCAGAACAACTTGAGATTGATGAGGAAACTGGATTTAAGTTTTTCCCTTCTTCAGTAAATCACATGATCAGATCTGGGAGACATTACCAAATTCCAAACTCGCTACCAACCAATGATAAGGGGAAGGGCGTTGAAAACCTTCCTATGCCAGAAATGACCCTCGAAGAGAGCAAGATCCTCGATCAATTGAAGAAAACTCAAGATAGCATCACTCTATGGGGGCTTTTCATGTCTTCCCAGCTACACAGAAATGCTTTGATCAAATTTCTCACTGGACCCATAGTTCCTCCCTCTACCACACCAAAAGAAGCGGTGAACCTGGTTGGATCCTTGACCTCTACCTGAATGCTGTCCTTTTCTGAAGAAGAAATCCCCAAAATTGGGCCAAATCACAATCATGCACTCAACATCTTCGTCAAAGTTATGGGGAAGGTTGTACCACTCTCTCTCATTGACAACAGATCCGCTTTGAATGTCTGCTCGCTGAGAACCTTCAAATGTTTAGGTCTGAAAGAAAGTGACCTCGCTCCAACATCCGCTGCCATGCGTGCCTATGATAATACCCGCCATGAGGTGATGGGATCCATAAAACTTATAATAGGGGTTGGACGTATAAACCCTATCGTCGAATTCCAAGTCATCGATATCCCGACCTGTTTTAACCTGTTGCTCGGACGACCCTGGATCCACAGTATAAGGGGTGTCTCTTCCTCATTCCATCAGAAACTGAAGTTCTTTGTCGATGGGTGAGTCATCACCATCTTGGGTGACGACGGTAACGCTGAGGGTGCAAGCACCAGCAGTCCAATTCTTGAGATACAGCACGGGTAAAATGATATGCTCCTATCAAGTTTTCGAGTTGAACCATCCCTTCTCCCGTCAGGGGACGGCTTCAAAGAAAGAATTTGTCCAAAATATGACCCTCATGGCAATGTCAATGTGATTCAGATGTTCAGAAACATGCACTTCATGCCCGAATTGGGGCTGGGACAAAGGCAACAAGGGATACTTGAGCCCATTGAACTGAAGAAAGCTTTCCCTCCTTGCGGCTTGGGATATCAACCATCAGAATCAGAGCTTCAAATGATCCGCCAGACTCGATCAAAGAGAGGTTAGACTTCGTCCGAACTATCTCGGGAGATTTTTTAAATGGATGATTCATCAAAAAAGGCGAGGATTTCCCCTTTTACGATTTTCCAGAACCTTGGTATGACCATACAGATAAGAAGATGAATCCTGGAATGGAGATCTTCTTCGAAAATAGCTACCCATGGGCCCAAAGTTACCAATACCAGGTGCCAATGCTTATCAAAGATACTGAAGAAACTGAGGAAAGTGACTCCAAAGATTCCTTCAACCTGCAGACACTGGGGCTGACACTCTGCATGGTTCATTCAGGCACTACATCAAGGGACCCATCCCGTCTGATTAAAGTTGTTGATACACCTCTCCTCAACTGGCATGCTGCGCCAGTTCTACCTCTTGAAATCTCCCTCAACCCCAATGTTTACCTTGTTTTATTTACTGTTGTCCATCCTTGCTCAAATGTAATTGAGACCTCTTTTGATGAGGTTCTCAATATTGTTTTTCCTATCAATCAAAATAAACGAAGATTTTTAGTATCTTGCTGTGCCTTACATTAATTGTGTGGATTTTAATCAAACTTTTGATGATGATGATTTTGCAAATGAATAATTCTTAACTGATCTAAATAAGGTTAATAATAAACAACATAACCGCGTTCAAGTTAATGAAGAAGAGACTGTTGTTATTAATCTCGGTTCTAGTAGCCAACTGTGCGAGATTAGGATAGGGGCCACCCTTGACGAGCATGAGCGCGCACAACTCGAAGAATTGCTAAAGGAGTTCATGGATGTCTTCGTATGGTCCTACGATGACATGCCCGATATTGATCCCGAAATAGCTCAGCACGAGATCCCCATTCTCCCAGATGCCAAGCCAGTTAAACAAAAGTTGAGAAAGCTCCGCACCGAATGGTCGCTTAAGGTCAAAGAAAAGGTAATCAAACAGTTGAACGTGGGTTTCATTCGAGTAATCGAATATCCCATGTGGCTGGCCAACATTGTACCTATACCAAAATCAGGAGGAAAGGTTCGAATGTGTGTGGATTACCGAGATTTAAACAAAGCTTCTCTGAAGGATGATTATCCGCTACCCAACATCGACATGATCGTGGACAACACAACCAGTCATTCTCTCAAGTCATTTGTTGACGGATTTGCCGGATACAACCAGATTAAGATGCATCCCGACCACCAAGAGAAAACTGCATTCATCACCCCATGGGGAACTTTTTGCTACACCGTTACGCCATTCGGTCTCAAGAATGCTGGGGCTACCTACCAAAGGGCTGCGACAACCATCCTGCATGATCTGATCCACAAAGAGGTCGAGGTTTACGTGGATGATATGATTATCAAGCCCAAAACTAGAGAAGTTCATGTTCCCGATCTCCGGAAGTTCTTCGAACGACTGCGGCAGTATCAGATGAGACTTAATCCACAGAAGTGCGTCTTCGGCGTTACGAAGGGAAAACTCTTAGGATTCATGATCAGTGAGAAGGGGATAGCAGCAGATCCTGCCAAGCTGAAGGCCATACTTGAGATGCCACCTCCCCGAACAGAGAAGGAAGTCCGAGGCTTCTTGGGAAAATTACAATATATCAGCCGGTTCATCAACCAGCTAACCTCCATCTGTGAACCAATCTTTAAGCTCCTTCGAAAGGATTCAACCAAGGTTTGGGATGAGGCCTGCCAAGAAGCCTTTGATCGAATCAAACAATACCTAACCCAACCTCCAGTTCTCATGCCACCACAGCCTGGTCTCCCTTTGCTCTTATACCTAACCATAACAGATACTGCAGCCGAGGCTTTGCTAGCCCAGTACCTCGAGGACTCCTGCAAAGAAAGAGCCATCTATTACGCCAGTCGCAAGTTGGATGGATACGAGATCAACTACACTGCTTTGGAAAATGCATGTGTCGCACTTGTCCGGGTCACCCAAAAGTTGTGACATTACATGCTCGCCTTTCCCATTAAACTAGTATCCCGAATGGATCCCATCAAATACCTGCTCGAAAAACCCGCCTTGTCCAGCCGAATGGCCTGATGGTTGATGCTCCTAACCGAGTTTGATATCGTGTACGTCACACAAAAAGCTGTTAAAGGAAGAGCCATCTCTGACTACCTCGCTGACTACCCTATAGAAGAAGCAAATGTCTTGATCTCCAAATTCCCAGATGAAAACATCCTCTACACCACTCAAGACTGCCCTTGATGGAAAATGTTCTTCGACGGCGCTGCCAACAAAAAGGGATATGGCATTGGGATACTTTTGGTCGCCCCAGATGACTCCCACACTCCCATCGCCATTAAATTGGATTTACCTTGCACCAACAACATGACAGAATACGAGGCATGCACAGTGGGCCTCTGGGTCGCTCTCAAGAAAAGTATTCAATACCTCGATGTATACGGGGATTCTGCCCTTATCATCGGTCAAGTGCTCAGAAAGTGGAAGGTCAAGGACGAAAAACTTTAACCCTTTCATACCCAATTAGAAGAGTTGGCCTCCTAATTCCGAGATATCACCTTCCATTACCTACCCCGAGCAAAGAACAACCTAGCCGATGCTCTCGCTACTTTGGCTTCCATGGTCGACATGCCCGAGGGAATAACAATGACCCCCTTCCTAGTTTAAAAACAAGACAGACCGACCCATTGCTACCATATTGAGCTTGTCTCCACTGAAGATCCCGAACTAGACGATTGCTGGTACTATGATATTTGGTGCCTCCTCAAACACGGTAGGTATCCCGAGGGTTCCAACAATAATGACCGAGCTACCCTCCGAAGGCTGGCCGCTCAGTACATCATCTTCCATAAAGCACTACTCAAGAGGAATTTCGATGGAACTCATTTGCACTGTATTGTAGGGGCTGACATTGAAAAGATAATGTAGAAAATCCACAGCGGGGAATGCTGACCTCACATGAACGGTCACATGCTTGCCAAAAAGATCATCCGACAAGGCTACTACTAGACCACCATGGCCCAGGATTGCACCGCCTATGTTCCGAGGTGCTCAAAATGCCAACAGTTCTCCAATCTCCAATGTATACCTCCACGGGAATTATACAACATGACTTCTCCCTGGCCATTCTCCACCTGGGGTATCGACATCATAGGGAAGGTTACACCAAAAGCGTCAAACGGGCATGAGTTCATCCTGGTTGCCATCGATTACTTCACCAAATGGGTCGAAGCTGAGTCATACGCAGTATTAAATGCCAAGAAGGTGGCCAAATTCATCAAGAAGAATATCATCTTTCGATATGGAGTCCCTCACGAGCTAGTGTCGGATAATGGTTTTCACTTTGAGGCAGAAGTCATAGAAATAGTCAGTGAATACGGGATTCAGAGACACAAATCTTCTCCCTACCGACCTCAGACTAATGGTGCAGTTGAGGCCGCAAACAAAAACCTCAAAGCCATCATCAGCAAGATGGCCGAAAGTTGTAGGGATTGGGCCTACCAGATCCCCTACGCCCTCTGGGTCTATCGAACCTAAATTCGAACCTCTAGTGAGGCTACCCCTTACTCCCTAGTTTACGGCATGGAGGCAGTCCTACCTGTGGAGCTGAAAATACCCTCGTTACGTGTCATGCTCGAAAGTAAGGTTAGTGAAGAAGACTGGTACCCAGGCCGTCTTGATGAGCTGACCCTCCTAGATGAACGGAGATTAAAAGCTCTTTACCACATACAAGGATACCATCACCGAATAGCGCAATCATTTAATAAAAGAGTCAAGGACCGCGGTGTCCGAGAGGGGGATTTATCCCTCAAAGAGATAATCGAACCCATCTGGGACCCCAGAGGAAAGTTCAAACCCAATTAGAGCGACCCTTATATTGTGAAGAAAATCTTATCCGGCGGTGCCGCCATGCTCACTGACCTGGATGGGGAAGAGATGGCTCGTCCAGTCAATCTGGATCGTCTCAAGAAGTTCTACCCCTAGTCCAAAATCTCGGTGCGCTACGACTCTTCTCATCCCCCTTCTATTCTAAAAAAAAAAAAAAAAAAAAACTCTCTCCATTTCCCTCTACCCAGAACTACGTGGGCCTGATCCTCTGCAAAAACTATTTTCAAACAGACAAGAACTTTTTTCAAAAACTCCAAAGGTACGTAGGCAGCTCATACTCCTCGCATGAGCACGACCCCTTCTTTTTCACAAAATACCATTCTTTTCTTACCCCCGAGAACGACAGTTCATTTTAAACATCTACTTGAACAAAAGGAGTATGTATGCCTTAGCGATTGGTATAGATAATTCAAAATACAAAATTCATCGAAAGGCACAGCTGGATGATCAGAAACTTGTTTATTTCATTAAATAAAAAACTACAATACGGATTACATAAGAAAAAGGAACATATAACTCCTTCCCCCCTACTATCATAAAAACCAGACAAAATCCCCCACATCTGTTACATAAATAAACTCCCCAGGAGTCCTACCCACAGCTACCCGAAGATCCTGCACCCTCATCATCCACGTCCTGAGGACCCCAAGTTTCTCCTGCCTGAATGGAGTACCGCGAACACTCCATGGACCGATAAGCCTTAACCATCTTCGAAAAGAGCACAACATCCCCTTCCATGGAGTCAGATAAAACAAACCACCTCCGACCGGTCTCTACTGCCAACATCTTTTTGACTACTTCCCTCCACAACCACTTCATATAATCTTTTGGGGACATGGCAAACCTTCCCAACAGACTGAGAGGGAGGAGTCGACGGACGCCGATTTTCCCACAGAGATCCTAGCAACAGATGCAACCGCTCAGTTAAATCTTCTACCGGAAAGAAATTTGAGGTCCAAGAGGGCACGACCTGCGCCCAGCCAAATTGGCGCAAAATCCGCCAAGGGAAATAAAAAGAGGTCTGCCTAAGACCAACCATTCACACATATGAATATTATCCTAGCTCCAGAACAGGCTGCAACTGTCCCCACCAAGGTACGGACCAATACAGCCCACAAGCCCCATGCTCCACAAGCCAATTCTCCCAATTCTCAACATACAGGCCCATGCAAATGTAGTAACGCAAAAAGAAGTTGGGTACAGCCGACAAAGGATATTCTGGAGGAGTCAACGAGAGGAATCTTTCAGACAACCACATGAACAGCATCACAGGGCTACCCTCAAAAAGTCTGAACGACTTTCTCTCTAAGCATCCAGGCCATTCAGAGTCTCTGCCAATATCACCACCGCAGGATTGCGACGGTATGACATCCATGAGGTAATGGCTGCAAGTTGTGGGTCCACGCGCATCTCCCTAGTCACCAACAGTAATTTTGAAACCAGGCCCAGAATGACGGCTCCAGCATAGCCAGCATCACTTACTTCCCGCGAACGCACGGATTGCAACACCGCTGGGAGGGAGATCATTCCTCTGGCCACAAATGACCTGGCCGCCGAAGGCGAGATATGAAGAATCCCGGCAAAAAAATCCCTAGGAGAATGGGAAAATTCGGGTAAAGTTGCGGCAACACTAGGATTCACGCCCAGTATGGCAGAAAACTCCTCGTAGGTAGGAAAAACTTCTTCCAACCGAAAACGGAATACATGGTCTTCGGGGTATCAAAATTGTACTGCCGCCATCAGCATATTCCACTCAAAAGGTCGATTACGCCACAAGGAGACTCGACGCATATTGAAGGCATCATAGTCGACATTATAAGAACTCATATCTTCCAAGGCTTCGAGGTAATTGGCAAACTCGATGCTACCAGGGAGAGCCATCTTGCAAGACTAAAAGATGATGGGCGGGTATGAAGAATGAAAAAGGTGTGAGGAAAACACTCCACCCTGCTCCCTTTTTATACTTAACAATCCTCACAAGGGACATAATCCCTGCAAAAATCTAAAGGAACCCTACCCCACAAGGTACTAAAGGCTGAAGAGGGTACCAATCAAAGCTTTCAATTGATGGGACTGGACTGAACTACCGATAGGCAGGCCAGGGTGCTTACCGATCGACAACCCCCCATTTTTGGAAACCTCCCTTTTTCCTCTTTTGTCAAAATCAAAAAAATAAAAATTGATATTCTCAACAGAATTTCAAAATCCCTTTTCCTCCTTATATAATTCCCTTTTTTAAATTTCGTCCATTCCTTCTTCGTCAAATCAGAAAACTCCATAAAAATAAATTGACATTCTCAAAAGAATTTCAAGAATCCTGTTCCCTCCTTATGGGATTCCCCGTTTTGAATAAAATAACTTTCCTTTGAAAGATTTCTAAAAATATTCCTTTTTTACGGTCTCAGTAGCAAATTAAAAAGCGCATGCATTCATTTCATCATTAAAATAAAAGATAGTCAAAAACCCGCATTGCATTGCATATATATGTTTTCTGTGGTACATCATTTTTGCAGGAAATAAAGAAAAGCCAAAAACAACGGGACTCAGCCCGAACCCAGATTTCACTCCCTCTCTCTCTCTCTCTCTCTCTCTCTCTCTCTCTCTCTCTCTCGAGAATTTCCATCCCGGCGACGCGCTCTCTTTCCCCTACGGCGAGATGACACGCCCCCACTACCCAAGCTAGAGTCTCCCCCGGACGAGGCTGACGGCACCAAGCAAGAAGAAACAGAGACAGCCTCCCGAATGTGGGCAGTCACCGATGATATCCAATCCCTGATGTCCCTGAGCCAAGTGGTCGACACTCGGATTTGCTGCAAAGGAAAGACAGAATCAGTATCAAGCAAAAGAAATAAAAAAAAAAAGAGGAAAAGGACCGAAAGGTTTACCGCAGGACGAAGGACGTCCTCTGTTAAGCCCAGCTCCTCCGGATCCATCGCAAGAGGACGATGCATCATCGGCACTGTCCCTCCATCCGCCCGCCGGATGTTGTACGAAGGAGTGTGCAGCCGAACAAAAGGGACCTCCGAGGTCGCCGCCGCCGCAGGTGCCGACGGACCACCACCACTGTGGGAAGACCCCACCGCCCGACTCGAACCAGCAGTAGGGAAGGGCAAGGCATCATGTATGCTGGGCGCCATCAACCAGCTCGTCACAAAGTCCATATAATCGTACGGCGCGGTCGTATCAGTATACAACGCATATGACTCGCCAATCATCACCGCGATCCTTTCATCCTCCATTAATTGTTGCTCCTGCCTCATAGAAGTAGGATCCTCAGCAATCTGACGGATCACCCTCTCCCCGAGGTACCAGGATTGGCCGAACTCATGCGCCAACAAACGCCTCATATGCGCGTTCACCCCAGTCACCCTTGTATCCTGAATGGCGGTCCCCCAAGGATAAAAGGTCACCTGAAAATCCCCAAGCAGGCATAAGTCAATACAGAATCAGAAGGTGCAAAAAGTAAGGCTGAAATGGAAAGAGTCTTACCGTACCACTGGTCAGGTTATTCAAGACCTGACGCACCGCCTCCAGGGAGATAGATCCCTTCGATTGCCGATTAGCCTTACGCCATCGATACAAGCGACAGAAGTCCCTGATGGTGTCGTCCTTCAGAGCAATCAGTGGGGTGTTGCACCCAATCACCTCATAAAACCACGTCTGAATTAACGAGCAAAAATAGACGCATAAGGAAAATGCGAATGCATGAAAGGAAAATGCGAATGCATGAAATGGAAATGCGCAAAGTAAAGAATACGTCAAGGAGATACGTGGCTTCAGTAAAAGTCTGTCGGCAGCACCGGCTGAACTCATCCAGAGAAGAGTAAAGGGTCGCCAAGGTCAGACTCCCCCAATCATAGAAAGGGATGTTCGAAAACATCCTCAAGTATGGCAGAAACCACAAATGGACGACGTCGCCGCTCGACGCCACCATGAAACCTCCCAGCACCAACAAAATGAACAACCGGGCCATCTGCCTCACTTGCAGTCCATCCTCCACATCAACCACCCTGCTTAGCAAAACCTCCTTCAACAAGGACAGCAAGATAGAATCTTCAGAGACTATCCTCCTCACATCACCGAGTGCTGCATACATCGCTTCCAGCCTCACCCGCAAAGAGAGGTCCACCTCTATCTGCTCCCCGTCACAATCCAGCCCCAGTAGTTGCTGCACATCTATGGGAGTCACCGTCATCTCCCCGAAGCCAAAATGAAAAGTGTGGATAGTGTCCCACCACCTCTCCCCCAAGGCACACAAAACTGCTGTCGAACGAGGCGTCTCATCCAGCGCAGCCGCCAACCTCCCAAAACCCGCTGGAAATACAATCCAGCACACCACGGGTGGAAGATGATCCCAAACATCCCTAAGCCCCGTCGTCCAGCGGGCACGCATGTTCTTCAAAGAAATATCTGACTGGCGAAAGGAAAAATTCAGTCAAAGGTCAAGAAAAGGAAAAATCACCCAAAAAGGAAAAGAATGCCAAAGGTCAGGTTACTTACATAACCACCGGGAATCACTTTCGAAGAGAGATGACGCGGCGGCTCCCCCAGAAAGGTTCGCTCATCCACAAACGGTTCGAATGCATCAAAGGCATTCTCATTCCCCAAATCAAGGGGCACCCTGTCCCTCCAATCCACATTCTCCCAGTCATCAACGGTCAACCACTCCCGGTGGACAACGATGCTCACAAAAGGGGAAATTTCTTGAAGATCGGAATGCTAGAATGATTCGCAGAGAGAAATCGCAGAAAGAAAGAAGGCAAGAAGTTGATCCCTGCCATACCGATCGACACTGTCTCCTCACCTTCTCGAGGCAGCCCAAAAATACATGCCACTGCCAAATGGCACCTCTCAGTCTATGCCGACCGGCACCCCCCTTAAAATTTCGTGAAAAAATTCCCAAAAAATACCAGAAAAATCCCCGAAAAATTCCTAAAAATCCCAGGAAGGATTTAGAATGTTTTCATCAAGGAAATTTTGCACTCCTTCGGGCGACACATTATTTTCCCCAAAAGAGCCCTCAAAAAGCGATTGACCTCTTGGGCAAGGCACCCGGACCACCGAATCACCTCCTCATCAGACTTTACAACCATCGGCTATCAGGTGCGGTACAATATCACATGGTATTTTTCCTCGCCCCAAGAAATCTCTCCCAAAGGAAAATCCAAATTTTCCCCGGCCCATTCATCATTCCCCAGCGGAATCTCAGATCCAAATTCTTATTCCCAGCAGAACCCCTCTTCCCCAGCGAAATCCTCAAAAACTAAGTGAAAACTCCTCCCGGTAAAGATGTGGAAAATCACTAAGGATCACCTGATCACTTCCCCAGCGGAATTCCCTTACAACACCCAAAATAGGTTGTTCTCCCCTGCGAGGTCTCCTGAAAAGCTTCCCCCAGCTAGGAGCTCCCCAGCTCAAATCGAAATCACAAAGCTCTTTCTCCAGCAGAATCAAAATACAATCTTTATCTACTCTTGGGTCAGCATTGGCCCCGGTCTTAGATCGTCACCTTAGTTAGGTCAGAATTGACCTCGGTCCTCGGTGGTCACCACTCTTGGGTCAGCATTGGCCCTGGTCTTGGATCGTCACCTTAGTTAGGTCAGAATTGACCTCGGTCCTCGGTTGTCACCACTCTTGGGTCAGAATTGGCCCCGGTCTTATATTATCACCTTAGTTAGCTCAGAATTGACCTCGGTCCTCGGTCGTTACCACCCATGGGTCAGAATTGGCCCCAGTCTTGGATCGTCACCTTAGTTAGGTCAGAATTGACCTCGGTCCTCGGTCGTCACTACTCTTGGGTCAGAATTGGCCCCGATCTTGGATCTTCACCTTAGTTAGGTCAAAAATTGACCTCAATCCTTGGTCTTCACCAATCTTGGGTCAGAATTGACCCCGGTCTTGGATCATCACCTGAATTAGGTCAGAATTGACCTCGGTCCTCAGTCATCACCACTCTTAGGTCAGAACTGACCTCGACCCTCTGAATTGGTCATCCTCATCTCCTTAGGTCCTCAGAGCTGACCTCGATCCTCCGAATTGATCATCCCCAGCATACTTCTTAGGTCCTCAGAATCGACCTCGACCCTCTGAATTGGTCATACTCCCTCAAAAGCATCATGCGTTGTCTAATCGACGACTATCAGTTGTTCCAAACTCACCCGTTAAGGGGCTCTGTAGACACCCCATTCTGTTACCCCTTAACTATCCTTAGGTACCTAGTACCTCCCTTCATCACTATTAACCCAGGTCACGTCCCGAGTACTGACCTGGAAGCCATCGGGCACGCCTCCGGCTCAGTTTGACCCAAAAGTCAAACTCCTCATATCGACTGAGACTCAATGAATCTTCGAAGGGCACTGAATACCCTTTCCAATGGTCCACCCCGTGCACGATGTCGACTTACCATGCGGACGACAGCGCCATTTGCGTCCGAAACCTGACCTAGAGGACACCGGGCGCTCCCGAGCTCTATTTGACCTATGTCAGCTCTTCAGCTCGACCGAGGATGAATGAATCTTTGAAGGGCACTGAATACCCTTTCCAACGGTCCATACCATGCACAATTCCAACTTTCCATGCCGACGAACGATCCGTTTGACTCCGGGAAGCCACCGAGCGCTTCCCGGGCCCGGTTGACCAAAGTCAACTCTCCAAACCGGGTCAAACTATTTGGAATGTCTAAGTACATCTCCTAACCTTTCCAACAGTATGCCCCATGCATAATTCGGACTTACCATGCGAACGAACGCGCCATTTGCGTCCGCATGATTCCCCGTCCAATGGACCGATAAATGCTTCCGAGCCACATTTGACCCAAATTCAACTCCCGAACTCGGGAGCGATCCAAAGGACTTTATAAGGTCTCTAAAATACCTTTGCAACGGTATGCCCCGTGTGCAATTCTGACCAACGATTTGCCCTCAGTGGCCAATTTTCTGAAAAAGCCTGAGGCGCACTGCCAAATGGCAGGTCCCAGATCCTGCCTATCGGCACCTGCCGATAGGCAGTGCCATGATAGGGCCGATTGGCAGTCCCCTGGGGTTATAAAAGGATGTCTTGGCCTTATTTTCAAGGGGAGCCCAGATCTGATAGAAATCTCTCTGAACGAATCCCAGAAACCTCTCTCGAAGGCAGCGTGATTTAAACTTCAAAATCCCTCTTTTACCTTCACTTTTCATCATCCTTTTCATCAAACTTGGTGAATTAACCACTCTCCATCATCATCCAAGCTCAAGGGCGGCTCTCCAACATTCAAGATCAAGCTCAAGATCTTCAAGAAGGTCCAACTTTCTTAAACTCTCTCTCTTAAACTATCTTAAATTCCCAATAACTTGTTTTCTTACTTAGCACTTTTATAATCTCATCTCACACATCCTAATATACTTTTTATTTAGTATTATTGCACATCTCTTATTTTCATATAAATAAAAACCCCAAAACAAGAAAAAGAGGGTTTGCTCATAAATTCCAAGTAGGGATTCTCACACTTTTTCCACATTTTTATCACAACTAAAACACCTTTTCTACACACACACACACACACACACACTTACAAATAAGAGATCCCACATTTGGATTTATGGGATAAACCCCACCCCTTTTCTTTGTATGCGAACTATGTGGACTTTGATGCCTTTATAGGCTACGTAGGTGTCTCGGGGTAAAACCCGAGACTCGAGTCCTTTCTCTCACTTTTTCTCTCATTTCCTATTTTCTCTAAATCCATTTTCTTATATTATATATATCCTTAGTCTTAGTGCTACATTACTCCATGTGCGTTATCGTTCCTTTATAACGATCAACGTAGGGGTAACCGCGTAAATCTTATTTTTCTAATATACTTTTATAATCTTCCTATGAATGACTTGATTTATCTTTTCCATGATACAAGCCGAGGATTCCTATCTCCATTCTATACATACACATGCACACATCTCATGGGGGGAAACATAAAGGAAAATTGCAAATATCCATGAGAGACCGAAAGGGCGGAATGGGTGCCTAACACCTTCCCATTTCGTAACTAAGCCTCCGAACCCTTTTCGAATCATTTTGGTTTTGCACGCACCAGTATGTCTTTGGATGCCATCCTTCGGGGTGGCTTCCTCTTTTTCTTTTCTCTGTTTTGAGTAAAATAGACTGGCGACTTTGAATCTCTCTACATTTTTCACACCTCACAAAATCGACGCCGACCGAAGCGCTCTCCCGAGAGGGGACGCGCGGGGCCCGAAGGATTCCTCCTCCCTCCGCGGCGGGGATCGGCGGGGAAGGCCAGACCTTCCTTTTTTCTTATCTCCTTTTCCTCTCTAGCTCTTTCACATGAGCTGCTGTCTGGGCAGTATCTCTAGGCTTGGCCTTTTGGATCTTTAGTTGGCTGGATAGCAAGACGTTATCATCATCATCAGGGATCAAATTCTTCCTTCTCGGAGGATCCATGTCTTTCTCACTAGAACTCCATGAACCGAAACTACCGGAGCTTGATCCTTCCTCACTGGATCTATCTCTACTAGAACCTCCCTCACTGGATTCCTCCTCATAAGATCCTGCCTCACCTCCACCACCTCTAGAATAACGATACTCTGAATTGCTCTCCTTCTCCTTGTCTAGGTCGATAGGCTGGAGAGAACCTTCTTCCTCCTCTTCTTCTTCTGAGATGTCAAGATGAGGGATGGAGTCAAATGGGTGGGAGATAAAGCTGGAGGTAGTGTTCTTATATTCCAATAAGAAAGAAGCATAACTGGGATATTCACATTATGCAATAGAGTCTCTAATATTCTAGGCCTTAAGCAACTCAGCAACACGGATCTCGTGGAGAGTAGGCTCCTAGTTTTTGGACTTCGTTGTAAAGTATAAGGAAAATATTAGAGGAAGAACACATTATAGGAGTGATAAAAAGACAAAGATATTGAACAACAACCTATGTATTCCTCCCCGTAAGTAGGAATCCGAGGTCCCATGTAACTCTCACCTCCTACCTGAGGAGGGAACTGCCAGTTCCTAGCTATAAATCCTTCAAACTAGTAATCCTTATAGGAATCAGGTAGGTTAACTACCAACACCCTATCAGGATTCATCGCTTGCAAGTAAAGAAGATTAAAACTGGTATGAGAAAAGGAGTAAAAAAAATAGATTTCAACCAAGCCTAAATTTATTCCATAGAGTTGATTTATTCTATGGATACCATTAATAATCTTCCAAACATCGGAGAACATTGGGATGAGACTATATCGAAATATTGAAAAAAATGTACGAAATGGCGATTGATGGGAAAAGTTAAACCCCCTTGGGACAGCAAGAGAACAAGAATCTAGTGGCCATCCTCAACATCGCGAACATTGCGAGGAACAGTGGAACACTCGATATCCACCCAACTAGGGATGTTGTAACACTTCCTAATCTCTACCAAAGATTTATTGTCTATCCTTGCCATGAGAAATGCCCTAGCTACAGTAAAGTTAAAAACAACGAAAGGAAATACACAAAGGGGGAAGACTGAGAAATTATAGAGAAAAGAATGGAGCTTGAAACGATGGAAAGCCATGGGAAAATATAGATGATTGAGGCGAGAAAAAAATTTGAGAATGAGAGAAAACGCAGAGTAAAAGTGGCGAGACAAACCGTCTGAATGCCTCGGTTTAAACTCTCAATGATAGTGCACAACAATCAAAGAATATTTACTACCTGGAAGCTTTATGAAATGAGTATTCACTCCTCACACAATTCAATAATTCCAAATGCACTATCAAGAGTAGGCCGGAGGCATCATTTAAAAGTTTTGAGCCCAAATTGTGACCCCTAAACTTTTAGGGGCGATTGTGGATACCCTTTTTGCTCACTAGAACCCATAAGAGTAGACGGACTAAGACAAAATGAGAAAGAGGGAGACCTAACCCATATAATGGGTTCAAAATGACGGTTAGAATAAAAATAAGTGACCAAGTCTATCTCGAAGATATCAGAGGAGATATTCGGGGGATACTAGGTTAACATTTTACCTGACAACACTCCTTCTCTTCCTTTTGACAACATAATATATATTGTATCCCTGGAGTAAAGAGGCATGTGAAAAAACCATTTCTATAGATACTAAATAAGAAACAATAGACCTCTCTGTGGACATAGGCAATTTGCCGAACCACGTATATTCTCGTGTTGTGTGATTGTTGTTCTTTCTTAAATTCTGGTGATTGTTTTCTTTTGATAAATTTTTTTGGGTTGAGATTTTTGTCACCACAAGGATAATGGGTTAAATCTTCAAAAAAGATTGTATATTGAAGGAACATACAAATTTATTTTATTTTATCTTTTCTCTAAAATTATTAAAAGATAGCTGTGTAGTAAAAATGCTAGAATTTTGTATTATTGTGCATTATTATATGTGGTCAACGGTAAACAAGTTTTTAATTCTATCGTATGCTTTGCTATCTTGTTAAGTCGATCTTACACTTAGCATAATTGAAATATTATGATTTTCTTTGTCAAGGTGTTTTCAATTATTAACACAGTTTGTTCAAAGAAAGATAATGAAATTCAATCATTTTTATTATTATTTTATGTTTTTTTGTGTTACGTCTCCATGACAAGTATCAAAATGATAGATTACAATACTTGAGCGGAATTCCCGAAGTTTTTGTTATACTATAATAACAAGAAAAGTCTCCTATACATGATGATTAGTTTAATAAAATTGGTCATCCTTATCTAATCTAAAAATATTTTAATTAAAAATTTTGGATAACAAAATTGGTCATACTTACCTAATCTTGAAGTTGGGGTGTTAAGCTATATGTATCATCTTTAAGATATGGAAGTGATTGGAATATATAATAGATACTGATAAGTTTCACTTTGGATGTTTGTTTATCTCTTGCTATGATCTATGCTTTATTTATATATTAATTACTAAAAAATTATATGTACGAGATGTTCAAAGTATTTTAGACAATGAAAAACTAGATTATGTTCATTTATTGGAATGACATGTTTAGGGAGAGAAATTTAAAGTTGGTTATAGAGATGTAGGGATCTAAGGAGGTGTGTCTGGAATGTTCACCTTTAGTTATAACAAACATTTGTGGAATTTAGTTATATCCAATATATATGGATTATGGAATGATATTGGATACGGTATTACATTGTATATTTTTTTATACAAAGGATATCATAGACACCTAATAAAACACCATGATCAAGTTGTGATTTAACTCTAGAAGGTCTCACTTGCAACCCAAGTGCTCATCTAAGACCATGAACATATTTTTCCAGTGTGTCCCAACTAAAGTTCCCCATATATACATTACCTAAGTTTTATGTTATTTTTATGATGGATAACTTACTTGACTGATAGTTAGACATAATGATCCTTTTACCATTAGTCTTACGTGACCATAATGACATGAAAGTAAAGTCACATAACATTATTAAAAGAGTTTTAGTAATTATATTAACACTTGGAATGATATTTGTAGGTGGTAAAATCTTACTATAATGACTTAAAACAACTAGGCCTAGCATAATATATAATTATAGTCACAAAAAAAATATATATGCGTGGTTCGGATATATGCCTAGGTCCATGGGGGTGAATCTATATCGCTTTATAGATTGAATCTTGATAACAAATATTACATGCTCCTATTTCCAGGGGGTTTGGTTACATTTAGAGAGAGAATAAATCTAATGAGTTGTGTGGGACTCTATGGACTTGGAATGCTATTGCGATCTGGTCGAGCATATCCAAGCCCAAGATTTACACTAATAGGCTCTTATGTTGTTGTTATCTTAAAGATACAATCATATATCAAGACTATCGAGCATGTTTCATCTCCTAACGTTAGGTCGAATAATTACGCCATAATTTTTGCCAAAGCTTTGCGACCTTCATGGGATGCAGAGGTTTGATCGCTCGTCGATCTTGATGCTAGTCGACAGTGATATTTGATCCCCCATAGAAGCTATGGTCGGAGAATATCAAATCTTAGTGTTTTTGAATTAAAACTAACTTTGTTCTTCATGTTATAGCTTAAGGGAATGCTTGTAATTTTCCCAGATATAATAGGGGCGTGCTGGTAAATTTGTATAGTTTAATAAGTGGACGGTAGCATGTGTACCATCATTTAGGGAATATGTTTAGCTAATGATGGCATTCGCCTTATGAGTCAAGCATTGACATTTAATATCCTTATCTTGGACAGTTTGATACATATATAATCCATATGATTTTTAAAATCAACCTAAATCTTTCTACCTTCTAATTAACGATAAGTTCTTATTCTCTCTTAATTCTCATTTGTCTACAACTTTTTTTTTCAGATTTTTCATCTATTCCGCCTTTGAGTTGAGAAATGGTCTATTGAGTGAACTACATATCCATCAGAGAGTTTAGAAGTCATTATTGTATCCCAGTGCTGATTAAAACATTGAGGAGTGGCATTCAATGTGTTTTAGTTTATTGCTGAAGTTGGTGTAAACTTCCCTCCGAACCAATTATTTTTGAAGTTTTATGAAATTTTTAATGCAATTCCTGCTTAAGGTACCCTAAACAGTTAAGGGATAGTGAATGGGGTCCATAGGATCAATTAGTTGTATGGAACTCAATTAAGTTTCCTAGAGATCATATATTACCATTCGTGGCTACGAACAAATCAAAATACATTATATTTGAAGGTAAGGTTGGTCGAGAGAGCACTAGTTGTGAACCTACCTAATTCCAAAAAAGGTTATTGGTCTCATGATTTTATTGTGAAGTAGTGGAAAATCCAACCAGTCCTATGGGTGGTGAAGCCTATGGAGGTTTTGGGTACCCTAACAGAGGGCATGAAATGGATCGATTGTTGTTTTTGGTCGTCTTTCATTTTGGTCGACATATTTTTCATGATTTTTTACTTATTTTTTACTTCTTTGTTATGTGTAGTTTCTTTGAAAAGAAAAGATAAGACCAAACACACATCACCTTTGGCAAGTTAAGTAAGGTTTGGAACCTTAGGAGGCCTCTAACTATTGGTGCCAAGCATCCAAGATCAACATGTCTGTTGTTGGAGTACAGTAACATCACCACCACTTCTTTTGTTACAAGGATGGTAGATAAAGTACATAAAATACCCATACCTTCTACCCGCGATGAGTCTTTAACTGCAACCAGTGTAATCTATTTTGAATTTATAGACATCATTTTGATTCCTTCTATGATACCATCTACCTTGGAAGAAAAAATGCATTCGAGAAAAAAATTCCCTAACTTACTGGATGAGTCTGACATCCCCATATCTCTAAAATCCCATTCCTCCAAGAGGTAGGAGGTCAAGGGACTATTTGACCCCGATCAACTTATAGTAATCCCCTCACAAGTTTTAAGATCATCTTGTGAAGAAGAGAAGACTTGAACCTGTCTTTCTGCTTCTATGCTGCCCATGAATTAAGTAGATGCCCCCTTAAAGAGGAAGGGACCTCTTGTGCTGTTAGTGGAAAAAGATTATGATTTAGCCCCACCTTTACTGAAGGTGTCCTACTTGTAGGCCGATAAGAAGGTGGGTTGTGAATTATCCACCAACCAGTTATTCTTCCACACTTCACAGGTGTTGTCTTAGTCAAGTCTTAATATTATGTTCGGATATCTTACTTAGAATTTTTTAATTGTTGT
Organism: Sambucus nigra; assembly: GCA_949130495.1. NCBI lineage: Eukaryota > Viridiplantae > Streptophyta > Magnoliopsida > Dipsacales > Adoxaceae > Sambucus > Sambucus nigra. The sequence goes on along the minus strand of OX422210.1, from coordinate 457,015,676 downwards.
AACTCTTTTATTGGCATTTGCCTTGTAGTTCCTAGTGGACTTTATCGATATTTTAGATGGAGGGCCCGACGAGGATAAATCCATGGCCAGTTTGGGGCATGCCTTGGAAAAGTCTTGAAATTCTTTGGAGGCCACCTTGAAGGTCTATGAGACAAAAAATAAGGATATATATATATATATATATATATATATATATATACACACACATATGGTCAAAATAGTATCAGAGAATGAGAAACTGATAAATTTTCGTGAGGAATCTCCTCCAACCTTATGTGAGGCTTTGGAGACAAAGGATCAGGCCCATAACCAAGGGTGGGGCGGCTCTTTTGTTTAGATTTAAAATATCTAGACTACATATGCAAGTCCAAATTCATGAAAGGATGAAATGGGTCTTTGGTCAAGGCAGGAGTCCGCTTGAGTTTAAACTCTTCAACCGACATAGCTCAAGTCCACCCCCAAAGGTGGATGAGTGGGAGAGAGAGGCTTCCAATAGTGGACAAGATATAGATGGGTCCAACCAAGTAATAGAGGCTATATACCCAAATAAAGGGTTCGACGGATGAGAGTTGGTGAAAGAGAAGGAAGGCCAAGATAGTTTTATTAGCCTATGACCTCTTATTCTCTGTATTTTCCTTACTTTTGTTAATTTTTCATTGTAAGGGCTTGTTAATCCTTGTACTTTAATTATTATTTTTTATTTTATCCATGTTATTCTCTTCTTAATTCCTTTTGATTGTTGGTGGATGAATATTTTTTCTTCCCATTTATGAGCTACTTTTCATTTTTGGCCTTTATAGTCAGATGAAAAGTTGGCCTTGGTGCCAGTGGACCCAAAAGATGAAGATTTGGACTTAATCTTTGGCCGTGAAGCCTTTGGGAGGGATCGACAAGAAATCCTGTAAGTTTTCCTGTCCCTCCAAAAGATGATCAAATCTTATGGTGAGTAGTTTATAGTGATTACTTCCTCATAAATGATGCAAAAATAAGTGGAAAATATTGATGAATTGTCAAAGAAAGAATCTCAATAAGGCCGAGAAAAACTTTAAAGAGGACCAGGTGGGTAAGAGAGGTTTATAACAAAAGACCGTGATGCTATGATACCAATTACGTCTAGGTCCTTACACAATCTAGTCGTAATGGTATGATAAAGGTTGGATTGATGGGCTATGACAACTAGATGAAGCTAAGAAGGTCACATATAAGCATTGATGGTGAATGCGCTAGATAACAAGATAGTTCTATACGACTCCCAAAATTAGTGTTGGTATGGGGTAAACTACCAATTTTTTTACTTACCCCTTGAAAGCAAGAATTTTTGAATCCCTATGGATGCTATTATAGTTAAAGTAATAAGGAACTATGTTCCATACCATGATAGTGAAAATGAGTTTTATCTTGATGTAGATGATTATTGTTGAGATAGAGTGACTATCAAGTTGGAGCGCTGAAGATAAATATTAATTCATTCTTTTTGTATTAGTTTTTTATTTGATCGATCTGGATACTTGTAATACGCACTAAATATGAATGAAATCACTTAATTCAATGTATTTAATTTTCCCATTTACTATTCTGAGCATTTTTTTAGTTTCCTTAGATTTTAGGATGGGCGTTGTCACAGCACCTTGGGTATAGGACCTATTATGACAAAAATATACCTGGTCTAAGGTCAATCCAACTTTTTATGATTTTATTTAATCAAAGTCGGGAAACCTACTTCCTAGGGATCCCCATTGTTTTTTTTTCTTGCTTAGGAAATCCTTGTTCTTTTCATTTTTATTAGTGATGAAAACATGTAACCTTAAGAATAGATCATGGATAATCTCAATAAGGCATTCAAATAAAAAATCAGAGTTTAATTGGATAAATTTGTAGAAATTTATGATAAACGCTTTTCCATAATAATAATTCAAAAATAACAAGATTGAATCGTCATTTGGAATTATAAGAAATCTAATTGTATTAATTAAACTTTAAATCATCCACGAAACATTAAATTAAAACTTGATAAAATCTAAAATGTTTTCAAAAATTAAATAACCTATTATTGGATGGATTTATGGCTAAAGGAATGCCCCTTCCCCCATTGTTTCTATATGATAGGCCATTTGGAGGTCAATTCTGATGAATTTTAAGGGTCCTTCCTAGTTAGGATCTAACTTTACATTTGATGGATTTCTTACTTTGCCACTCTCCTTTTTAAAGATGTAATCTCCGATTTAGAACTTCCTTCGAATAACATCTTTGTTGTACTATTAGCTAACTGTTGTTAATAGGAGGCTAGTTTTATCAAATATTGATTAATTCTTTCATCATCCTAGCTGAACTGAGTACTTATGATCTCTTCATTTGTAGGTTGATTAGTAATAATTATCTTTATGGTCAACAAGTCAACTTCCACTAGAATTATGGTTCCATTCTATAAGCCAAGGCAAAGTGTATTTCCTTAATAGACCTCGTGGGAGTTGTTCGATATGCCTAGAGGACATGGGGAAGTTCGCCCACCCAAACTCCTTTTTTCCTTATCTAACCTCTTTATTATTTTTTGAACAGTGTTATGTTAGAGGACTCCTCTTGCCAATTTCTTTGAGCGTATGCCATTAAATTGTAGTAGTTCTTGATGTTGTGGTTGTTGTTGCTCTTAAATTATGTTCCATTATTAGTGATAATTGTTCTCGACATGCCATAACGAGCCACGATATTCCTCTAGATTAATATTATCATATCCACGCCCCCTTTGTTCCCCAAAGGTTCAGTCCATATCCATTTGGTGAAGTAATTAGTGCCGACCATGAGAAACTTTCGATTTCCTGGTGCAGCGAGTAGGAGAACCATAATGTCCAACCCCCATTGGGAGAAAGGACATGGACTCATTAGGGACTTGAGATTGTTGGCTAGTTGGTGAAGCATGGGTGAGAACTATTGACATTTCTTGCACTTTATGAGATACAAGACTACATATTTTTGCATTTAAGTCCACGAGTGGCCTTCTTTGATGGCTAAAATTGATAGAATAAACGCATTATAAGTATAATCATGTGAAATACCTCTCTTATAGCTTCTTCTTAGGTGATATATATAATTGAACAACTTTCACATTAGTATGATATTCTTGCTTCTTGTCAGCAGTTAGAATATCCTGTTTTAGGTATGCTATCATTAGGTCCATCAAGCTGGGAGCCTTTTTTATGGTGAGGACTTATTTGATTATCCTTGGCTTCGTGATGCTTGGTTGGGAAAGGTATTACGCCTAAAGTGTTCTTTTGAGGTCAGTGTTTATGGTTGAACCTAATGTTTCCAAAGCATCTGCATGGTTGTTTTTTCCTTGTGGAAATTGTGAATATAAACCTTTTTAAAATGGGATATCAACTCCGAGATGACTTATAGGTATGCTAACAGTCGATCAACTCTGGCATCATATTCTCCTAACACTCGATTAGATATCACCCTCGAGTCAAAGAATATATCAAGGTGACTTGCGTCGAGAGATATGGCCTTCTTCAATACGACAATGAGGGGTTTGTAGTCAGACGCATTATTGGACACTTCAAATCCAAGTCTAATTCTTTATTTTAATATGTCTTGATATGAAGTTACAAGAAAAATTCCCACTCCCTCCTTTTTCGATTTACAACCTTTATCGACGTATATCATCCATTTATTGAGTTAGTTAGATTGTTCAAAGTTATATTAGTCAGCATGTTCCTATTTATTAGGCTCATTCCCTTTGGTGAACCCAATTATGAAATAAATTAACACCTTACCTTTTATAATATTCCTAGGTTGCTATTAGATATTGAATCTCCCCAACTCCACTAACCACTTGGACATCCATCAAGGGAGGTTAGACTTTTAGAATACTAAATTAAGTGGGAATGAACTAAATATGATGATTGGATGGTGTTCAAAATAGTGCTTTAACTTCCACAAAATGATTACCAAAGAGTAATATAGCTTCTATCAAGGAAAGTAACATTTATTAGGTTCGATTACCCTATTGCTAACATACTATATCGGGGCTTGGTGACCCTTCTTCTTGCATATTAAGGTCAAACTAACTTCATGGTTCTACACCTAGAGATATAGATAAACTGGATCTCAAGCATTTTGTACCATGAGCAGAGGTAGTTGACATAAATAAAGATTAATGTCCTCAAGTTTCATTTTACATTCTTCATTCTAGGCCAGGTCCTTCTCTTTCTTCAAGAGAGGGAGGAAGGTTATTCACTTCTCAAAAGATGTAGAGATGAATCAATTGAGCACTACTTAAATTCTAGTTAACTTCTGAACATCTATGATCATTTTCAGTGGCTAAATATTGTTGATTAACCCAATCTTATTGGTTCTCTCTTTGATCCCCCCGTGGATGACTAGATAGACAATGAACTTCCTAGACTGTACTCTATAGGAATATTTGGCAGCATTGAGTTTCATCTTTTAGTATCTTAGGACCATGAACATCTTCTCCAAGTCATGCACATGATTGAAATTATGCTTGATCTTAACAAGAATATCATCTATATAGACCTATATTGTGTCACTCGATTAGAGTTTTAACATCTTAGTGACTAACTGTTGGTAAGTCACTCCTATATTCTTGAGTCTGAACAGTATGAACGTATAGCATTATAAGCCAAGCGTGGTGATGAATAAGGTATTTTCTCTGTCTATTTGATGATACCCTGAGTAAGAATCTAGGAAACTAATTCTTTCGTTATTGGTTGCAGCATCGACTAATTTCTCAATATTTGACAAAGGAAAGTTCTCTTTAGGAAAAACTTTATTGAGGTCGATGAATTCTATGCATAATCTCCACTTTTCACTACTATTCTTAATAACAACAAGGATAGAGAAACACTTGGATAATTGAAATTCTTCAATGAACCTTACCTCAAGAAGTTTCCCCACTTCTTCTACCACTACCTTCTCCTTTTTTTGGACTGGTTGACATCCTTTTTGTATGATCAATGGGAATACTGAATCCATGTGGATTCTATAGAACATGACTTTCGGATCCATCCAAGGCACATAATAAGGATTCTAAATGAATACATATTGATTTTATTTTAAAAATAAAGATCAATTATGCCTTTTCATGATATGTATGTGAGTTGTCGATAAAAAAAAATTCTCCGGGTGAGAGTCGTTGAACATGACTTCTTGCAATAATTCCATGACTCTATATGTGGAGGCTTCCCTTATTTTTTTCCACCCTTGATCTATACTTTTGTTTTTACTGAATAAGGTATCCCGGTATTTGGTTTATTCATCATTTATAACTTTTTCTTTATTCTTTTCTTATTTAGGCATGATATTAGCGATAAAATATTACCGAGTAACAACATGAATTCCTCTTATCTCCATTATTCCCAAGTCATTGATGCATTTTAGATTTTGGTGGTAAGTGGAGGGGAAAACCATTGTGGCATGGATACATCCTTCTCCCATGATAGCATTGTAGGGGGACTCAATATTTTTCAACTAAAACCTCCATAATTTTTTAGATACTTACAGTTCATACTGGCACAACCATATTCCCCAAAGTCATAGTCACCTTTATAACAATTTCGACCAAAGGCATAGCCTCTTCCTTCAAATATTCAATCTTGAGGTTGAGCTTCTTGAATTGTTGCATGTATATGACCTCCTAATAGATCCCCTAGTCAATTAGTAGCTTGTCCATATCCCAGTTTAACATCTTGAGAGTGATTACTAGAGCATCATGATACAGAGTCTTAAATTCATCCAGGTCTTCCTTAGTGAAGACTATATGTTTGTTATAGTTGACGTCTTCTAGTCGGCGACACATGGCCACTGAAGTTTTAGCAGGATTAATTTGGAAAACGTCCGTTACCACAATTACCTTTTTTAGCTCCATCCAAACAATATTTATTTTAATTTGATTCATACTTAATGCCCTATGGATTATCATAAACTCGTGACCTATCTTGAAGATTTCAAAATTTTGGTTGATAAAAATGAACCGTTCCATCAAAGCTATAACCGATCATCGTGAAGTATATACTACATAATAAAGCAAATATAGGGATATACAAAACAAAATATAAAGTGGTTGGGTTATAAAATGAGCTTATGTCTACTTTGATGCCTCATTCTCATTATTCATATGTAATAGTATAATATTTGATGGCCTTTAGAGTCATAGAAGAGGAGAGTTAGACTAAATACATGAACATACGGGTTCTTTACTGAGAGGGATGCAACCTAACATGCTAGTTTGTAGAGGAATCGTGGACATATGCAGCTTAAATTATCAGAGTAGACTTGAGTGTGCTATCCAATGTATAAAGATAGAGAGAGTGGAGAATTTGGTAGATCTTCGTTGATAAAAATGTCATGCCAAATGAAGAGGTGAGCACTTATATTTATAGTACATATAGGGGTCATATGCATATTACACCTGATATATGGATAAGTGTTGTTGAGGTTGAAGCTTTCTCGGAGGTGGACAACTAACAAGTGCTATGCTGATGTAGCAATATCTGTGGTAGGGCTTCACTAGTGATGAAGTAGTAGGTTGTAGCCTATTAGAGACACGGTCATGGTCTCATAAGATGCTAAAGGGTAACATACGATGTTTGATAGTCGTTTTATGTTTTCCCTCCGTGACACTCAATTTTCAAATTTGGATATGTTTAAGTTAATCAATTTAGAACACTTAATAATATTAGAAAATTTCAAAAGAGTTTCCTTTGTTTATTCACGAAATCTAACCTATTTTAGTATTTAAATAAACTCAACGACATCAACAAAAGACACAAATAAATAATCAACAAATCCCTTCCAACAATTTAACATAAATAAGATCATAAATAACTCAATTAATACAAAGGTTCACTCATTTGCAGGTTGTTTTGGGTTTTCACCCACCAATGGCTTGTTTTAAGCCTATGTCTAAATTTTTCCAATTATTATAGTATTCTAAAATCGGGAGTTTCGTGACTACGTGGTCAGTTTCTACCTATTACGTTTGTCCCATGCAAGGTGTCTGTGCATCTTACGGGGCCGATTGAGGGCTGTTTTGGATTTTTTTCCCTTTGAAGGTGTGTTTTTATGCACAAGTCTTAATTTTTGCAAATTATCATCGTATTCTGAAACGTAGAGTTCCGTGACTATGCGGTCAATTCCAACGAGTTACATTGATCTTCATTTGAGGTGTTATTGCCTCTTACGAGGCTGTTTGCATGCTGTTTTGGGTTTTCACCAATGTTTTAAGCATAAGTATTGATTTTTACAAATGGTCATCGTATTCTCAAACTGGGAGTCACATGACCATGCAGTCAGTTCTTACGAGTTACATTGGTCCCTTGCGAGGTGTTCATGTCTCTTACGAGACTATTTAAAGGTGATTTGAGGGTTTCTCCCACTAACAACATGTTTTAAGCATAGGTCTTGATTTTCATTAATTATTATCGTATTCTCACACCGAGAGTCACATGACTACGTGGTCAGTTCTAACATGTTACATTGGTCCCGTGCGAGGTTTTTCTGCCTCTTACGGGGTTATTTTGGGTTTTCACCCACTAATAGTATTTTTAAGCCCAAGGCTAGATTTTTGCAAACTATCGTCGTAGTCTCAAATCGAGAGTCAAGTGGTTATGTGGTTATTGCCTACGAGTTATATTGATCTCGTGGGAGGTGTACATTCCTCTTACAGGGCCGTTTGGGGGGTGTTTTGGGTTTTCACCCACTAATGGCATAATTTCAGCCTATTCAGAATTTTTGCAAATTATTGTCTTATTCTAAAATCGGGAGCTCCGTGACTACGCGGTCTGTTCTTATGAGTTATCTTAGTCCCGTGTGAGGTGTTCTTGTCTCTCACGGGGTTATTTGTTTTTTTTAAGTTTGCACCCTTTAGTAGCATGTTTTAAGCCTAAGTCTAGATTTTTTTAAATTGTCATCGTATTCTCAAACTAGGAGTCTTGTGGATACGCGGTCAATTCCTACCTGTTACATTGGTCCCATATAAGGTGATCATTAATCTTACAGTCCCGTTTGGGGATGTTTTAGATTTTCTGCCTCTAATGGCATGTTTTCAAGATTAAGTCTAGATTTTTTCAAATTATTGTCGTATTGTAAAATCGCCAGTCTCGTAACTATGCAATCCATTCCAATGTGTTACATTGGTACCATGCGAGGTCTTCGTGCCTCTCAAGGGGTTGTTTTGGGTTTTCACACTCTAATAGAATGTTTTAAGCCTAAGTCTAGAATTTTACAAGTTATCATCGTATTCTTAAATTGGGAGTCCCGTGACAACGCGATTAGTTCCTACGAGTTACATTCATCCCGTGCGAGATCATCTTGCATTTTATAGGCCCTTTTGTGACAATTTTGCCCTTTTCCCTTTAAATGCATGTTCTCAAACCTAAGTCTAGATTTTTACAAATTATCTTTTTATTCGCAAATCGGGACTCCTGGGACTAAGCGGTCAGTTCTTAGGAGGTACATTAGTCTATCTGAGGTGCTCATGCCTCTTACGAGACCGTTTGGGGTTTGTTTTGGGGTTTCTCCCTCTAACGACATGTTTTAAGCCTAAATCTAGATTTTTGCAAATTATCATTGTATTCTCAAATCGAGAGTCTCGGTACTAGGTGGTCAATTCCTACGTGTTACATGCGTACCGTGCAAGGTGTTCATGCTTCTTACGGGGTCATTTGGGGGTTATTTTTCATCCTCTAACGACATATTTTTTTTATCAATTTAAAACGTTTATTAATTTTAGAAAATTTTAATTGAGTTTCATTTGTTTATTTATTAAATCCAACTTGTTTTAATAATTAAAATAAACACAATAAGAGTAGAAAATTCCATAACCAAACCACCAACAAATTCCTTCCACCAATTTAACTAAATAAGCTAAAAAAACGAAACCATTTTACGTTTGGCTACTTTTCGCCGCTATTTCAGGACATTTTTCAATTTAACGCTACAATTTTTAGAGAGACTTTCACACTAATCAAATTTCATTTGCAGTTTGATAGTCACCCGATGAACTCTCCGTGATATGCCCAAAGTGTACCTGCCAACTCGGAGGCACCAACCTCAGCCAGCATGACGATAGAGGTAACAAGAGCCCAAACCAAACGATCAGCAATCTTATTCTTCATAAGGTCTACCATGGTGGACATTGCTAATGACCCCTCAATTAGGCAACAACCAAGGCCTACATGTTTCATTGGATCAACTACCCATAAGATCGTCCATGGCCGATGATGAAAGTGCCACGCAAGAATCAGCAAAGCCTCTTAGGCTGATTGAATAATCCCATCATCGGCTTTAGCCGACGTTACAAGTTTCACCTAGAATAAGCAGCCTTGCAGGCTCAGCATCAAGTGTCAAGTCAACATCGGCCCTGGCTGACGTTCCACATATCTAACCTCGGCTGACATCCCCGCCAAGGTCATCATAAAAATCCCAGCTTAGGCAAAGGTCATACCACACCAACCTCGTACTAAGTCAGGTCGATGTTGGTACCAAGCAAAGACAACCGAGGTTCTACGCGTACATGTATGGCTTGGGGCAACATGGGAAAATCTGTTAAAACTGAATCATTCCCTCCATATGGGAGAATATTGAGGTCATCATTACTTTGTTGCGATCATCCAGGTGTCATCCTTATACTCACTGGATCTCCATGTGCATAGCATGCTTGGGGGGTACATTACACCTCCCAGGCACTATATATTGAGGTCTTCCTCAACATTGTAAAGGGGAGAGAATTACAACCCTAGTTAGAACTCTATTAATTTATATAGAAGAGAGAGAAATCTTGAGAGATTGTATCCATGGCTGTTAGTGCCTTATTTTAGTGACCTTACTCACTCACTTGCACAGTGGACGTAGGCTTAATTAGCAGAACCACTTACATATTGGTGTTCATCCTCTTCTTCTCATCTCAATCTCTTATATTTAGTATACACTTGTGCTGCCATTGTTATCACTGGTTTGATCTTACAAATGCCTTGACCGATGGTGCTATTTATAGCATCATTATTTTGGCATCATCTGTGGGAACGAGAAGACATAACTCTTCCTTTCCTAGCTTAACCTCACCAGAGACTCTGATGGTGAGACATGCGTCACCCCTTGTATGGAGCTGTTTCACCATTGAAAGAGGTCACTTAAGGTATTAAGCTCATCTTCTTCACCAGTTCTTCAGTTTAACATATGGCACCGGAGTTGCCACCACCTCCTCCACCATCTGGTGTTGGCGGACCCTGTTCCATCCAGGAAACCACCCTAGTCCGACATGGCTGAGGTGGTTGCAGCCTTGAAATATTTTACTGCAACACAACAAGCAATGAAGGAACAATTTGCACAGCTCAGTCAAAATATGATGAGTCCACTTGGGGTCTCACTAGAGATGAATACTCCGGTAGCTGTTCAACCCCATCCTGAAGCTAGGAGACCACCCCAAGCACCATAAAAAGACCAACCTACCCCTCAGTGGAGGAGGGACATTGCTGACCCCAGTTGTTTACGTCTGGGGAGGCAAGGAAACCCTTTCCCTGAGGATAGGTATGATGATATGGAGGCAGAGGGTGCTCCGAAAGACTACTGGGAGCCGTATGAGGTTTCGAATAATACTGTACGTCCTATTCAGTATAACAGAGGTTGTGGGGGTATAAGAGATGAGGGTGCCCAACAAAGAGGGTCAGCTTTTGATTGCTTAAGTAGAGGGTCATCCTTTCAAAAGCTCGGCCCAATCAATGACCTAAGACAAAGTCTATCCAGGTCACGAAGTGCTGCTGGCTCTTAAAGGGTATATGGGGAACATCGTTCTCATCATGGCCGACCCTATAGAGGCCGAGATAGGGATTAAGAGGAGGTCAATAGCCGGCATTGTGCAGCGGCTGGGGAACCCTTATTCCACCCCTTGGAGGTGACTAGGGACAACCTCGGCCAGGCCGACATTGCAAAGCCATGGAATGATTCCATTCAACGTCTTGAAGAGAAGATAGGGGACCTCATCAAAAGTTGAGACCACTGCAAAGAGGTTTCTCAGAGGGTTCCCCATTTTAAGCAAAGATAGTGAACTTACCAACCCCTGCCAAGTTCAAACCACCTACGTTGTCTCCCAAGTATAATAGTAGTACCAACCATGTACATTATATTGAGATGTACTAGTCTGCAGCGAATATTTATTCAATCCCATATGAGATGAAGTGTCGAGCCTTCTCTGGAACTTTGACGGGAGATGCACACATATAGTTTACTTCTCTTCCGAAGAACTCTATCGAGAACTTTAAGGGCTTAGCTAAACGATTCATTCACAATATCTGTTTTGGGGTAAGACCTCAAAAGAAGACCACTCATCTGTTGTACGTCAAACAAGGCAAGAACGAGAGCCTAAGAGACTACATTGTTAGATTCAACAAAGAAAAATTGGAGGTTGAAGATTATGAAAAAAATATAGCTATGACTTCCCGCATTGGAGGACTCCAGAAAGGGAAGTTGTTATAGAAGCTTGCAAAAGACTCTCCCAAATCCATAGCAGAGCTATTAGCAACTATAGGAAAGGTCATGAATGCTGAAGAGGCTATAGCCGCTAAGTATGAGGATGATAACGGAAGTGGAAACGAAAAGTTACAAAGGAAGAAAGACGAAAAAAGAGGTTTGCAGACGACAAGTTTGCACACTATACTCCTCTGGCTGTGAGCTGCGAACATATCCTCAACGAAATAAAAAATGAGCGCTCCATAAGATGGTCAGATAAGATGAAGGCTCCTCCACATAAGAGAAATAAGAACCTATGGTGTGAATTCCACCAAGACCGCGTCCATGTGACAGACAAGTGCTTCGCCTTGAAGGATGAAATTGATAAGATGTTGAAGTCCGAAAAGCTGAGGAAGTATGTCGATGGAAAAGCTCCTAAGAGGGGAAGAGATGACCCTAAGAAGAAGAGAAATGATAGATGTCGAGAGGATCCCCCAGCGAGAAGATACGATGACTCAGATAGTGATGATGAGGATGATCCAGACCTCCCACCAAAAGACGATAATGCCCCTATGAAGAGGGTTGGTATGATCTCCTTCGGTATTAACACCATATGTGGAGGACTAGTAGGGGGTGGCTCTGAAGTAGCCGACCGTAAAGCTCATGCGGTAGAGGCTAAGTCAGTGACCAAAGTAGAGGTTATGAATTTGATGTCTTCAGAGGCCAAGCAGAAGAGAAAGAAGGTAGACATGGATAGCCTTATAGTTAGATTCTCCCAACTCAACTTCAAAGGTATCTTAGCTTTGCATGATGACCCTTTGGTAATTACAACAAGAGTGCATGGATGTGAGGTACAGATAATCCTTGTTGATGGAGGAAGTTCAGCAGATGTGATGTTTTGGCCCTGTTTTAAGAGCCCGGGCCTCAGTAGAGCAAGTCTCGTACCGTATAATCATCCATTGATAGGCTTTAGTGGTGAAAAGGTCCATCCATTGTGCATGTATGAGATAGATTTACGGATGGGAGATGAGTGGCCTAAGAGGTTGACCTCGATGATCAATTTTTTTGTTATGGATAAAAATGTATTCTCGGCCTTCAACCTCATCATAGGATGAGCATCCCTTAAGGAATTTGAGGACGTGCCATCGACGGTCCACCAAATGCTAAAATTCTCGACCCCCTATGGTCTAGGGGAAGTGCAGGGTGATCAGACATCGGCACGATAATGCTACTTCAACTCAGTGAAAGAAAGAGAGGACCATAAGAGGGAAACTACCACATATAACATTGACACACTTGATCCTAGGGATGAAACAAAATTGAATAAATGAGAGGCCGCGAAAGAGGTAGAATCCATCATCCTCAATGAGGATGAACCAAAAAAAACTGTCCAAATCGGTAAGGACTTGAAAACTAAGATCAAGGAAGAGCTGATAAGATTTTTGAAGAAGAGGCAGAGTGTCTTCGCTTGGAGACATGCAGACATGCCCGGCATTGACCTGGAGGTTATGTGCCACAAACTCAATGTGGAAGAAGATGATAAGCTAATTAAATAAAGACGAAGAGTTTACTCTAGGGAAAAATATAATTTCATCAGGGAAGAGGTCAGAAAGCTGGAAGTGGCAGAATTTATCAGGGAGGTCATATACCCAAAGTGGTTATCTAACGCTGTCATTGTGCCCAAAGATAATGGAAAATGGAGGATGTGCGTAGACTTCACTGACCTGAACAAGTCTTGACCAAAAGACAGTTATCCCTTACTTCGAATTGATCAGAGGGTAGATGCCATAGTAGGGCATGAACTTATGAGATTCATGGATGTGTATTCAGGCTACAATCAGATACTCATGGATGCTGAAGACTTAGAGAAGACAACATTCATCACAGACAAGGGGACCTATTGCTATACGGTCATGCCCTTAGGCTTGAAGAACACGTATCAACATCTTGTAAATAAGATGTTTAAAAGATTGAATTGGTAAGACCATGAAGGTATATATAGATGACATGTTGATGAAAATCTTGAAGGCCTTCACTCACGTAGTTAACCTAGAAAGGACCTTCGACACCATGGACTTATACAGGATGAAGCTCATCCCTATCAAATGTGTCTTCGGAGTAGGAGATGGAAAGTTTCTTGGATTTATCATCAATTAGAGGGGTCTAGAGGCCAACCACTAGAAGATCAAGGCCTTACTTGACATGAAGACACCAAGAAGCATAAAAGACGTGTAGAGGCTCACTGGAAGAGTTGCAACACTCAATAAGATTATTTCCAGAGCCACAGATAAGTGTCTTCCATTTTTTAAGGTCCTTAGAAAGGCCTTCGAGTGTGATGAAGAGTGTGACAAGGCCTTTCAGGAGCTGAAGTCCTACCTTGGGCCCCCCTGCTCTTATCACGACCCATTCTGGGGGAAAAGTTATATGTTTATCTAGTAGTCTCAGAGTCAGCTATAAGTGAAGCCATAGTACGAGAAGATGATGGGGTACAGAGACTTGTATACTTAAATAGTAAGTCCCTTCAAGGGTCCAAATAGAATTATCCTCGGATGGAGAAGTTGGCCTACCCATTGATACATGCTTCCAGGAAGATAAAGCCCTATTTCCAAGCCCACTCTATCATAATCCTCACTGACTCCCCACTAAGGTAATTCCTCCACAAGCCCGAGAGTATTACATAGTTAATCAACCTAGGGTGGCCATAAAAAGGCAGACACTCACAAACTTTATTGCTAAGTTCACTTGGGAGTAGGCTGAGATTGAGAATAGCCTAGAGATTACAGAGGGATCAAATAGTAACGTCTTCTGAAACCCAAAAGAGGTTGTGTCCAGCAGAGCAAGAAACAGAGTAGTTGAGAATGAGGAAGACAAGTACCTCTTCAAGAAAGGCACCCTGTCAGAGGGGAACTTCTCTTCAAAAGAAGTGTTTGGAACCTCTTCGTGAATGGTTCTTCTTACGAGAGTGGAAGCGGAGCATACTGTCAGCACCATATGGTATATACGCTAAGGTTTGACTTTAAGGCTTTAAAAAATGAGTCTGAGTATTAGGAGCCGATAGTATGGCTCTCCTTAGCAAAAGCCCTCAGAGTTGGCTGACTCCTACTAAACAGTGACTTGAGATTAGTTATCAACTAAGTACTTAGAGTATATGAGGCCAAGGATTAAAGGATGGCCAAATAGGTGAAAAAGGTAAGAACGATGCTAGAAGGTTTCAAATAGGTAAAGATAAAGAGGGTACCTCGACAAGACAACAATGCAAGATTGGCTTCGGCAACAAGGACAGTCATGAGAAGGATGGTACCAGTCGAAATCTTGCTCAAACCGACTATTGAGGAAGAAGAGGTTTCCAACCTTTGCCTCCACTTGATCCTAGGGGACTCACGGATGTACCCATTTATCAGATATATAAGATAGGGAGAACTGCCAGATTCATAGTTAGAAAGGAGGAAATTGAGATACAGGGCTGCTAAGTTCTCAATAATAGGAGATGTCCTGTATAAAAAAGGCTTCCTAATACCTCTTCTCAAATGCATCCATCCCACAGAGCTCCCCCAGGTACTGCAGGATGTACACAAGGGTTCTTGCTCCAGTCAAATAGGAGGAAGACCTTTAGCCAAGAGGATAATTACGCAGGGATACTGGTGGCCGACCTTGGCCAAATATGTTACTGCCTACGTGAAGAGGTGTGACAAGTGACAGAGATTCTCCACTATCCCTCATCAACCTCATCATCATATGAAGAAAATTAGTTCTCCCTGACCATTTATAGTATAAGGGATTGACTTGGTGGGACCATTGCCAAGAGCTGCTAATAATTATCGATTCCTGATAGTAGCAATTGATTACTTCTCCAAGTGGGTAAAGGCTGAGACGATGATCATGATTACAGAATAAAATACCTTCCAGTTCATCTGAAAGAGCATCAAATACAGACACAGCCTTCCAAACATCCTCATCTCAGATAATGGAACCCAGTTTAAGAATGCTTCCTTAGAAAAATATTATGAAAGAGTGGGGATTAAGCAGTTCTTCTCCTCTCCTGGACGACCCCAAGCAAATGGGAAAACTGAAGTCATGAACTTAACAATCCTTGATGGGATTAAGAAGAGTTTGGAAGAAGCCAAGGGGATATGGACAGAAGAGCTTTATGTAGTATAGGACAACGGTATGGACACCAATGTGGGAAATGCCATTTATATTGGCCCATGGCCCAGTCATACCTACAGAAGTAGGACTTCCTACCCACATAGTACAGACCCATGACCCTTAGAGGAATGGGGAATAAAGAATACTTGACTTGGATCTAATTGAGGAGAGAAGGGAAGACACTGAAATCAAATAGGCTACCTACCAACAAAGAACAACAAAGTTCTATAATGAAAGGGTGAAATCAAGACCTATATCTATAGGATACCTACTGCTGAAGAAGTCATTGCAGAAGATAAAAAAGTTCCACCCAAACTGACTTAGTCCTTACAAAGTAGTCGATGAGGTTGTACCCGGTACCTACTGACTAGAAAATCTCAAAAGGGAACCTTTCTCCAACCCATGGAACATTGATCACCGAAATAAGTATTACATATGATGTTGCAATTGTTTCAATGTAAATATATCACTTTATGAAGAGAATGTTAATGAGAAGACTAGTTCATGTGTCAATAATTTATTTTGTCACGCTTTAGTGGTAATCTTATGAGGTTAAAATATCATTAATTTGGTGAAATTTACGAGTGAAACATCACAAATTGATGACCTCAGACCCTAAACAGCATTAATTTGGTGACAGGGTCTGAGGGTAAACATCTTAATTTGATGACCTCAGACATTAAACATTATTAATTTGGTGAAATTTATGAGGGCAAATATCATAATTTGATTACCTCGGACCTTAAACATCATAATTTAATGACCTCAGACCTTAAAACATCATTAATTTGGTGACAGGGTCTGAGGGTAAACATCATAGGATGATGACCTCGGACTTTAAAACATCATTAATTTGGTGACAGGGTCTGAGATTAAACATCATAAATTAATGACCTCAGACCTTAAACATCATTAATTTGGTGAAATTTATGAGGGAAAACATTATAATTTGATGACCTCAGACCTTAAACATCATAATTTGGTGACATGGTTGGAGGGTAAACATCATAATTTGATAACCTCAGACCTTAAACATCATTAATTTGGTGAAATTTATGAGGGAAACATCATAATTTGATGACCTCGGACCTTAAACATCATTAATTTTGTTACAGGGTCTGAGGTGAAACATCATAGGATGATGACCTCAGACCCTAAACATCATTAATTTGGTGAAAATTTATGAGGGAAACATCATAATTTGATGACCTCAGACCTTAAACATCAATAATTTGGTGATAGGGTCTGAGGTGGAACATCATAGGATGATGACCACAGATCCTAAACATCATTAATTTGATGAAAATTTATGAGGGTAAATATCACAAATTGATAACCTCAGAACCTAAACATCATTAATTTGATGAAAGGGTCTGAGGGTAAACATCATAATTTGATGACCTCGAACCTTAAACATCATTAATTTGGTGAAATTTATGAGGGTAAACATCATAATTTTATGACCTCGGAGCTTTAACATCATAATTTTATGACAGGGTCTCGGGGTAAACATCATAATTTGATGACCACACACCTTAAACATAATTAATTTGGTGAAATTTATGATGGAAACATCATATTTTGATGACCTCAGACCTTAAACATCATTAATTTAGTGACAGGGTCTGAGGTGAAACATCATAGAATGACGACCTCAGACCCTAAACATCATTAACTTGGTGAAAATTTATGAGGGTAAACATCACAAATTGATGACCTCAGACCTTAAACATCATTAATTTGGTGACAGGGTCTGAGGTGAAACGTCATACGATGATGACCTCAGACCTTAAACAGCATAATTTGGTGAAAATTTATGAGGGTTACATCAGTGAAATTTATGAGGGAAACATCATAATTTGATGACCTAAAATCTTAAACATCATTAATTTGGTGACAGGGTCTGAGGTGAAACATCATAGGATGATGAACTCAGACCCTAAAAATCATAATTTGGTGATAGGGTCTGAGGTGAAACACCATAGTATGACGACTTCAGACCTTAAACATCATAATTTGGTGAAAATTTATGAGGGTGTAGAGGGAGCTTCAAGGTAATTTTGAGATTAGAGGTAATTCCACATTAGCACAGTGTTTTGGGGGATTAAGGCACTGAGGTAGCCCAGCGTGGCAGGTCAAGCGTAGAAGCTCATACTTTAGCTTGTTGTGTCAGTCAGTCAATCATATTGTATTTTTGTTTATATTGGCTATGAGCTATAACGATTGTAATTATGTAACGAGAATAATAATAAGTTTTAGTGTGACGTCAAACGGTACTCATGAGAGACCAGGCTTGGCAGGGCCTGGGAGAGATTTCATGTTCTATCGAATGACCTCGCCGTGGGAACTTTAAAGGGAATTAGTTTGGAGGATTGATAAGTGAGTCAGCGTTAGGTATTGTCCTGACCATCTTAGATACACCTGGTAAAACACCGAAGAACCTTGACCGTGGAACCTCGAGCGGAGAAACTTGGAGTTCCATCGGGCATTGAGTTGTGAACCAAACAACCCTCTACTTAATGTCACATCTACTGTAGGTGATGTCACTAGCCAGCTAAAAAATTTCAGACATGCACTTGAGTAAACCACCGTGGTATTTGGGGTTGTCAGGAAGTTGGTGAGCCACCTCTACGACAACAGCCCCTTGACACATAGTGGTTAGACAAAAGGCATGTCTTGGCATTTAATGTTTATGAAGTGGGAACAACTAGTGCATCAGGTATTTAATATTTGTGACATAAAGTGTGAGGGAGGTCTTTCACAGGCATTGATGACTGAGTTGCCTCGGGGGTGGTGTGGGGGGCTATTTATGGACCGCAACCACCTTTGAGGAGAGGATATATATGATCTTTTGAGAGTTTAGAAGTTATTACTAGAGATAATATACATCAGAGAGAATTATTATAAGCCAGAGAGGGTTTACTCACCCACCATTGTCATTAATTAAGAAACTTTTAATACTTGGCCGAGATTCTCGAGGGTGGTTGGTGTGTTTGGCTGCCTACCAAGGTGTGTCTAGTGTGCTTACTTATCTCTCCCTCTAGCTAAGTTACTTTTAAGTTAATTACTACCTTATGAGTTATACACGAGAGATTTGTGAGTCTAAACTGAGTTCATCTTTATTAAGTTTTTATTTGCTTGTCCTATAATTAATCCAAGGTTTGGCTAATTAACTTATCATTACCATACTCAAAAGGGGTTACGCCTCCATCTTATCTAAACTACCCTCTTACATTTGGTGACTCTGCTGGGGAGACATTCTTCTAAGCAAGGAGTATGGCACAAGATAACATTAATCGAAGGCTCCAATTTGACGACAACCAACACAATGAAGAACAAGCTGCGAGAGAACCGAAGTCTCTAAGGGATGGGGCTCCTCGAATAGAGGTACCTCCGGTTCAGGTGACAATAGGCGTTCCAGGGGTGACACAAGCTTCCACGAGTGAAGGGTTGGGACCCACTCAGGTGGTACTCCTCATGAGTAAGTTTTATGAGTTTTTACAAACTCCGGTAGCTTCAACGGTGTTGAGAGGATTTGAAGCCAATTCCTTCGTAACACCAGGGGCAAAACCAACAGCCCCACCAAGTGTAGGTGTAACGGGAACGATCCCAGCGAGCATACCCTCTGTTGTGAACTCAACAGTGGGAATATCAGGATTATCAATGGCCCCAACTATGATGACTGCTCCAGCTTCAATGGGCACTCAGCCCATGGTCCCATTGGTTGTTGACCCAGTAGCATCACCCATGGAGGAAATGAGAAAGGAGATGCAAAAAGAGATGCTGAAGTTCATGCAAGCCTCCTCGCAATCTGCTGGTAAGGTAACTTCGGTTTATGATGAATTTCGAACACCTTATCCCCAAGAATACAACAATGAGCCCTATCCAAAGGATTATATTCCTCCTATTTTTGAAAAATACACAGGGAAAGGTGGGAACCCGAAGGAGCAAATTAAGCGCTTCATTAAACACTTGGGGGCACATTGTAATAATAAGAAGCTCAGGTTGAGGGAGTTTTCTAAATCTTTAACCGATAAAGCATATACTTGGTATTCTCATTTGGATCCCAAAAGCGTTTCTACGTGAGAAGAGATGCATGTTCTTTTCCTCCAGAAGTTCTTTTTAGAGAAAGATGAGTTTACTTTGACCCAACTGGGGAGGGAGAAGCAACGACCCGGGGAAGAAGTGGTGGCCTACGTCTGAAGGTTCAAGGAAAGATCCTTCGATGTGAGGGAGGAGGCCAAAGAGTCTAAGTTATTACAGATCTGCGCTAAAGGGATTCTTCCTGAGTACATCTACCATCTTATCAATGAGATGCGCGAGGGGAATTTTTCGACTTTCCTGAAAGCAGTAAAACATATATCCTTGGTGGTATGACCAAGTACGGTGGTGGAGCCCATGATGTTTAGGCAGCTGATAAAACCTGTTGGGGGGAGGACTTTGCCTCCACGGGTAGGGTACACCGAGGGAGGAGATGGGGGTAAGGTGCCGAAGAAGGATAATAAAAGGAAGTTTGGAAGAAATAGGGAGGACCCACCACCATTGCCATGTATAGTACAAGAGGCTTCCAGCTATTACAACACAATGGTCCAAGGAGGAACGATCTACGAACCAAAAGACATTCATTGGGGAACTCGATGCAACAACGAAGTCGGATCCTAAGTACTGCCAAGTTCATCGGAGGATCCAACATCCGACAGAGAGCTATCTCACATTAAGAAGAATCATCGATAAGTACGTGAAGGCAGGGATGCTGCAAATCCCTCCACAGAATGTCAACAATAACCCACTACCAGCACATGGGGCCAATCTCGTGGTGGCCTATGATGAAGAGGGGAAGATAGGAGAAAGAAAGGAGGAATACGAAGAAGCTTTGGAGACCTATACCGAGGGGATGTCTAAAGTAGTATTGGCCTACGATGAAGCGAGAGCCAAAGACATTGAGGACGTATACCGCGTCGAAGGTGAGGAAGCCGACCCAATCCTAGAGTACTGTGCAGTTTCAAAGTCCCCAAAATTCACTTGGTTCTTTGACCAGGTGGGGATACCAAAAGAGAGTAGGTTAGAAATATCCAAGACAATACTTGACATTGTGAGGAAAAACGCAATCCCTTCACTGAGATGGAAGGGATCCATGGCCAGGTTGGTGAGGAGGTTTCGGTCAGAAGTAACTTTCAGGGATGTAGATAGGGTTGTAAAACTCCCTCATAATAGGCCATTGTATGTGAGTGCCACCGTCAATGGAGTTAGTTTTGCAAGGACTCTTATGGATGGGGGATCTTCCATCAATATCATGCCAATTAACTCTTTCCATGCAACCAATATTCTAGAAGAATGGTTGGTCACCATGCCTTTGGTGATTTCGAGGTATGATAACCAATCTTCCAAATCCATTGGGTATGTTAATATTGGGATTGTGATGGGAAATCTGAGTTCCCATATCAAGTTTCACGTGATAGAGAGTACAACTTCCTATCATTTGCTAATAGGAAGGGTGTGGATGCACAACCAAGGGTTGGTTCCTTATACATACCACCAATGTGCTAAAGCGAATATCAAGGGAACATAGGTGACCATTAGGGCTATGAAGAGGCCCTTTACTGTTGAGGAAGCTCACTTGGTGCACGTAGAATTTTACACTGAGCTAGAGGAGGATGTTCGGGTCCTAACGAGAAGAATGGAGGGAGCATAGGTTCCCTCTATCAAAGAATGGATGGGACCCTTGAACGAGCAGAGTAAAGAGGTTACAGGAAATGCAAGAGTGATGATCGAAGAAGCCCGCCAAGTGGTCCCTCGGCCCCAAAACATCTCAAAGAAGCTCAAAGACAGGATGAGGCCCAGAGTGGATCCGATGGAGCATGAGGTCCAACGACAAAGTGTCCTGAGAAGATTTTTAGAAAAAAAATAGTCGACGCTTCTAGAGAAAAGAAGAGAAAGGCATCTACAGCTACCAGCAGACAGTGCAAGAATGTCATCACCGAAGAAGGAAAAGTGGTATATCGATTATAATGGTGTGAGCGGGCGACTGAGGAAGCGGATAATGAGGCTGACCCGATATACGAGTGCTTTTTAGTGAATCAGTGGGGACAAAGTATGGTGATAGACAACTCCAACATAAAGGAGTTCGTGGAGGATGTCGCCGAAGAACCAGACTACATGGCAGATCAACCAAAGTCACAGGCACAATAATTAGAGTAGTTGAACCTGACAAAAGAAGGGGAAGATCTAAGGCCCATCTTCATCTGGAACGATCTTAGTAAGGAGAAATGAGAGGAGTTAGTTGAGTTGATTCGGGAGTTTATAGACGTTCTCATGTGGAAATACACAGAGATTTAAGGGTTGGATGAGGAAGTGAGCTGCCACAAGTTGAACGTAAAGCCTTCAGCCATTCCAGTGAAACAAGCGACGAGAACGTACAAGCCTGAGTTAGATTTGAAGATCAAGAAAGAGGTTCAACGTTTACTAACGGAAGGGTTCATCACACTGATACAACACCCCCTCTGGCTATCTAGCATTGTCCTATTAGGAAAGAAAGACAAAAACCAAATAAGGATCTGTGTAGATTTCAGATATTTGAATAGAGCTTATCCCAAAGATGAGTTCCCTCTTTCCTCCATCGATAGTCTGATAGATGCAACGGCTGGCCATGAGATGAATAACTTCATTGATGGGTATGTAGGGTACAAATAGATTAAGATGGACCCCATGGATGTAGAGAAAACATCGTTCAGAACCCCGTTGGGCAACTTCATATACATGGTGATGCCATTTGGACTCAGGAACGCTGGGGTGACTTACCAAAGAACAATGATGGACATTTTCCATGACTTCTTCCACAATTTTGTGGAATTTTGTGTGGATGATTTTGTCATCAAATCGAGAAAGGAGAAGTCCCATCTGAGCGATTTGAGGAAGGTGTTTTCCCGTTGCAAGAAGTATAAATTGAAGATGAACCCACTGAAGTGTGTTTTTGGAGTAACAAGTGGGAAATTCCTAGGCTTTGTGGTTGATCGATAAGGGGTGCAGGTGGACCAGGACAAACAACGGGTGATCTTGGAAATCCCATGCCCAAGAACGGTGAAGGAGCTGAAGAGTTTCCTCGGTAAAGTCTCTTACCTTAGGAGATTTGTGACTGGATTGGCCGAAATAACACACCCTCTGATGCAACTATTGTGAAAGAACACAAAATTCAGGTGGGAGGAGATTCACCAAGAGTCTCTCGACGGACTAAAGAAATTTCTCGTTTCACCACAGACTATGGTTCCCCCAAAGGCAGGAATACCGTTGCAGCTGTATCTCACATCCACCACGAGGTACGTGGGAGCTTTGCTGGCACAAGAGATCGATGGGCAAGAACGACCAGTCTACTACCTCAACAGGATCATCCATGGGCTAGAAGGCAGATATAGTAGCTTGGAAAGGCATTATTTAGCCTTAGTATTTGTAGTGCAAAAACTTAGGCATTATATGTTATCTTTTACAATTCATATTGTGACTAGATGTGATAATATTAAGTATTTGCTAGCAAGAACGATATAAATTGGTAGAGCAGCTAGGTGGTTCCTCATTCTGTCCGAGTATGAGTTAAAGTGTGTGGTTCCTCAGCCGATCAAAATCCAGGTGTATGCCAATTATTGGAAATTTTCCCCTTAGGAGCGTTTGAGCCACCCAAAGGAAGTATTCCAGGAGACGATTTGCAAGACAACCACCTAGACGCAACGGGTGAGGACTGGGCAATGCAGTTCGATGGATCTTCAGTGGAAAAGAAAGGTGGACCAGGGGTTATTATCTCAAAAGGAATGGATGAGAGGTTCCTTTCCTACAAATTAGATTTCCCTTGTTCTATCAATGAGGCAGAATATGAAGCATTGGTGTTGGTATTACTAGAGGCTCTTTGAAGGGGGATTCATTCACTTTGCATCAAAGGGGTTTCAAACTTGGTGCTTCAGCAAGTGAATGGAGAGTACGCATTGAAATACATGAGCCTGGAACCTTATAAAATAATCATTCAGAGGCTCCTCTACTAGTTCCATCAGACCAAGATTAAGAGGCATCCTAGAATGATGAATCGCCATCCAGACGCATATGCCACCATAGCCTAGAAGATGGTCATGAGGAATGATACAACTACCGTCGTGATCCAACGAAGAACAACTTCTTTGATAGTGCTGTTAATTCTACCAATGGAAGAGGATGAAAACTGGAGGGGAGAGATTAAAGCGTAACTAGAATCTGGGGAAGGAGCGATAGGGCTGAGAGAATTAACCCAATATTTCACGAACCAGGGAAACCTTTACTTTAGGAATGCAGGAGGATGGTTATCGAGGTGCATCGATCCAGAAGAGGCAGAACGAAGATTGAAGAAAACACATGAAGAGCACTACGAAACAACAGAGATCCCCCTCTACAGAAGAATACAAAGGGAGGGGTATTTTTGGCCAAGAATGAAACAGGACGCGGTGGAGCTATAAAAAAAGTGCAACAAATGCCAATTGTTCTTCGAGGCAGCTAAATGTCATTTCGTGGAGGCTCGGGCTGACTGGAGACTGCCCTATTTTTACTTCATTAACGATGGAGTCATCCCGATAGAGAAAATTTATGTGATAGAACTCCGACGAAGGCCCCCAAAATTCTACGTTCAGGAGGGGCAGCTTTATCTAATGGGATACTTCAATAGGCCATTGCGTTGCATCATGAAATAAAAAGCAGTCGAGGTCCTCAAATAGGCGCATGATCCAGCTCACATAGGAGATACCAAGTTATATGACCAGTTGATGACTTTGGGATACTATTAGCCAACGATGGAGAAAGATTACCCTGATTTTGTTCGAAGGTGCAAGGCCCTTCATGGAAACATGATCCGTGCCCCCATCAGTGGAATTTCACTCCCTGGCAACGCCCTATCCTTTTCACACTTAGGCGTTCAACCTAGTAGGGGAAATACATCCTTCTTCGAGGGGGAAGATATGGATACTAGTAGCAACAGAGTGCTTAACAAAGTGGGCTGAAGAGATACCACTGAGAAGGGCAATAGCAGGGGTGATGAGGAACTTCATTAGAGAATACATCATTTTCCTTTTTGGGATGCCAAAGGTTCTCCTTTAAGATAATGGAATCCCTTTCATCAATTCATAAGTAACGATGATCACAGACAAATACTCTTTTATCCATCACACTTTGACGGTGGCATACCCAAATGGAAACGGTCAAGCCGAAGCAATTAACAAAACTTTGGTTAATATCCTGGCTAAGATAATGGAGGATTTCCAAGGATCGTGGGATGACAAGATACCAACCGTATTATGGGCCTATCGAACGACTAAAAGGAAGCCCACAGGGTATACACCGTTCTCTCTTATTTATGGGGCCGAGTCGATTCTCCCAGTAGAGTTAGAAGTTCCCTCTGCTCGGTATACTTTTTGAAGTAGTATGCTCCCTCAGAAGAGACATGTGTAGCTAGAAGCATTGGATGAACACAGAGATAATGTGATGCAACACTTTCAAATGTATACGAGGCATCATTCCAGGGCATATGATAACTTGGTAAGACCAAGAAAATTCATGGAAGGAGACCTCGTGTTAAAAGAAGTAGTAAAGAACATCAGAGGATTGCCCCTACCGAAGTTTGCAGCGAATTGGGAGGGACCTTTTATTATAAAAGAAGATCATAACTCAGGTTATTGCTTAATTTTTAAGATAAAAGAAGACAAACCATTCAAGATTAACAATAAATGGTTGAAAGTCTATCATGTATAACCAATTATGTTTGGGCCACAGATGTATCTAACTGTTACGAATATATAAGTTCTTTTTTTTATGACAAACATGCAAGTTCTCTTTATTTATAACCGAAGTGGGGATGAAATAATTATAGAACTTCATAATGTGCACAAAAAATTATAACACAAGGGAAAAGCATGAGAAAACATATATCTCTCTTCATTCATAAACCTTGGGGCATTATAAAATTGGGGGCTATTGCCCCAGAATTACATAAGGAGAGAAAAAAGAAAAAAATATATACAAAAGCTCATTGGCCTAGGAGGAACCACATATCTGGGGAGGAGAAAAAATCTCCAGGAAGGCCCGAAAAAGCTTCTAGGCAAGAACGTTGGGCATTAATAGAAACCTCCAATATCGTCTTTCCTTGCATGCGCTCGATAAGGAGTTTCTACCATTTTAGCTTCGCCAGACGTAAAGCTTCTTCGATTCCCTCCACCTCCTTATGAATAGCTCTAAGAAGAGGTGCTAGCTCTACCAACTTAGCTTCCTCAGCCCGTTGGTCCTCCTGATATTTTCGCAAGAGTTACCTCTGGTTGTTCTGTCATTGACTCCTCAAGGTATTCAAATGCATGATAAGCCATCTAAAACGGAAGCCGTCGCGACCTAACTCCCTCAGATAACCCAGAAATTAGTTAAGGAGGGGTCTGGTAACGTTTGAGGTCAGAGTGTTGGAAATTTTAGCAACGACGGTAGCTATGCCCTTAAGCCTGTAATTCATAACGAAGATGTTTGAATGAAGGCAGTCCATCGTGAATATCTCAGGATGATAATTTACAAGTTGTTCAATGACCAGACGATGGTTGGCAGGCATCTGAGGAGAACGCTGAAGCACCATCAGGCAGAAGGCGTGAGGATCTAGGTCGGGCGTGGGAAGGTCACAGCCAGATTCTCTCTCAACAGCAACATCGGTCGTGGAACCTTGATCATTGTGGCTAGAATCTTCTGAAATGACAGGTTCCTGGTGGGGCGAGTCAATGGGCGAATGTACTGGTGGAGAATCCTCTCGAGCAACCTGAGAACAGTTAGGAAATGTGGAGTTTATGAAAAAAAATCTTAACAAGTGTTTCGTTGTTAAGTCACCGATATAGGTGGAGTTTTTGAAAAAAATCTTAACAAGTGTTTTCGTTGTTAAGTCACCGATATAGGTGGAGTTTTTGGAAAATCTTTTTTTCTCGTTAAGTCACCGATATAGGTGGAGTTTTTGGAAAATCTTAACAAGTGTTTTCGTTGTTAAGTCACCGATATAGGTGGAGTTTTTCAAAAAATCTTAACAAGTGTTTTTGTTGTTAAGTCACCGATATAGGTGGAGTTTTTCGAAAAATCTTAATAAGTGTTTTCGTTGTTAAGTCACCGATATTAGTGGATTTTTTAGAAAATCTTAACAAGTGTTTTCGTTGTTAAGACACCGATATAGTTGGAGTTTTTGAAAAAACCTTAACAAGCATTTTCTTTGTTAAGTCACTGATATAGGTGGAGTTTACGAAAAACCTTAACAAGTGTTTTCATTGATTAAGTCACCTACGTAGGTGAAGTTTGAGAAACTGAGAAACGCGGAGAAATTAGCGAAGTACCTCAGCAGTAGTAGGAGCGAGAAAGGGAGTCACAACGGGGGCCATAATGGTAGAAACCGTCAGGGGCGGGCTCATTGCCTCAGTAGCTTTAATGGGGCCCTTGGCTGAAGAAGCCTAAATGGTAGGCAAACTTCCCTCGCCAACAAATGGTACCAAGGCCAATGAAGGAGTTTTGATGAAAGAACGTGAAGAATCTCCAAGTGGGACAACAGCATCAACCTTGGCCTTGGGAAGGAAAATCCCACTAAGGGCAAAAGGTGGGGTAAGGCTTGGCGAAAGCTGCAAATACAAAACCAAGTTTTAGACACAAGGGGCAAGTACAAGGAAAAGGCAACAATACGTCTAGGCATTACTTACCCCCGTTATGGCACTAAAAAGTGGAATTGTAGTCAGGGGTCTCGTCAATGCCGTGGGAAGGAGAAGGTTAGCTATCAGAGATGCCACTTCCACCTAAAATAGCCCGACATATCAGAATGATAAACAAAGCAATGGGACAAATAAAAGACATGAGAATTGATAAGAAATTTACCTCACGGGCACTCTCCTCGACCATAACAAGGGGAAGAGGGACCTCTTGCTCGGAAGGTAATTCACAGGAGGCTGCAGTAGTTGCCTCTAGTTGGCAAGACATTTCAGTAGACCCAACGGTAGCAACCCCGGTAGCAGCTTCTTTGGCCCGTTGGGAGGCTAAACGGTGAGAGTAGGTAAGGCCTATCATGGGGGAATGTGGAGGAGTGGTATCGGCTTGAGACATACCGTAACCCCCCCCCCCACACACACACACACGAAATGGCTTACAGGGGGACTCGGCCTTTCTTCTTCAACTCCCTGTACAAAAAATTATTAAGAATTAAGCAAATGCAGCTTGCCTTAAGAATAGGGAAATAAGAACAAAAACGAATGCACATATACCTCAGACCGAGAGGGAAAATGAGAAGATATAACCACTAGCGATGGTGGCGAGGAGGCAACAGTAGAAGGAGATGGGGAGGGAGGTTTCTTGGGTGTCCGTTTCTTCTAGGACTTGGTACCCAACATTTTATTCCTTGTGCTCGTTGCATCACCACCTTGAGGTAACCTCGACCTCTTTCTTGTCTTTGCCGAGGTCTCAGTCAGACGAACCATGATCGTGGGAAAAGCAGCTGAAGGAGGAACGACGATAGAGCGCCATTGAAACTCAGCATTTATTCTTTCAACCTCAGCTTGAACCTACCTCCTCATCTCTTTAGCTACCTCTGCAGACATAGGAGGGGGAACGAAGGAAATAGGGAATGCTTCCAAGGGAGTTTGTGGCTGAGCTTGGGGATTGGACTTTCAGGACTTGGATTTCTTGGCCTTTTTAGCAGGTGGCTGAGAAGGCCCATCTCCTATTGTAGCTTTGGCCGATGGGGTAGGTGGTTTGGGGGTTGCAGTGGCCTTGAATTTGGGCATGGTAATGGGGATCATGGGGTAGTATGGAGGAAGTTTAGTGGGAGGTACTTTAGGGGTCTGGCTTAGAGGGAACTCAATCCCAAGAACAGAATTACCCTTCAACCCCAACTCCAAGGTAGAAAATGAAAGAACTGGAACTCAAAAATTTGGGCCAATTGCCTCGGCCAGTACTTCGTTGTAAACAGGCGGGTCATGTCCCATTGCCTGGTGATACTGGGAATGGTGACTCGCCGAGCCATTATAGAACTCACTCCCCACGCAGTAGTTGAGGAGAATAGAGACCATGCCTCGCTAAAAGAGACCTTAGGGTTAGATAATTAAAAAACTGGGCGAGGAGCCCCTTGATCAAAGACAAACTTACGACTGCATCGGTTGGGATTATAGTGCTCACTAGTGTATCCCCACTTGGTGTAAGAGGGCAGGTATCCTGGCGAAGATAGAAGGACCACAGCTAGCGAGGTGTCTTCAGTAATGAGGTCTAGAGTAGTTCCCTGGACCACTCTTGCTTCATGTTTGAAAAAATCATAAGTGTAGAGAAAAATATCCTCTTCATAGGGCCTCATCACAAAATTTGAAAAGTCATCGATAAAGTAGGTCATCTCCTTTTGGCTTTGTCTCTTGTGATAAATAAAGGAGCGCGGGGGCATAATTGTTTCCCCCGAAGGAGGGCGGTTGGTCTTGGCTGCTACGGCGGGGAAACACATATAGAGAAAGCCTATTAGGAGGATGCAGTTGGCAAAGTTGGATAGGTTATAACGACCCAGAGATCGTTCCATGTCGAAAAGGGATCTATCAAGACATGTGTAGAGGGATCCCAAGGCAATTGCAGCCTGAGGAAGCTTGATACCTCGTGCCAAACAGAGGGATATGTTGATGAGGTCCCTCCGAGGTTGGTCGTTGGGTTTCCCCATTAAAAGGAAACGAGAAAAAATGACAAGGATATAGGCAGGAAGTTCCAGCAATGTACCTTGTCTAGGGGAAACTTCAGAGGAACTACCTTCAGAAGGATCCTTGAACAAATAGTTGATAAGAGGAATGAAATTCTCTTTATTTGAAGTACTGATGCACCTTCGGCATATACAGTCTAACTCTAAAAGGTCAATAGTCTCTTGAGCATCCATGGCTTCATCAGAATAGGCCTCATGGCCTATTGCCTCGAGGCCTTGGAGCTCGCACATGTCCTCCAACGTTATTGTAAATTTTCCCCACGTAGCAATGAACATATGAGTGGTTACGTTTCAACGAGATACCATAACGTGAAGGGAAGAATTATTCTTGGACAGGGTGAACGCACCAAACCACTTGGTCCGATGAAGCCCAATCTTGGTGAGGGTATCAGCATGGGAACTCTGCATATGAGAGTTCCAAGCAGCAAAGTGAGAAGGAGAGCTCCCATGCCCTTCGAAGTTGATGTGGGACCATGGGAAGTCCCATCGCTCAAGATGAAATCGAAGAGTTACCTCGGGAGGTAGTGTAATACCCGCACCTTTAAATTGTACTTGCATGATTATCCTTTATTTAGCGACGCTCCGTTAATGAAATTTTTACGTTGCATGTTCCCGCATGAGTTATGATTTGTGTTCGTATAATTATTTTAGGTACTTTGGTTAAGTTTCACGTGATTCGGACAGGCAACGAATGCTACGTGAACTTATGTACAAATTGTCATACGATGCGCGACACAGCGAAAGTCTAGTTTTGCGCGTATTGTTTAGGATGCCTCGGAAGGTCAAAAAAATATTCCGACCATATATTTAGGCTCATAAAAATATAAGGAATATTACCACGCGAAGAAAAATCGAAAAAAAATATGTTTTGCACGGAGGTCCCGTTTCTTGCGCGTATTGTTTAGGATGCCTCGGAAGGTCAAAAAAATACTCCGACCAAATATTTAGGCTCATAAAAATATAAGGAATATTACCACGCGAAGAAAAATCGAAAAAAATATGTTTTGCGCGGAGGTCCCGTTGAGGTGACCCCGAAAATGCGGGTCGGTGCGCAAAGACTTTATATGCGGAAGTAAACTATTGTTGAGTAAACACCTTAAACCTACGAGTTTATATGAATGATGCCAAGGGGGACCAAATTAAACTTTTACTTAATCTGATTAACTTTTATGAAAATAATTTTAATTTTCAAAGTTAATTAAAGTCCAAAACAAATTCAATTTTTAGTCGAGTTTCTAATTATTTAGTCCTACCTTTTCATGTGAGGTGAAATGCAAGAAATGTACAACACACAGTATTTATTTAACGTCGCAAAAACCCTTCCCCGGGAAAAACGACGAACTCCTCTAGGAGTTACCTAAACTACTTCCACTAAAACAATAAAAGAATAGTAACGAGTTACAAACAACAAACTTAACAATTAAAGAAGAATGATCTAGCTATTATCCCACACGACCAAGTCTACCCTGATTGCTTATTGAGTTCTCTCTTTAACTTGTCCTCACTTGTTTTTGCGTTCTTCACTTCGCAGCCTCCCCTTTAACTTCCTTAAGCGCAGGTTGGCTCAGTGCCTATTATTTACTTTCTAGTGAAGTGTGTGTGATGCAACAGACTATATATCACCTATATCTTTGCAAGTCTTGTTCTATTCAAATCAAATCAGTTTGACTTTGAATACACCTTTGAAAAACTTCTTTTCTCTTTCTCAAATCTCAAACACTAGACTTGTTCAGATATTACACATACATGTGTCTACGTGAATACAAAGTGATTATATGAGAGTGATATGAGATGCAAACAATTTCTAAAAATCACTAACACAATCAAGCAATCATGCTCACAGAATATGACTTCAAATATATTCAAAAAATTCAGACACAGTCAAATATTCACAATATTGTTTTTCAGAAAACAACTATTAGATTAAATCAGATTTTAATCTAAAATCTTATCAAGACTATTTTCACAGATATTTCAAATTAAATCAAAATAGTCTTAAGCACAGAAGCAAATAATATTCAGTCAAGATATTTAATCTTCCACAAATCAGATCTTAAAAATCTTAGGTTTAACTTTCTAAACCTCAAACAATACAAATCTGAATATTACCAAATATTTTCTGAAAAATCTGTTTTAAAACAAAACGTTTTAAAAGCATACAAGATCTCACAATCAAGTCACAAGCAGAATATTCACATACACATATTAAATTCGTGAATAGTGTGTGTTGTGTACAAATATTAGATCTAAAGACTGATCTAAAAAAAATACACACAAATGAGAGAACTCACTTACAAAGATTATACACTCTAGAAAATCGTAAGTGCAGATTCAGAAGAGAGAAGTCCAATCTTCGGTTTTGTTCCGACAGAAATCAATACATGAAGATGACACAAAAATAATCTGGTTTAATCTCTCTCTCTCTCTAGAAATTTTGACAGAGTTCTGCTACAAAATTATTTTCTCAGCTCTCTTAAAATGAATACCCAAAGGGTTCTATTTATAGAGTGCACAAGTGTGTGCTGATAGGTGAAAGTTAGAATCACAGGGATTACTAAAGAATTACACAGAACCGTTGATAAACAAATAGATCTTGTGGCTGAGAAAGAAACACAAAAAGTTCCATTAAAATAAGACACGTGTAAAGCAAGTTGTTCGCACTAACTGAACAAGAAACAATCTGTTATATAAAACGCAGTCGTTTTAAGTAACTCGAAGCCAGCTGTTAAAACAGTATAGCGTAACAAAGACGCTACAAATATTACCGTTGCTCAAAAAAATGAAACTGCGTCGTTTTAAATGAAAAACCAAAAACCATTTTGGTTTTGAGTAAAACCGCGGGCGGTAAAAGGCAGTAATGGGAGCCAGCTGGAACGCACCAAAAACATACCGTTATAAAAGAATTGAACCGGCGTCGTTTTAGAAAATACCAGCTATGGTATACATAAAAACCGTGGGCGGTAAAAATGTGGATAGAATCCAGCTGTGAGATAACCGTTGCAAGGAAAAATACCATGGGCGGTAAAGTCAGTAATAGTCTGATAAGGCTATAACCTGCCTCGTTCAAATCAGTCAACAGCCTTTGGCTAGTAAAGGTACACGCATGCAAACAAAGATGTTACACATATTTATATTAAAATAATATGACCAAATGAACACGCTAACAGATAATATATCACCAAGGGGTGTAAATCAATAAGCATGCATATATTTATTATATATAAAACTCAAGCCAAAGAACAAAGTCATTGACAAAGAATATCGGCCACTGCTTTTAGCTTTGGTCAAGGTGCACACACATGTTGCTAACATATATATATATATATATATATATATATATATATATAAACATACTAACATATCTATATAATATCACACATGCATCAGGTATATATAAATAAACATAAACGCATACAAACATATATAATATTATATACACGCACATGCATATTTAAATCAAAAAAAATGTTTTTAACTTCAAATATTTTATTCCGAAAATTTTATTAAAAGAAATATTTTGTGTCAAAATTGTATTTTCACAAAAATATTTATTTTTATAAAAGCTTCAAATTAAAATATTGAACTAAAAAAAAAAATTTAAATTGACGAAACAAAATATATTATCATAAGATATGATAAAAATGCAAATGCAACTTGGTGCAGTGTCCTATGCGACATAATTTCCTATGAGTCATAAAAATGAAAAATACCTTTTTCTGAGATGGCGGACTGATTTGAGAGCACATTTGATGTAGATGGACAAAGAGAGCTTGGAGTCGATATGGGGACACACAAACCTAAATTACAAAAATATTTTGTCAAAATTCAAGTCCAACTAGATGAAGTCCTATATAGCTAAAGCACGAAAAGCAAATCCTAGGTGTGCTCTATATAGGGCCTTCAAACTCCCCCATTGGACTAATTTTGACAAAACCCTTGAGTACATCAAATGATATACTAAGGAAAAATAAATCCTAATATGTCTTATACAAAAGAGTATCTAACTACCCACCCATCCTAGAAAAGAAAAGACACAACTCGATCGGATGCACGGTTAAGAAAACCTGCAAAACATAAATACACAATCTGCCAAGAAATCAAGTTAGTAGCATTTGCTCTACCAAAATATTAAAATGACAGAATTAAATGTGCAGAAATTATAAGACATGATATGTATGAAGAATATCAACAACACAAGACTAAAATATGTACTCAATTCTCCCCCATTTTGTCTAAATTAGACAATGGTAAAAGAAAAAAAATACGTGTTCATAATCTGCAAAATAAACGTCTCCTACATTACACATGACTTTAAGAGATACCGGTTATTAGTAGGTACCTTTATCCTAAAACCTCGGAGATCTAGTAATCAAAGTATGCAGTTTAAACATAAGAAAAACAGTCAAGTACAATCTTTCCAATCAAATGTTGAAGTTACATGTAAGCAAGACTTATCACAAGGCATGGACAGCATATCAACAAGCTGAAAATCAGAAGCAATAGAAGGAACAACCCTAATTTGTTTATGAGATTTTGGAGCATTAAACTGGTACGAATAACCATAAGTGTCACAATACTTGGAAACTCCATTTTTATTAAACTTACCTCCCCCATCATTGAATAAATCTAAGGGTATGGTAGTGTTTAAGTCCTTAACCTTCACGCGAGGAGACATAATGATTTTCTTATTCTCGCAAGCGTCACATACATTAGTTGGGCATTTCTTCGATTTTAAAAAATCCATTTGAGGTCTCAAGTCACAAGTCCTAATCCAAATAGGCAAAGTTTTCAAAGGTTTTTGTGCCTTCTGGAATTTAGGATAAAATTTATTTTTCGAAAATCGGTTCTTGTTAACATGAGGCCTAGACTTATTGAAGGAATGATTCCAATTAGTATAAGTGCGCTGCCTAGAAAAATTTGTAAATCGCTTCACATTAGGGTTATGACTTTTAAAATGAGTACCTTTCTTGCGATTACCAAGGCATTCCCAGATTTGCTGACCAAAAACATCACACCTAGTACAAAATTTACTAGAAGTAGGTAAATCAGATTGGTAGTGTTTTTCCTCTACATGCTCGACGGATTCATTACGAATAAATGGTTTAGGAGGTCTATAGAGTCTCTTGGCCGGAGGACAATATTTAGATGTAGATGCCTCAACAAAATTTTCAATGAAAGTATCAATGTCATTTTCAAAATCACTTTCAATTAAGACATGTTTTCCTTTATCCTTTTCAAACAACTTACTTTCCAACGGAAGAGCCATTTCTTCTTGGGATTTTACAAAGGGGGCAGGTTTAGTAAAATCATCAGTTTTTGAAATAGGACCATCATAACCAAACCCTCTAGTATCACCCTTATATCGTTGTTCAGCAAGCAATTTGTCAAGGTCAAAACATGTTATATCACGACTACGACACATTTTAAAAGTTGTTTCACAAACTTATTTGGATTTTTCAACTTGCAAAAGCGCTTCATTATATTTTTCTTCAAAAGAAGATAAATTTTCTTTTAAAGTCGTAATCTGAATTTTAAAATCAAGTGATTGTTTCTCAAAATCAGTTTTGACATTGTTCATTTCAATGGAATTTAGTTGAACAATCTTATATTGGTTCTCTAAGGTCTCACTAAGCATTTTAACCAAATTCGATAATTCTTGTTTATTCTGCAAAGTCCTTACATACAATTCCGAGTAATCATCATAGCCAACAAAATTTTCATGCTCATTAGTGTCCGTGTGTGAATTGTTGTTATCATCAAATTCACACAAGGCACGTTTAGCATCAAACGGAGCAGTTATTTCAAGCATATAAGGCTGACTAGCTAATAAAGATTTAGCAGCATCAATTAAATCAAGCACATCATCAGATTCAGATTCAGAATGAGAATCATATTCGGAATCAGTCATTCCTGCTAAGTACACATCTCCACAACAATCATAAACTTTCCCAAAAAATGCAACACAGTTTGATTCATCAGAAATAGGAGGTCTACTAAAATTACCAAGCCTAAGTAATTGACTTGAATCATCCATTAAAACAAGGTGAAAAGTGTTTAACAAAAGTTTTAAAAAATGATCTTTAAAAGTCTAGCTCTGATACCACTTGAGGTGACCCCGAAAATGCGGGTCGGTGCGCAAAGACTTTATATGCGGAAGTAAACTATTGTTGAGTAAACACCTTAAACCTACGAGTTTATATGAATGATGCCAAGGGGGACCAAATTAAACTTTTACTTAATCTGATTAACTTTTATGAAAATAATTTTAATTTTCAAAGTTAATTAAATTCCAAAACAAATTCAATTTTTAGGCGAGTTTCTAATTATTTAATCCTACCTTTTCGTGTGAGGTGAAATGCAAGAAATGTACAACACACAGTATTTATTTAACGTCGCAAAACCCTTCCCCGGGAAAAACGACGAACTCCTCTAGGAGTTACCTAAACTACTTCCACTAAAACAATAAAAGAATAGGAACGAGTTACAAACAACAAACTTAACAATTAAAGAAGAATGATCTAGCTATTATCCCACATGACCAAGTCTACCCTGGTTGCTTATTCAGTTCTCTCTTTAACTTGTCCTCACTTGTTTTTGCGTTCTTCACTTCGCAGCCTCCCCTTTAACTTCCTTAAGCGCAGGTTGGCTCAGTGCCTATTATTTACTTTCTAGTGAAGTGTGTGTGATGCAACAGACTATATATCACCTATATCTTTGCAAGTCTTGTGCTATTCAAATCAAATCAGTTTGACTTTGAATACACCTTTGAAAAACTTCTTTTCTCTTTCTCAAATCTCAAACACTAGACTTGTTCAGATATTACACATACATGTGTCTACGTGAATACAAAGTGATTATATGAGAGTGATATGAGATGCAAACAATTTCTAAAAATCACTAACACAATCAAGCAATCATGCTCACAGAATATGACTTCAAATATATTCAAAAAATTCAGACACAGTCAAATATTCACAATATTGTTTTTCAGAAAACAACTATTAGATTAAATCAGATTTTAATCTAAAATCTTATCAAGACTATTTTCACAGATATTTCAGATTAAATCAAAATAGTCTTAAGCACAGAAGCAAATAATATTCAGTCAAGATATTTAATCTTCCACAAATCAGATCTTAAAAATCTTAGGTTTAACTTTCTAAACCTCAAACAATACAAATCTGAATATTACCAAATATTTTCTGAAAAATCTGTTTTAAAACAAAACGTTTTAAAAGCATACAAGATCTCACAATCAAGTCACAAGCAGAATATTCACATACACATATTAAATTCGTGAATAGTGTGTGTTGTGTACAAATATTAGATCTAAAGACTGATCTAAAAAAAATACACACAAATGAGAGAACTCACTTACAAAGATTATACACTCTAGAAAATCGTAAGTGCAGATTCAGAAGAGTAAAGTCCAATCTTCAGTTTTGTTTCGACAGAAATCAATACATGAAGATGACACAAAAATAATCTGGTTTAATCTCTCTCTCTCTCTAGAAATTTTGACAGAGTTCTGCTACAAAATTATTTTCTCAACTCTCTTAAAATGAATACCCAAAGGGTTCTATTTATAGAGTGCACAAGTGTGTGCTGATAGGTGTAAGTTAGAATCACAGGGATTACTAAAGAATTACACAGAACCGTTGATAAACAAATAGATCTTGTGGCTGATAAAGAAACACAAAAAGTTCCATTAAAATAAGACACGTGTAAAGAAAGTTGTTCGCACTAACTGAACAAGAAACAATCTGTTATATAAAACGCAGTCGTTTTAAGTAACTCGAAGCCAGCTGTTAAAACAGTATAGCGTAACAAAGACGCTACAAATATTACCGTTGCTCAAAAAAATGAAACTGCGTCGTTTTAAATGAAAAACCAAAAACCATTTTTGGTTTTGAGTAAAACCGCGGGCGGTAAAAGGCAGTAATGGGAGCCAGCTGGAACGCACCAAAAACATACCGTTATAAAAGAATTGAACCGGCGTCGTTTTAGAAAATACCAGCTATGGTATACATAAAAACCGTGGGCGGTAAAAATGTGGATAGAATCCAGCTGTGAGATAACCGTTGCAAGGAAAAATACCATGGGCGGTAAAGTCAGTAATAGTCTGATAAGGCTATAACCTGCCTCGTTCAAATCAGTCAACAGCCTTTGGCTAGTAAAGGTACACGCATGCAAACAAAGATGTTACACATATTTATATTAAAATAATATGACCAAATGAACACGCTAACAGATAATATATCACCAAGGGGTGTAAATCAATAAGCATGCATATATTTTATTATATATAAAACTCAAGCCAAAGAACAAAGTCATGGACAAAGAATATCGGCCACTGCTTTTAGCTTTGGTCAAGGTGCACACACATGTTGCTAACATATATATATATATATATATATATATATATATATATATATATATATATATATATATATATATATATATATATATATATATATATATATAAAATAATATATAAACATACTAACATATCTATATAATATCACACATGCATCAGGTATATATAAATAAACATAAACGCATACAAACATATATAATATTACATACACGCACATGCATATTTAAATCAAAAAAAATATTTTTAACTTCAAATATTTTATTCCGAAAATTTTATTAAAAGAAATATTTTGTGTCAAAATTGTATTTTCACAAAAATATTTATTTTTATAAAAGCTTCAAATTAAAATATTGAACTAAAAAAAAAACTTTAAATTGACGAAACAAAATATATTATCATAAGATATGATAAAAATGCAAATGCAACTTGGTGCAGTGTCCTTTGTGACATAATTTCCTATGAGCCATAAAAATGAAAAATACCTTTTTCTGAGATGGCGGACTGATTTGAGAGCACATTTGATGTAGATGGACAAAGAGAGCTTGGAGTCGATATGGGGACACACAAACCTAAATTACAAAAATATTTTGTCAAAATTCAAGTCCAACTAGATGAAGTCCTATATAGCTAAAGCACGAAAAGCAAATCCTAGGTGTGCTCTATATAGGGCCTTCACCCGTTTCTTGCGCGTATTGTTTAGGATGCCTCGGAAGGTCAAAAAAATATCCCGACCATATATTTAGACTCATAAAAATATAAGGAATATTACCATGCGAAGAAAAATCGAAAAAAAATATGTTTTGCGCGGAGGTCCCGTTTCTTGCGCGTATTGTTTAGGACACCTCGAAAGGTCAAAAAAATATTGTGAATATATTTTTTTACTCACAAAAACATAAGGAATATTACTATGAAGAGAAAAATCGGAAAAAAATACTTTTGCACGGAGGTCCCGATTTTGCGCGTCTTGTAGAGGACAATCCGGGATGTCAAACGACTATTGTAAATATGATTTTTTAGCCAAAAAAATGCAAGGAATATGAATCTCAAATTAAAAGTTCAAAACAAAATGGTAGGAGAGAGAAAGTGATGAAAATACCCCTTATTTATGGTGTCAACTTGTGTGTGAGAAATGAGAGACCTGATGTGGTGGTGTAGTCTCTTTCACCCATCAGATTTTCAGACCTTAATAAACTCTTTTAGTCTTTTGGAAAGTGCCTAGCTCTTAGTCTTTGGCTATAGGATGAAAGATAACTATTTTTGGCTTATAAGAGTCTTGTGAGGGGTGAGGGTTTAGAGCCAAAAACTTCATCTTTTTCCATAAGATTTCTCTCTTTTTTCATAGCCAAAGGAATGTGGTTCTCTTTTAAATTCGTGAGTCTATTTTACCACCCATTTCCCACCATTGTTGCACTATTTTGGAGGTCTCAAACTCCATTAAAGATTTCTTAAGAAGTAGGATAGCTTGTTGAAGCAAAACATAGGTGGTTTTAGAGCCTTTGAGTGGTGTCTTTGTGAAGTTTTATGGTGTTCCTCTTCCATCTTCTTCAACCTTCTCCTCTTCCTATTTCCAAGTCGAGTTTTCCTCACTCTTAAACTCTTTTATTTCAAATGCTAATATGAACAAGATGATGAGAAAAATGTGACTTTTTCGCTCTTCTCCCTTATTTTCATATGCTATGAAAAAACCATTTTG
This sequence comes from Sambucus nigra, assembly GCA_949130495.1. NCBI lineage: Eukaryota > Viridiplantae > Streptophyta > Magnoliopsida > Dipsacales > Adoxaceae > Sambucus > Sambucus nigra. The sequence goes on along the minus strand of OX422210.1, from coordinate 456,976,268 downwards.
TGAAAAATGATAAATAGAGAAGGTGATGTTTAGAATAAATTTTCAGATTATTATATATGTTGAAATCATGCTATAAATGGAATAATCTCATGAAATAAACATAGAAAATAGAATGCTACAAGAAAATGACTAGTTAATGCATTTGTTGGGTTTTCAAAGGAAGAAGACCCATTTTCATGAAATAGTGTATGTAGTATGTGTTAGTTTTGACATTAACATGATTAATGTTGAAATATAGTGGTCTAAATATGTGTTTAGTAATCTCATAAAAATAACCCCAAAACCTAATATGTTGAAATATTAGTTTAAGCCTCTTGAATATGTTAAATAAGGCTTATAATTATGTAAATGGCTTTATATGTAAAAGTGTACTAAAATGGGTTGTACATCACTAATAAAGGTTTAAATGTTGGTGGAAACATGCAGTACATTAAAGAATGATTTTTGTACTTAAAACTCACTTAAAAAGGTAATTTTTGGTTAAAAATGCCTTAGTGGTAGATTTGGAAAATATGAAGAAAAGTCACTTAAATGGTGTTTTTACATGAAAAATACTTGAAAAATGCTAAGGAAATGCTTTTTAGATAATAAAAGTATAAGATGGCATTTTGGTAAATCAAAGTGTCGTAAAGGTGACTTAGTATATTTTAGAGTTCGGCGTTGACACTAGAATGCCTCCTCGGCTCGTAGGATGCAAAGACTAATAACGGGATTTAATAACAAAACCGGATAAGTTGAATTGTGGACATTGAGAATAATGTTAAACACATGAAAGATATGATATTCGGATGACGCCGAGAGAAAATAATCAAGGAGGGCATGACGTCCCTAGTGGTGAAAGACCCCAAACAAACTGCAGTAGTAAATGGCGGCGGAGACCGGTGATGTGAGGCCACGAAGTCCGTGAGTGTTTGTGTGAAAAATCCCAAAAACAATGTTAAGGAATGAGAAAAATTCACAGAACTTAAACTAATGAATGAATAAGAATTCATTAATTATTATGTGGATGACATAAGTTGAATATGATTAAGTTCCTGGCTTGGAATATTAAAATGCTAAGAGTGAGTGGGCACGTAGCCCAGGGCATTGCGTATAGGTGCATTTACGACTAAGTTAAAGAATCTTGTTAGTATAGATACATGATAACTTAGTTGAATATAATGAAGGCTTCTTGAATATTGTTAGCATAGTTAAATGTTAACCAAAATAATCATTAATGATAATTAATGAATATGAGATAATGATGGTTTTCGGAATTACTAAAATGCATTGTATATGTATAGTATTTTGCTATGAAAATTATTGCTTAGTATTCCCAACCTACTGGGAATTTCGCTCATACCCTATTTTCCAAACCCCTAGGTAGAACAGGTGGTACGTCGGGTAAGGACGTTGGAAAGCCCGCTGAAAGTGCTAGTCATCATTAAAGGCTCTGTAACCGATTTTAATCCATAGACTTATTTTGAATTGTAATCCCTTATGTTTTGTTAAGAAAAGTTGGTTTGAACTGGAACTATTTGGAAATTGTAACAATACAGGGATTTGTGCTCTATTTATGGATTAAATCTTGTTAAAAGTTTACTTGTTAAATTGTTAAATGAATATCAACTTGCAATATATGGGCCTCGCCTTTTCATAATAAAAGAAATTGAAGGTTTTGTTGAAGTATAATGTGGCAACTATTTTCCAAATTAATAAAATGTTTCATCCCCCTCCCCCTTAACACCTTGGTTCGGATACTGAGTTATTCCAACGGTAACTCTAATCTGGATCGGGGCATTACAGGTAGAAAGCCCTAGTTATCAGTGCTCTCATCTTCATCACCAAGCGTCAGGGAATCATACTTGACATTAAAAATGCAAGTCTTATAAGACCCATCAAAGTCATCACCCTTGTCGAATATGAGGGACCAGCGATAGAAGCGCAGCTGGTCCTGGCGGGCAGTAGTCACTGAGGTGTCGGCAAAGGTGGTGATAACAGGGGTGGAAGGTGTCGTAGGGTTGCTTGAGGAGGCCATTACAGATAAAAATGAAGTAAAGAAAAAATCTTAGTAAAATAAGGATTCAGAATGAAGATGGAGAAGCACAACCACATGTGGTGGCGTAAAAGAGGAGAGAAGGAAGAAGCTAGGTAAGAGCTTGGTAAACAATGGAGGTTTTCGCATAGTTTTCTCTCTATATATAGAAGACGAGAGCTTGAAGAAGAAGAAATAAAGAGAAGGGTTTGAAAAAAGAGATGTTTGAAACCTTTTAAGGAACTCGTCTCTTGAGCTTCCCATCACCACAGGTGCAAGGCCCCCTATAATCATTTCAAATGAACACGTGGCACTTTGGGAAGTGTTTTGACACCTGAAAAGATAGTGCCATGTCATTTACGAAGCGACACCTGGGGAATAGAAGGGGTTGCATTCTTTAGCAAGTTTGAGTTTTGGCGCCAAAATTTTTGTCAGACATATCCAATAACTCCCAACGAAAAAGATGTCCCAACGGTTCAAAAAAGCTACGATGTCCCCTCGCCACAAACCCAAACGCTGTTTCTTCTTTTTCGAACATAGGTATGAATTAAAAGGTAGAATTTAACCTACCAAGAATCAAAACGAGTATTTGAGAAGGTTAGCAGGCCTTTCGGGAGAATTTCAAATAATAAAGCTAGAACGGTTGAAGCGCAGTATAAGGAAAAAGTGGTGATGTCCCTTCGTCAAAGCCCCCACAAGTCGTAGTGCTTCCTCTCAGGTACATTTGGGATAATTTTACTTTTCCCTGGAGATTATAATGTTGTGGTTCTAACGAAGGAAAAGAGGCCAGAATTTTTTCACACAGAGAAGGTGCATCGATTTGAGAAGTTTCGTGCAGACATTTTTTGTTCCAATAAATCTCTCCACAAAGGGGAAAATGTAAAGGAAGCTTCAAAGTAATTTTGAGATTAGAGGTAATTCCACATTAGCAACAGTGTTTTGGAGGATTAAGGCATCGAGGTAGCTTAGTATGGCAGCTGAGCATGGCAGCTCAAGCGTAGCAGCTCATACTTTAGCTTATTGCGTCAGTCAGTCATATTGTATTTTAGTTTATATTGACTATGAACTATAACGATTGTAATTATGTAATGAGAATAATAATGAGGTTTAGTGTGAGGTCAAACGGTACTCGCGAGAGACCAGGATTGGCAGGGCCTGGAGAGCTTTAATGCTCTATCGAATGACCTCACCGTGGGAACTTTAGAGGGACTTGGTTTGGAGGATTGAGAAGTGAGGTAGCATTGGGGCTTGTCCTGACCATCTTAGATACACCTGGTAAAACACCGAAGAACCCGGACTGTGGAACCTCGGGCAGAGCATCTTGGAGTTCTATTGGGTGTTGAGTTGTGTACCAAACAACCCTCTACTTAATGTCACATCTATTGTAGGTGATGTCACTAGCCAGCTAAACAATGTGAGACATGAACTTGAGTAAACCACCGTGGTATTTGGGGCTATCGGCAGTTGGTGAGCCCCCTCTGCGACAACAGCCCCTTGACATACAGTGGTTAGGCAAAAGGCATGTCTTGGCATTTATTATTTATAATGTGGGGACAACGAGTGCATCAGGTATTTAATGTTTGTGACATAAATTATGAGGGAGGTCTTTCATAGGCATTGATGACTGAGTTTCCTCGGGGGTGGTGTGGGGGACCTATTTAAGGACCCCAACCACCTTTGAGGAGATGATATATATGATCTTTTGAGAGTTCATAAGTTATTACTAGAGATAATATACATCAGAGAGAATTATTATAAACGAGAGAGGGTTTACTCACCCACCATTATTATTCATTAAGAAGCTTTTAATACTTGACAGAGATTCTCGAGGGTGGTTGGTGTGTTTGGCCGCCTACCAAGGTGTATCTAGGGTGCTTACTTCACTCTCCATCTAGCTAAGTTACTTCTAAGTTCATTACTACCTTATGAGTTATACACGAGAAATTTGTGAGTATAAACTGAGTTCATCTTCATTAAGTTTGTGTTTGCTTGTCCTATAATTAATCCAAGGTTTTGGTTAATTAATTTATCATTACCATACTCAAAAGGGGATACGCCTCCATCTTATCTAAACTACCCTCTTACAGAGGGTTACATCATAAATTAGTGACCTCTGACCTTAAACATTACTTCATGGGAAGTATGATTTACAAGACAACATTCAAGAAAGCATTCACCGAAAGAATCAAAATCATGTCAAGAAGATATTATAACATGTAGTCAGAATTACAAGTCAGATATGCCTCAAAATATGTTATCAGAGTTTACAAAGCATTAAGATGAATAAAAAATTACAAGTTAAAAGCTTCATAAATCAAAGTTTAAGGGTCTTCAGCCACAATGGGGTCCTTTTGGACGACGTTGGTAACCTCGGCTCCTTCATCTCGAGGGTTAACATCCCCAGTCTCTGTAGATTCCAATGGCGCAGTCTCTGCATGAGTAGAATCTTCCTCCTCATCCTCTTGTAAGGCCTGAGAAAAATAAGAATCGTCGAAGCCCAGACCAACAAAGTTCAAGGCAGTCAAGCTTACTGTCTCCTTTTCCTTGGAAGCTGCCCACTTCCCAGTTGCCTTAATACCTCTTTCAAGATATTCAAAGCCAAATCTTATAAAATAGTGAGAGACTTTATAGTCGGTCAATATCTTCTGAGAGGCATCCTCAAGGGCATCCTTGATAACAACATCAACCTTTGCCTGAAGGACGTCATCTTTGGTCTACAGAGCAGATGTGTGATCGTTCTTAAGCTTGGACATGTCCTTATCCTTCCACTTCACCTTATTCTCAGACGCAGACAAGGTCACCTTCAGATGTTCAACCTCGGCATTTAAAGAGGCTTCCACCTTTTGGGACTCTATCCCCTTCTTAATGAGGGGCCACTTCCTCAGGGTCCAGTCAACGAATTGGTTCATAGAGAGAAGACCCTGCAAAACAAAGTCAGATTTATGAGTTCAAGCTTAAACCCGTCTAAATGAGAGGTTACACGTAGAATAAAGTAAAAGTTTTACCTGGATAGACATGTGAAGGCAAAACTCGACCAGTAGAAGGTTATCTATCGAGCATAAGAAACACTTATCAGCATCGGTCATCGTAGATCTGATGGCATCCATTTCCTTCAGACCATGGCCTATTAGGCTATCATTAATCTTCAGCTGCTCTAGATGAGCAGCCAATGCATCATCAGAGGAGATTGGGATGACATGATCTCCTTTTTGGGTTTTGCTCGGTCTCTGATCCTTCGAGCCAGTAGTTGTGGATTTCCTCTTCTTTAAAGCATCGACCTTGGATGTACTGACGTTCTACTTACGTGGAGGAGGGGCCGTATTATGCTCTGCTTTCTTCATCATCTTAACAAGGCTTAGGGCTGACATCTCCCAAAGCTCGTCAGAAATACCTGCCGGGCGTTCTGTAAAGAGAAACATATGAGTTAATAAAGCAGAGGTATGAAAACTCAGAGGTACAACTTGTAAAAATATAAAACTTACGAAGCTCAGTCAGATGAATTCCCCCCAAACCAGTCTCAAAGAGGTAATAGGGGGTCATCAGATGTTCGTACTTGACTAACCAACCATGCTCCCTCCTGGTCTTTAAGATCTTTAACCTTCTACAAGTTATCCTGGCTAAGATCGGGGACAACCTTGGTAGCAAGTGACACCTTTCCCCACCTCAGGGGTACCCTCGGCTCCAACAATGAAGAGGTGGCACAAGGACCAAATTCCAATGCCCCTGAGGCAAAAAAATATCATGGTTTCCAGTTATGATTGGAGGTCTGAGTAACCAGAAACATCTTTTTATCCGACTTCCTAGCTAGGAAGTGATAATAGCTGGGGTGGTTTCTTGTAGAGGATGGGATATAACATCTTATGAGGACCCTAACAGGAAGGTCTGAGTGGTGGACTGCCTTCTAAAGGACAATAGCACCAATTATCACGCTCCAGGCATTGGGAGATAATTTTGAAGGGGCAAGGTTAATGTGTGAAAGTATAGCTCTGATGGAGGGATGGATGGAGAAATGGAATCCCAGCTTAAACATTTGTTCATACATACAGATTTCTCCATCTCGGCCACCAAAGGCCCTGCCACCTCTCAAAGGTTTCCTAAGTGTGATGGAAGAACCAATGGAATAGAGTTGCCTAAATGGTAAGAGGTCATACTCAGTAACATTACTTTCTATCTCGTCAGCCTCCGAGGTATCAACGTCACTCTCATGACCATCATCCTCATCCCAGGCAACATCAGGTTGGCCAGGCGTATGAATACCCCCATGGAACCTCTGAGCGAACTCAACCACTGTGGTGGCCGACAGAAGGATAGTATCGATGGGTGGTGGAATAGCCACACTCGGCCCCATAACTTCAACATCAAAAGAAGTCCGTGAAGTGCTAGCACCGTTGTGAGATGAGGCACGACTTTAGACCTCGGCCCGATCAGGGACCTGATCTTGCCTAATGGAGAAATCCATAGACTTTTGGAATGAATCTACAAACATAGGGTCTGAGGTAGATGACTCAGACTCAGACATTGGAGAAGGGTCAGTTGGACCCCCTACTGGCTCAACAGGCTCGGTTGGATCAGGGTATATGACCTTCAGAGGTGGTGGAAATTTAGGTCTGAGGAGGAAGGCCTCAACCCTACGAGCTTCCTCTTGGGCAAGTTCTATCTGCCTAATTTTTACAAATATCTTCTCTCTAAGAGAGCGAAAATCTTCTATGAGATTATAAAGGGGTCTGAGCATAAAGATGATGATCCTACAGTTCAGATTCTAAACTACAAACAAACATCTAGGCACAACTTAAGCTAAAGATCAAACTTGGTTTTTGAAAAATTTCAAGCGAAGAACAGTCAAGAACAAGTTCATCGAAAAACTCAAAGAGCCATCGGAAGGCCTTTTAAGTGCAACTGGAAAATTCAAACAATCGCCTGAAAATGCGAGAAATAGAAAAACAAAGCTGAAAATGGCAAAGGAAAGTTAAGAATAATACCCGAGGGAATGAGAATTAAAGAAGAAGGAAGATTGAGCGAAAGAAACCCACAAACTGCCTCAGATTAAGTACTTGATAAGAGAGGAGAAAAGATAAGGAAAGGGGTTTTAAACCCTCAAAATTGATTGTGCACTTCCCAAGGACCATCATTGCCTTGGGAGCCCAAAAGGCAATCATCATCACTACACTGCCAGGAACGCTACCCACTTCAGAAGGGGACACCTGTCAAGAAGATATTAGCACATAAGGGAATACATCCCCGGACACTCATATCCCTTAATCACCTACATACATAGGTAACTAAGGTCTAGGGGTGATTGATATGCCCAAAGTATACCTGCCAACTCGAAGGCACCAACCTCGGCCAGTATGATGGCCGAGGAAATAAGAGCCCAAGCTAAACGATCAATAATCTCATCCGTCATAAGGTCGGTCATGGCTGACGTTGCTAATGACCCCTCAATTAGGCAACAATCGAGGCCTGCATGTTTCGTTAGATCAACTACCCATAAGATCGGCCATGGCCAACGATGCAAGTGCCATGCAAGAATCAGCAAAGCTTCTTAGGCTCAATGAACAATCCCATCATCGTCTTTAGCCGACGTTACAAGTTTCACCTAGAATCAACATCCTTATAGGCTCAGCATCAAGTGTTAAGTCAACATTGGCCCAGGCCGATATTCCATATATCTAACCACGGCTGACATCCTCGCTAAGGTCACCAGAAAATTCACAGCCAAGGCAAAGGGCATACCACACCAACCTCGTACTCAGTCAGGCCGAGGTTGGTACCAAGCAAAGACAGCCGAGCTTCTATGCATACATGTATAGCTTGGGGTACGTGGATAAATCTGTTATAACTGAATCATTCCCTCCATGTGGGGGAATATTGAGGTCATTATTACTTAGTTGCGATCAGTCAGGTGTCATCTTTACACTGGCTAGATCTCCATGCATATGCACATGGCATGCTTCGGGGGTACATTACACCCCCAGGCACTATATATTAAGGTCTTCCTCAACATTGTAAAGGGGAGAGAATTAAAACCCTAGCTAGAACTCTGTTAATTTATACATAAGAGAGAGAAATCTTGAGAGATTGTATCTATGGGTGTTAGTGCCTTATTTTAGTGACCTTACTCACTGACTTGCATGGTGGACTTAGGCCTAATTGGATGAACAACTTACATATTGGTGTTCATCCTCTTCTCCTCATCTCAATCTCTTATATTTAGTATACACTCAAACACCTTGACTAGTGGTGCTATTTCTAGCATCATCACTCCCTGCCATAACTTCTCGAAAGTGTCCCGTTTTGCTCCAAAAATGTCATCAAATTCTCAAATCTTCTATTATGAGCGGCGTTTAGTTGCTCAAGAGATGATATATTATCTTTCAAGTTTCTCGGCTCTTCATTATAAGATCAAAACTGTGCTATAACTGTTGAAGTGTCACATGGCTTTAGACCGACACCGAATCCTATCAAAGATCTTGACTTCTTCCCAAGCACCACAATTACTTTCGCCTCCCGTGACATCTAAGCTACGTCGACCTCCTTAAATCTCGCATCTAGCTTTACAAACTCCAGCTACGATTTAAAAAAAAGTAAAAAATATATACGAGGTAATTTTTTTCTTCATTAAACTAAGGTTAGGTAAACAAACAATATGAAGACAAGAAGACTTATATGGGAAGGTTTATCTTATAAAATACTAAAAAGGATAAAAGGGAGAAAGAATTTAAATATAAAGGTTTCTCATTAGACTTGTCATTCATTCAATCATCTTTCCTCTTACTCTAATGAGATGTCTAGAAGAATTCTGTGATGTCAGGTTTCACGTTGATTCCATGCTCATAAATTCAAGATTAATGCATGTAAGAATATAATCATACTAATTGATGATACTTGTGAAACATGCCTAATATGCACAAATGATCGTCAAGTGACACATAAATTGAAATCAAATTTATTAAGGGTAAAATCAGTTGGATAGGTATATAATAATTTAGAAATTAATAAATGCAACACATGGATTGACATTGCAACTACAAATAATCATGATCTGCATGCATGATTTGAAGGCAAATGTGCGCGCAATTTTTTGCTTTTGTTTGACCAGTCCTTAAAACATAAATAGGAAAGGTTATACCAATAATAATTTTTAAATATTGCGATGGTAGCACGAGATTCACATTAAAGAAAAAAATATTAAATTGTGTGTTGAAGAACGACGTGATCTTATAAGAGGGACCATGAATAAAACCTAAAAATCAATATATATTTAATAATTAGTGATGGCATGCATAATAATTGCCAAGAATATGTGGTTTTAGAGTTTAACTTAAATATTAGAGATAAAATCAAATTGAAATGCACTTTCTAACATAAGATACCTTCTCTATTCGAGGATCAATACACTCATTATGGGCATCATCTTCGGCATACAAACTAACTTCTTCCCCACCGTCAAAAGATATATACTCATCACTAAAATCACTCACATTTGTTGTTGTTTTCTTACTCAAGATGGCCAACTTGTTCTTCTCAACCACACTCACTAAAGAGTTTAGAAAATGACACACCCCAAGGGTAGTCATTCTTATTTTACTATTTTCAATACTAATCAGTTCTTCTTTCCCATACGCTAACACTGTATGGGTCTTATATCTAGGTTTGACCCATAATTTTGTTTTGGAGGGATTTTTGCAATTATTAAAACAAAAGTGAAATAAACATGCATTATAAATAAAACACAAGACTAATTAATAAATTATTTAACCACAATTAATTATTTGACTACTTTATTTTTCAAACAAAAACACATAAAAGGCCATTTAAAATTCTATTCAATAAATTGATGCTATATTCCGACAATGGTGATTAAAGGGAGGATTACAAGATACTATTTAAATAGAAGATTACACTTATTCCAAATAGCATATTTAAACAAACCGATTTCAATTAGCATATTTAAACAAATCAAACCTACATATTGTTCATAAATGTCAAGAGTTGTAATTACTTTAATGCTAATGAGAACAAGTAATGTATTGATTTTCTAAATATTAAATCTTACCTATTTTTTTTAAAAGAAAAAAATAATTTATTTATTTTATAGAGAAAGCTTCTCCCAGAGTTCATACAGTTAATAAAGAAAAAGCCTAGCTAAAATCTTCTATTTTTATTGTAAATTTTCCTCAAATAAGGAAATTATTTCCATCTAAAATAATCGCTCCTTTAATATTCCTAGGCAAACTTTATATAATATGAAAAAACTTAGATTCTTGGGAAATAAGACATTCCTTTGAAAGATAATATGAGGTGAACTTTGCTTCCCTAAAGTAACAGTAAACTTTAATGTTGCACCCCTTCATCATGTCTTTGATTTGAAGAACATAATCAATGGTTTTCCATGGGTTTTTTAGAATATCATTAATGTTGTTCACTAGAAGAAAAGAGTCTGATTCGACTTGTATGTTAGTCCATCCTTGGTGAATGCAATAGCCTAAGCTATCTTTGGTTTCCATATCTTTTGCAAAATTATTTGTTCAATTGTTCATAAACTGATAAGAATACCAAATCATATTTTCTTTTGGATCTCTAAGAATTTCCCCCAATCCCATGTTACCAATTGGATCACAAGAACCATTTGTATTGAGTTTGAGAAATGGAAGAGATGGTTTAGACCAATAAATCAAAGAATAAGAAGGGGATTTAGAAGCATAAGAAGAGATGTCAAGAGATTTTAAGGCCACTTTACATCTTGTAGAAGAACAAGTAATATGACCAAAATAAGAAATGGACTGATGAATTCTATTGAGAATGCTTTGAATGATGAAGGAATATAAAATTTTTGAGTTATCAAATTTGTCTTTATACCTACTCATCCAAATTTTCGATAGAGAATAATAGAATATGACCTAACTAAGACATCAAAGACCTTGATCAGAGCTAGATCCTAACCACCACAAAATAATTTTTAAATGAGAGGAGCAAAGAGGATTGATTCCATGTTCATACTCAAAGTAAGACCAAATTTTAGTTGCTAATGGACATGTATAGAATAAATGAGATAAAGACTCCTTAGAATTTGAGCAACACGGAATTTTAGAGGCCAATCGAAGACCAACTTATTTGTTGTTAATGTGAAGGGGAACAACATTATAAAGAATGTCCCAAGAGAATGAAGAGATATTTGGGGGAATTTTGAATCCCAAATGAAAAAAAAGGAGACTGACCTAATCTGAATATCTCTGTATAGATTCACTACTGTAGAGAAAGAAAAGTAACCCGATGAAGAGGCAGACCAATACCATTCATTTTTTATAACTATAGAATTATCTTACATTAGATTCCACACTATACTAATCCTTCTGGCTGCTACAAATCTTTGAGAAGTAAGCATGACTGGATATTTATGTTTCATAAATACATACCATAAAGAATTTCCTTGATAATAATCACAAGCAATTTTTAGATTGGTAGCCTTGGATATAGATTCCAAAGCTTCGACTCATAAACTAACTTTTATTTTGGGATAACAATTGCTCTTCCAACTAATTCACGGGTATTTTTTTCCCGTTTGTATTATTGAATCCCCATGAAAACGAACTACAAAGATTATCAAGTAGTTTTATAGTCTTCTTTGGAGAGGATATATCAAAAAGAAGGTATATAGGCACGAATATTAACAGTGATTGCAAGAGGCATAATTTACCTCTAAAAAATAAGAATTTTCTCTTCCAGTTAAAAATCTTGGCAGCTGTCCTTTCAATCAAGGGATCAAACATTGTAGATTTCATTCTACCTTTAAAAAAAGGAACGCCTAGATATTTAATTATACCATAACTCAGCTTAAACTTTGTCACCTCAGCCATTATATGAAGGAGGGCACGTAGAGATGGTAAAGAAGTAACTTTTGTCCATACTAATAAGCTAATCAGATTGAGCGTCACAGGAGAATATAAAGTCCGTGAGCTTCTTCAAACTCTTTTTTAATCCATTAGTGAATATTATCAAGTCATTTGCAAAGCTAAGATGACTTATAATATCACATCCATTAAGATGAGAAAAAGATTTATTAATGCCTTGAGAGAACAGACTTTGCAGTCCTTTACTAAGAGATTCAGCATTAAGAACAAAAAGACTAGGGGGGTAGGGGGTACCCTTGGTAAATTCCTCTAGAAGTATGGAAGAATACATGAGATATACCATTGACAATAATAGAAAACCATGTAGAGGAAATGCATTTCCAAATCTATTTAATAAAGGTCTCATCAAATCCAAAGGCTCTAAGAGATTGGATAAAGAATAACTAGGATACTCTATCATATGCCTTGTGCATATCAAGCTTATGAATGGCATTTCAACCTTCTAATATTCTATCTAATAGTTTCATTATTTCTTCACAAAGAAAAATATTATGTAATATACCTCGAATATAAGGATATTGGAAAATGACTACTCTCTCTCTCTTTCTCTCTTTCTCACACACACACACACACGTAAACCCTAATTAGGGTTTGCATGGAAAATCCTATCCCTCCTTAACATGTTGATCCAAAGCCTCCAGACATTCTTTCTACCTGGAATAGATATTTTGCCTTTGTGGTTTCTAGATCATCTTCTTTTCATGATCTTAGACTCAAGAAACCTTCTTTTTTCAAAGGGAAACCAACAGTTCTATTCTCGGAGGAGGATATTTCAACTCTTGCTAAGCCTTTTAATTTTTCCTTAGTTGGAAAGTTTTCCCATGGAACACCATCCATGGATGTTATTAGAAAAAAATTCCAACCTTTTATCTTAAAACTTCTTTCAATGGGGGCCTCCTTGATCGCAAACGCATTCTTATTCGATTAAATTCTAATGAAGATTACTTTAGTATGTGGATGAGAGAGACCTGTTATGTTGACAAGTTTCTAATGCGAATCTTTAAATGGACTCCTAATTTCTAACCTGATATAGAAAGTAGTACAACCCCCATTTGGATCTCATTCCCTCATCTCCCTATCCATTTCTTTTCTAAATCCTCTATTTATTCTATAGCTCAGTTGATTGTAAACCCTTTGAAACTTTAGGCTTCCACTGTTGATATAAATAGACCCAGACTTTCTAGTGTCTGTGTTGAAGTAGATCTCATAAAATCTACTCCAGAAAGAGTCTGGATTAGATGTGGTTCCAAGGGATTTTAAAAGAGGTGATTGCTGAAGACATCCCTAAATATAGTAGGACTTATTTTAAAAAAGGTCATGAAGAAGATTCGTGTATGTTTAAAACAACAAGTAATGATAATCAACCTAAGAAGTTAGTCTAATATGTTATTAAGATATCCCTAGTAACCCTAATGGTTCTGAGACTTCTGTCCCAATAGATAAATGCAAATCAATTTTGGAAGATCTTTCAACCGTCATTAATAATTCAAAGAATTCACTCTTGGATATAGTAGTAATAGATGATTTAATTCCAATTGGGGAAGATACAACTATATAAGGGTTAGAAGGAAATATTCCTATGGTGGAAGATGATCAGAAGGATCAAGAGGATGTAGTTGATATAAAATAAGAGGAAATTAGAAATAACAGGGCCATCATAACCCCTCTCACAGTGAAGAATTCCAAGGATGTATAATATAAGATTCAAGACCATATTCACAAAATTTAAAGTTTTAAGTTGTCCATGGTTGATATATGATATTTGTCTCCAAGAGCCACTGATTTACCAGATTATGAGATTAATAAAGACTCTTTGGATTTATATCTCTGATAATGAAGAATGGATTGTTCCTAATCAGGTTCCTTAAGAAGATCTCCATTAATTGGATAGAATGTTTAATAGAAAATTAAGTAAAATCAAGGCAAGGCAGAAGGTGGCAGAGACTATTTCAAGTAGCATTGTATATCCTCTCACCCAAGTCAAGAAAATTAAGATGATAGACCACCTCTTTAGGAGATTTACTCGATCTAAATCCAAAGGTATTAAACACTCTCACCTATATATTTATAAATGATTAACCTCATTATATGGAATATCAGAGGGGCTATTAAAAATGGACAAGATTCGTTTTATTTCTCTGTTAGAGCCCAAAGTTGAGTCTCAAAAAACTTATAAGTTTAATGTCAAATGGGGTTTTGAAGGTTGTGGATCTAATACCTGTGGTAAAATTTGTTATTTTCTAGAGGTTTAACATTTTTATTAAGGTAATAGAGGACCACCCTTAATACATTACCATTCAACTTAATCATCATGCTTTAAATTTCGCTATTTTTGTTTTCATTATTTATATTAAGTGTACTATAGAATAGAGAAGAGAATTATGGGATCATCTTGTTGATGTATCTAGATTTGTTGAAGCTTTTTCCCATTTAGTTATTGGTGATTTTAATGTGGTGTCCTCTCAAAATGAAAAAAGTGGGAGGTAATGATATTAATCATCTTGTTGTAGATGAGTTCAACCAAGCTATTGATTATTGTGGTTTAAGAGACTTGGGTTATATTGTTCTAGGTACACCTGGTGTAACAAAAGAAGGGAAGAGGATCTCATCATGTCTAGATTGGATAGGTGCCTATTTAACTCTACTTGGTAAGCCTTTTATACTAACTCTAGAATTAAACATCTAAATAAATCATCTTCTGACCATGTCCCTCTTTTATATCAGTCAAAACTGGACTAGAGGATTGCTCTAGATCTTTTAAATTCCAAAGCATGTGGTGCTCTCACCCCTCTTTCCTTGATACTGTTAGAAAGTCTCAGGAAGAAGATGTATCTGGTGCTTGTATGAGAAAATTTTCTTTGAAGATGAAGAGACTAAAGAAAGTTTTGAAGGTCTGGAACAAAGAAAAGTTTAAAGATATTTTTCAATCTTTGAGAATTTTGGAGGATGACATAGCCCAACTGGAAGTTAACTATGAGCTTGATAGTTCTGATATCAATAGAGAAGATTTAAATAAATCTCAAGCCCATGTTTTTTATGCTAGGAGAACTGAAGAGGAATATTAGAGGCAAAAGTCTACTATCAGATGGCTAAAATTAGGAGATTCTAATTCTAAATTCTTCAATGCTTCTATCTAGGCCATAAATCAGATACTTTTTATACACTCTTTAAAAGATAATAATGGCACATATATGGTGGATCCCTAAATTTTAAAGAACCATATTCTAGATTATTTCATGGATTTATGGTCTCCTGTTCAATCTAATTTTCCAGAGGTTGTGTCTAACATTATTCCTACCATGATAATTGATGAGATGAATGCTATTTTATAGGAATTCCCTTCTGAAATGGAGGTTTACACTACTATAACTAATCTTAATGGGGATGAAACCCCTGGGCTAAATGGGTTTGATGGAATCTTCTACACACAATGTTGGCTTATTATTAAAGTTGGCCTATTATCTGTAATTTCTTCTTTTTTTGTAGGTTGTTCTCTTCATCAAAGATGGTCTAGCACCACAGTAGTTCTTGTCCCTAAGACTAAATGCCAAAGTCTTGTGCTGACCTAAGATCTATTAGTCTCTACAATTTCTCTATGAAGATTATTACACGGGTGCTTTCAAACAAGTTGGCTAAAGTGATTCCTTCTATTATTTCCTCAAACCTGAGTGGTCTTATTTAAGGGAGAGTCATTCAAGATAACATTTTTCTTGCTAAAGAGATGGTGGAAAGCTTAGCTAAGAAGATTCATAAGGGTATAGCCTTAATTAAATTTGACATGGAAAAAGATTATGATAGTGTTCATTGGGGCTTCCTGATATCAGTGCTCCGGAGTTCAGCTTTGGTGAAAGATGGATAGACTTTATATGGAGAATAATTTCTTTTAATTGGTTCTATGTTATTTTTAATGGGAAAAGTTGTGGTTTTTCTCAATCCACTAAAGGGTTGAGATAAGGGGATCCTATTTCTCCTAATTTATTTATCGTAGCAGCTAATTATTTAAGTAGGGGTCTCAACAAGCTTATGGAAATAGGAAAAGTGAAGCCCTTCTCTCTTCCTAGTGGGAATCTTGTTATTTCTCATCTGGATTTTGTAGATGATATTATTATCTTTTTTAGAGGGGATAAACGAAGACTTATAAATCTCATGGTATTCTTCAGCCTTTATTCTTCCATTGGTGGCCAAAACATCAACTTCTCTAAAAGCAATTTTGTAGTGGATTCTAAATGTTCTCCCCATTTCAAAACTAAGGTTGTCGATGGTTTAGGTTTGAAATTTAAAGATATTCCCGTTAAATATCTAGGTTTCCCTATTTTTAAAGGGAGGAACAAGCTTAAATACTGTGACAGTCTACTAAATTCTTTGAGGTCTAAACTGGCTGGGTGGAAATCTAAACTTTTGTCCACAGGTGGGAGGCTTATTCTCATAAAACATGTTTTGTCTTCAATTTCTTTCTATCTATTGGTTTCTTTATCTCCTCCTAAAACGATAATTCATAAAATACATTACCTATTCAATAAATTTTTCTGGGGTGGTAATGTTAAACAAGGGTGGAAGTTTCAATGGAAAAAATGGTAGCTGTTATGTAGAGACCCTATTGAAGGTGGAATGGGATTCAAAGACTTTAATCTCATTTCTAAAGCATCAGCTATGAAACTCTTCGGGAATGTTTATAAAGAGTAAACTCTTTGATCTTCATTCATGTCAACACAAGTATAAGAAGATGAGTGTTTCATCTACATGTGGGTCCCAAACTTGGACAATAATTCAAGTTGTAAAATAGGTTTTCTTAGAAAATATGGAAAAGGTAGAGGAGTCTTGGCTATGGAAACCTCACCATTTATGGATTTCAAATTTTCTTCTCCTTATTCCATATCTAAAGATCATTTTCCTTTTTCTAGAGTCTTTAATCAGACATATAACCCTAAAATACCTAAAAAGTGATCTATTGTTATCTGGAAGCTCCTCAATAATTGTGTTCGTATTGATGATTGTATCCAAGATGTGAGAATTAGGCTATGTTCATGATGTAAAGCGTGAAAGAAGAATGTAGAATCTATAAATCATTCCTTCATTCAATGTCCTTTCATTCAACCCATGCGGACTTTCTTTGTTGATTTAATGGGTATATCTATGGATATATCTTCTATTTCTTCTATTTTGCATTGCTGGTGGATTAAATGAGGATCTACAGAATACTATAGATTTATTTGCAAATGCATTATAGTTATTGTTTATTGGGAGATATGGAAAAGTATAAATCTCTCTACTTACGAAGATATTTGCATGGATTCTCATTTTATCATCTCCCATTATATTTCTCACATCTCAGATATCTGCTTAGGCTTAATATTCAATAACATCTTCTCTGAATTTGATGGTGGTATTATAGAAATTTTCCTCATTCAAACAAAAAGAAACGTCCCAAAATTTAAGGTTATTCAATGGTCATTTCCCCCTGTTAAAGTTATGAAACATAACATTGATGGTGCTTTCTAGTTAGTAGCTGTGGTGGCATTATGAGAAATGATAAGGTTGATGTTATTATTGCCTATGCTCATTCTGCTGATAGTGCTTTCAATTCTTATGCTAAATTATATGGTCTTAGAATGGGAATTAAATTGTGCACTGATCACTATATCAAAGATATTCATATAGAGGGAGATTCTTTATTTATGGTGAACCTTATTAATAGAAACCGTAAGCCCCATGGAAATTGTAGAGCTTTGTGGTGACAATTATTATTCAACACAAAGAAATAAGAGAAGCACAATCACCAAGAAAAATAAGGTATGCAAAATTCTAATCACACAATAAAAAATGTACGTGGTTAAACAAAGGTGCCTACATCCACGGTGGTGCGGAGAGTGATTACAGAGAATACAGTGTGTCCATATGCCCCGGACTTTGGGTTTATTATATAGATGTCCATTTCCAGGGAGTGGGGGTGTTGGATTCCCACACGTTTTCCATCTTCTCCTAGAACCCCTCTTAATAGGAACATGGGAGAAGACTAAATCATAACCGATTAAGAGATGGGTGGTCTGGACTTTGGGTCGCTACAATTGGGCTACTCGTGTAGGCCCATTATTCTGATTTCGGGTACCCACAATTGCCCCTAAGTTTGTTGGGACATACTTTGGGCTCAATAAATTTAAATGATTTGTCATAATGGATCCTTTGTGCACCGTGCAACTCTTCCCAAAGTTTGAGGACTGAGTTAGGCGGCACTTGCTTCGGGGTCTATACATTATGATTAGTATCACTCAAAAGTTATCCAGAGCAGTCATTTCTCAATCGTCGTTTAAAGCTTCTCAGTACTCTCCCATTTTCAGCGAGTTCTAGCGATTCACGGTCTCTTATCCCCGTCTTCATTCTTATTGCTTTCGATCTTACTCGTCATTTGGGCTTGTGATTCTTCATCATTCAGGTCGAACTTTTGCCTTGTAAGTCCCCTGTGCCTTCTCTTTGTATTTTTTTCTTTGAATTGATATCTGAGTTTAGGAAGTTTTACAATATTCCTGATTGGGTAGAGATTGAGCGCGCCTCTCCCCCTAGAAACGTTAGAGAGATATAGGGTGCCCATTGGATCCATGTCTTGTTGCTTTCCCAAGGGGGACTTACTTTTCCTCCCAACAATCTATTCTTGCACTTCTTTGGTTATTTCAACATCGTTCCTGCACAGTGTTCGCCCAATGTGTGAAAGATAATCAACGACGGGCATAGAATAAATCAGCTCCATGGCACCAAATTAGGGCTCGCTGAGGTCTGCTTTTGCTATTCTTTTTCTCGAACTAGTTCTGGTGTTCTCTATCTCAAATCCAGGAGTCCTGATAGGGTATTGGTAGTAAACCTACCTTATTCCCATAAGGACTATTGGCAAGATGGCGTCCTTGCTAGAAATTGGCAGTTTTCCCTCAGACTGAGAGGTCGAGGTCTGATAGGTTCTCTATTCCCTTTTATGGGGAAGCATATATAGGTAATCTTTGCTCTGTTCTTTCAATTTCTTTACTGATTTGTGATCTTTCTAACTTTTCTCTATTTTTTCTTCAGCGAGGTCGAAGAACTTGGAACATGTTCTCAGCGAGGTTTGTCTCTCTGAGTTGGTCAAAGCTTGGAACATTAGGGAGCCCTTAGCTGACGATGAGCACCCCCGGTCTGCAACCTTCTTGCTCGAGTGTAAGAATGTTGGCTCTAGTTTTATAGCGAGGCCGGTAGATAGCATTCCTGAGTTTGATACCTTCGAAGAAGCTGTTGCTGATCCCATCCAGTTAGACAAGGAGGAGAGTAGTTCTGAGAGTGACATCAGAGGCGGTGCTGAAGGAAATTTTGGTGAGGGGAGCTCCAGTGGTGATAGTTATTATAACTCAAAAGAGGTTTCTGAAGCCCAAGACTCTTAGAGCATTTCCAGCAGCTGTAGCGAAGAAGCAAAAGTTCAGTACTGGTGCTCAGAGGTCGAAGAAGCAAAATTCCAGTACTGGGGATGTGGCTACTGGTTCCCGAGCTACGCTCAGGAGTAGGAGAGGAAGAGGAAAGAAGAGGAATAGATAAGAGAGAGACGAAGAAGGAAGAGGAAAGAAAGAAGATAGAAGAGAAGAGGATGGAAGAAAATAAGAGAATGGAGAAGGAGAAGGAAAAAGAGAGGAGGAAAATGTAATCGAGGATGAAGGCAGGGAAGACCTTAGTCCCTGTGTCCTCATTGCCCGAGGGGGCCTTAGTGGACATTTCTCCTCAATTGGCCCCTGCGCTGCTCGAGAGGGCAGTCCTTCCTGCTGACCGTCAAAGGGCGGCGGGGACTGACCAGTTAGCTTTGTAGGCGAGCCAGAGGCTAGCCTTGGTAAGTCTATTTCTCTCCTTTAATGTCTCCCAATTTTTATTTGTTTCCCCTTTCTAATATCTTCTTTTTCTACCAGTTTGTGACTGACTTCGCCATGCTCTATCGTTCTCGTGATGAGCTGGTGAAGAAAAATGTTGAGCTGGAGCAGCAGAATGCTACTTTAAAGTTGAAAGGTATGAAGCTCGAGCCCGGTTTGAAGGTTGCTGATGCTGCTCGGGCTACTTTCGGCCTGGCCCTTGCAGAGGCCAATCGAGAGAGGGAGGCGACGGTTATAGAGCTGAACGAGCTGAGGCAAGCCTATGACCTGGTCTGCTCGAGCAAGTTAGCTGTCGTAGAGGAGACCAGGGTGCTGACCGAGCAGCTAAAAGAAAAATATTCTCAGGAATCTACCATCAAGGAGGACTCTTATAACTCCGGTTGGGTTGCCGCATATGAAGATGCCAAGGTTCAGATAGGCTACATTATCCGTCTAAACTTCAAGAAAGGCTGGAACAAGGCCCTCTTAGCTGTTGGTGTCGATGTTGACTCTCCTCTATTCAATGAGCATGACCCGGGCCCAAATCCAAATGTGGATGAAGAAGACCCTGCCCCAGCCATCGAAAGCGTTGGTATTTCCTCCCAGATAATTCCTGCCGAGGTTCTCCCTGCTCAGGCGATAGAGGTTATCCCTGCTAAGGGGGGTGCTTCTACTATTGCTGACAAGGGGAAGCAGCCAACTACTTCTGGGCAGCCTGAGGTTGCTAGTTAATTTACTTCTAGGTTTACTTTTGTATCTTCGCTTGTAATTTTCCTTTTTGCTGCTCGATGTACTTTGACCCTTATTAATGAAATGAAAAGGTTTCTTCTCCCCAGTGCACTGATTTATTTTCCTTTTCGTTGGCCTTTTTATTACTTGTAGTCGATTGATGTTGATGATTATATACCAACCACTTCTCAATTGGGAAGAATGCTTTGTCCTGATGTGAGCTCTGAAGTTCGTCATACCTTTGTGAGGATTTTCAAATCACTGCGATTAAGGAACAAGCGCTTCATAGAGCAGACTGAGCTTGTTGTCAAACTGAAGGACAGGCTCTAAGAAATGGAGGAATTTGGTGCCTCGGTCCAAGAGGAGGTGAATACATTAAGAGCGAAGCTTCTAGATGCTTCTGAGATCAACCATGTTGGGGAGATCCTTCAGCAGG
Organism: Sambucus nigra; assembly: GCA_949130495.1. NCBI lineage: Eukaryota > Viridiplantae > Streptophyta > Magnoliopsida > Dipsacales > Adoxaceae > Sambucus > Sambucus nigra. Next base: position 456,955,325 of record OX422210.1, on the reverse strand, counting down.
AGAACGAAGCTTTTAGGAGAGAGGTCTCACGACTTAGGGAGCACACGCCGAGCACCGCTCCTGCTGTATTACAATGTTCTTCCTCGTCGCGAGCCGTAACTGGCCCGAGCGGCATTCCTCATGTGCTACGAGGCTCTACCCCTCCAACGGTTCCGCGAGCTGGAAGGAATACCAGGAGTTTATCTAGGGAAATGGAAGAGCTTCGTGGTGATGTACAGGGAGCGTATGTGATTGTTGCTGGGCTCTAGAGGTACGTCACCTGATTGAGTCACTTGTTTAAGAAAGGACCTCGACGAGTGTGGCCGATGGTTACAATCAGGGTTGTCTAGATGCTCCCACGAGGCTAATAGAGTTTGAAGAGCTCACCTTCATTAGGGGGTGGTTGAGTGACTTGAGGGAGCTGCAAGTTCTAAGGAACTCAATGCTCTGGTATCGGCACGAAATATCTCCTTTCACTCGAATGCCTAACCCCTTCCGAAGAGATGATCAATGGATACCCATTGATGCCATCCCTCGGTAGCTATTGGAGTCGAATGCGAACAAAGTCGAGGAAGAGTTAGCTCCCCCTCCTGATGATGGTCGAAGAGCTCAAGTGGCTGATTATCTTGCTCGGAGGCCTCACCCTCACTAAGATTCTGTTAGTAGTAACTCTGTGTATTTTGTATTGAAGGGATGTAAAGTCGTTGTTTTGGGCGAGCTCGCTGACTAAACATGTTTTGTACTTGCTGTAAATGTGATGAATTAATATAAAATTTATGTTTTGGGAAAATTTGCCGACTGAACAAGTGTCTTATATTTTCCACATCTTTGCTCAAAACTCTTGAGCCTATCTTGGCTGACTAGATTTGTATGTTCGCATTATCAAGTAAGTGTCCTTTTATTCCAGTATGACAACGAGATACCATTTTGCCTCACTTTACCTTTTAGGTTGTGTCGTCACACTCCCTTAGGCCTAAGTGTGGCAATTGGCGAGGACACACCTGGTGTTGGATGTTCAATCCGATCAGCCTCTTATCGGGCTAGGGATGCCGCCATGGGTGATGCTGAGTTGTATGATTCGCCCAAGGCAACTGTTCCAGCTTCCTCTGAGTTACCCTCGGAGCGAGAGGTCTCTCTGCCCCTTGTCATGGTCGAAGAGAGTGCCCTATGGGTAAATTTCTTTCCAATCCTTGCATCTTTTATTTGTCCCATTGGTTTATTTATCAATTCTAACATGTTGGGTTGTTTTAGGTGGAATTGGCTTTGCTGATAGCCAATATTCTCCTCCCCCTTCATTATCAAGACCCACTACTGCAGTTCCTCTCTTCAGTGGCATAATGGGGGTAAGCTAGGTGCATTTCTTCCTCTTAATATTTTACGATTACACCTTATGTCTAACACCTGACTTTATATTTGCATCTTTTGCCAAGCCTTTCTCCGCCCTTTGCGTTGAGTGGCTTTATCCCTTCCCAGGCTAAGATTGATTTGTCTTCTCTCATTGGGGCATCTCTCGAAGGTCCAACATCTCCTTCTGATGATGCGCCCGTGTTGGCCATAGTACCCTATGACGGCGTGGGGAGTGTTCCTACCCTTGAAGCTTCTGCATCCAAGGGCTCCGTTGAAACTACTGAGGTAATGAGCCCGCCTCCCACAATTTCTAACATTATGGCTCCTATGGTAACTACCCATCTTGCTCGTGTTGCTGCTGAGGTACTTCTCTAATTTCTCTGTATTTCTCATCTTCTCAAAATCCACTTGTATAGGTGACTTAATCAATGAAAACATTTGTTTAAGATTTTTTTTATAAACTCCACCTGTAACGATGACTTAACAATGAAAAACCACTTGTTAAGATTTTTTTCTCATAAACTCCACCTGTAACGGTGACTTAACAATGAAAACACATGCTAATATTTTTTCATAAACTCCACCTATAAGGGTGACATAACAATGAAAACACTTGTTAAGATTTTTCTCATAAACTCCACCTGTAACGGTGACTTAACAATGAAAACACTTGTTAAGATTTTTCTCATAAACTCCACCTATAATGGTGACTTAACAATGAAAACACTTGTTAAGATTTTTCTCATAAACTCCATTTGTACCGGTGACTTAACAATGAAAAAACTTATTAAGATTTTTCCATAAACTCCTTGTTTCCTCTAACTGTTTTCAGGTTGCTCAGGAGGATTCTCCACCAGCTCCCTCATGTATTATGAGCCTATCGCTTTCGAAGGAACTAGCCATGACGATCAAGGTTCCACAACAGGTGCTGCTGCAGAGAGCGAATCTGGGTGCGAGCTTCCTCTGCCCGACTCGGCTCCTCACACCTTAATATTACTCCAACGTTCTCCCTAGATACCTTTTAATCACCATTTGGCAATTGAGCAACTTGTGAGCTATCATCCTGAAACCTTCACGGTGGAATGCCTTCGTTTAAACATCTCAGTTATGAACTACCGGCTTCTAGGCATTGTCACCGTTGTTGCTAAAATTGCCAACACTCCAACTGCCAATGTCACCAGACCCCTCCTCAACCAATTCCTAGGTTATCTGAGGGAGTTGGGTCATGACGGGTTCCACTTTAACTACCTCATCGCTCACTTGAAGACTTTGAAGAGCCAGCGGTTGGACAACTAGAGGGATCTCTTACAAAAACATCAGGAGGATCAGTGTGCCACGGAAGCTAAGTTGGCTGAGATAGAACCTCTCCTAGGAGCCATTGACAAAGAGGTGGAGGACCTCGAAGAAGCTTTGCGCACAATAAAGTCAAAACGAGAGAAACTCCAGATTGAGTGAACACAGGCTCAGACAAGGTTGGAGGTCTCTATCAACGCCCAACGGTCTTGCCAAACAGCTTCTTCGGGCCTCCCTGGAGATTTCTTTTCTTCTCCTGATCTGTGGTTCCTTCTTGGTGAATGAACTTCTGTATATATGTTTCTTTTTCTTCTCATGTAATTCTTGGGCAATAGTTCTTAATTTTGTAATGCCCCAAAGTTCATGAATGAAAAAAGATTCTTATTCCCATGCCATTTCTTTGTGTTATAACTGTTTACATAGATTGTGGAATGTAAAGTTATGTAGTTCTTTCATCTTTAATAGAATTAAAATAAAGAGAACATGCATACTCATCAAAAGAAAGAACTTATGTATTTATAATAGCAACCAATTACATGAGTGGTCAGACATAACTGCCTACACATGATAAACCTTCAGCCACTTATTGTTAATCTTGAATGGTTTATCTTCTTATATTTTTTAAATTAAGCAATAACCTGAGTCATTATCCTCCTTTATGATGAAAGGTCCCTCCAAATTCGCTGCAAACTTAGGTAGGGGAAGCCCCCAAATATGTTTCACTGCTACCTTTAATACGAGATCTCCCTCTATGAATTTCCTTGGTCTCACCAAGTTATTATATGCCCTGGAGAGCTGCTTCATATACATTTGAAAGTGTTGCATCGCATTATCTCTGTGTCTGTCCAATGCTTCCAACTGCACGTGTCTATTCTGAGGGAGCATGCTGCTTCGCAAAGCATATCGAGCTGAGGGAACTTCTAACTCTACCGGGAGAATTGCCTCAGCACCATAAATAAGAGATAACGGCATATACCCTGTAGGTTTCATATTATTCATCTGATAGGTCCATAAAATGGCTGGTATCTTATCATCCCACGATCTTGGGAAATTCGCAATCAGTTTAGCCAAGATATTGACCAAAGTCTTGTTAGTCGCTTCAGCTTGATTGTTCCCCTTTGGGTATGCCACCGTCGAAGTGTGATGGACAATGGAGTATTTGTCTGTGAGCATCGTTACCTCCGTATTGACAAAAGGGGTTCCATTGTCTGAAAGGATAACCTTTGGGATCCCAAAAGGGCAAATGATGTATTCTCTGATGAAGTTTCTCACTACTCCCGCGGTTTCCCTTCTCAGTGGTATCGCCTTTGCCCACTTTTTGAAACACTCCGTTGCCACTAGTATCCACATCTTTCCTCTCGACGAAGGGTGTATCTCCCCTACCAGGTCGAACGCCCAAGTGTGAAAAGGATAAGGCGTCACTAGGGAGTGCAAGTCCACTGATGGGGCATGGATCATATTTCCATGAAGCTGGAAGGCCTTTTACCTTAGAACAAACTCAACGGAATCTTTCTTCATCATTGGCCAATAGTACCCCAAAGTCATCAAATGGTCATATAGCTTGGCCCCTCCATATGAGCTGGATCGTGCGCCTGTTTGAGAACCTCAGCTTCTTCTTCCATCGTGATGCAACGTAATGGCCTATTGACATATCCCCGTCGATAAAGTTGCCCTTCCTGAACGTAGAATCTTGGGGCTCTTCGTCAGAGCCCCATCGTGTCAATTTTCTCCATCGAGATAACTCTATCTTTAATGAAGTCAATATAGGGTTATCTCCAGTCAACCTGAGCCTCCATGAAATGACATTCAGTTGCCTTGAAGAATAATTGGCCTTTGTCACACTTTTGTTGTAACTCGGATGCATCCTACTTTATGCTGGGCCAGAAATATCCCTCCCTATGCATTCTTCGATAGAGGGATATTTCAGTTATTTCGTAGTGCTCTCCATGCATTTTTTTCAATCTCTGCCCTGGTTCTTTTGGGCCGATGCACCTTGAAAACCATCCTTCTTTATTTCTGAAGTAAAGGTTTCCTTGGTTTGTAAAGTACTGGGCCAATTCTCTGAGCCCCATCGATCCTTCACCAGACTCCAGTTGCCTCTTAATCTCTCCCCTCCAGTCTGTGTCCTCTTCCATTGGAAAAATTGACTGTACCATCGAATGATCTATTCTTCATTGAATCACGATAGTAGTCTTATCTCTCCTCATGATCATCTTTTGAGAAATGGTGGCATAGGAATCTAGGTGATGGTTCATCATTCTGGGTTGCCTCTTAATCTTGATCCAATGGAACTGGCCAAGGAGCCTCTGAATGATCGTTCTATATGGTGCCAGGCTCATGTGTTTCAATGCGTATTCTCCATTCACTTGTTAAACCACCAAGTTTGAATCCCCCTTGATGCAAAGTGAATGGATACCTCTTCGAAGAGCCTCTAGCAATCCCAACACCAATGCTTCATATTCTGCCTCATTATTAGAGAGAGAAAAATCTAAAGAGAGAGGGAAATCTAACTTGTAAGAAAGGAAAATCTCCTCCATTCCTTTCGAAAGAATAACCCTTGCTCCTCCTTTCTTTTCTGTCGATGACCCATCGAACTGCATTGTCCATTCTTCATCCGTTGCATCTAGGTGATTGGCCTGCAAGTCGTATCCTAGAATGCTTTCTTTGGGAGGCTCAAATGTTCCTGAAGGGAAAATAGCCAATAGATCAGTGTATGCCTAGCTTTTTATTGCGCGAGGAACCACGCACTTTAAGTCATATTCAGAGAGGATAAGGAACCATATAGCTACCCTTCCAATCAATATAGTTCTTGCAAGAAAATACTTAATGGGATCACATCTCGTTACAATATGAATTGTAAAAGACAACATATAATGTCTAAGTTTTTGCGCTACAAATACTAAGGCTAAATAATGCCTTTCTAAGCTACTATATCAGACTTATGGCCCATGGATGATCCTGCTGAGGTAGAAGACCTTCCGTTCTTGCCATTTAATCTATTGTGCTAGCAAAGCACCCACGGACCTCATGGTGGATGTGAGGTACAGCTGCAACGAAATCCCTGCCCTTGAGGGAACCATGGTCTCTGGTGACACGAGTAGCTTCTTCAGTTCGTCTAGAGTCTCCTAGTGAATCGCCTCTAATTTGAACTTCGTGTTCTTTCGCAACAACTACATCAATGGATGTGTTATTTAATCTAATCCAGACACAAATCTCCTAAGGTAAGAGACTTTACCGAGGAAACTCTTCAGCTCTTTCGCCATTCTCGAACATGGAATTTCCAAGATCTCCAGCTGTTTGTTTTGGTCCATCTGCACCCCTTGTCGATCAACCACAAATCCAAGGAATTTCCCACTTGTTGCCCCAAAAATGCACTTCAGCGGATTCATCTTTAATTTAAACTTCCTGCAACGGGAAAACACCTTCCTCAAATCGCTCAGATGAGACTCCTCCTTCCTCGACTTGATGACCAAGTCATCCACATAGAATTCCACAGACTTGTGAAAGAAGTAATGGAAAATGGCCATCATTGTTCTCTGGTAAGTCGCCCAAGCATTCTTGAGTCCAAACGGCATCACCCTATACATGAAGTTACCCAATGGGGTTATGAATGCTGTCTTTTCTGCATCTGAGGGGTCCATCTTGATCTGGTTGTACCCCATATACCCATCCATGATGCTATACATATTATAATCCTCCGTTGCATCTATCAGGCTATCGATGGAGGGTAGAGGGAACTCATCTTTGGGGAAAGCTCTGTTTAAATCTCAAGTCCACACAGATTCTTATTTTATTTTGGTCTTTTTCCCCACTGGGACAATACCGGATAACCAAAGTGGGTGCCGTATCAGTGTAATGAACCCTTCCGTTAGTAAGCATTGAACTTCTTCTTTGATCTTTAAATCCAGCTCAGTCTTGTACGTTATTGTTGCTTGTTTTACTAGAATGGCTGAAGGCATTTTGTTCAACTTGTGACAACTTACTTCCTCATCTAGACCCTCCATCTCCGTGTACTTCCACACGAAGATGTCTACAAATTCCCAAATTAACTCAACCAAGGCCTCTCGTTTCTCTTTACCGAGATCCTTCAAGATGAAGATGGGCCTTGTCTCTTCCCCTTCTTTTGCCGGGTTTAACTGCTCTAGCTCTTGTGCCTGCGACTTCGGTCGATCCGCCAAGTAATATGGTTCCTCGGTGACTTCCTCTATAAATTCCTGTATCCTGGAATTGTCTATCACCATACATTATCCCCTTTAATCTACCAGAAAGCACTCATATATCGGGTCACCCTCATCGTCAACTTCCTAGGCCGCTCGTTCACATGGTTATAATCGATACACCACCTTTCCTTCCTCGGTAACGACCTTCTTGCGCTGTCTGTCGGTAGTAGTGTCTACTTTCCTCTTCTTCTCTTTAAATGCTTTGGACACTCTTTTTCCTGAGAACTGACTCAACACACTTTGTCGTTAGACCTCGTGTTCCATTGGATCCACTATGGGCCTCATCCTGTCTTTGAGCTGCTTCGAGATGCCTTGGGGCCGAGGGACCACCTGGTGAGCTTCTTCAGTAATTACTCTTGCGCTTCTCATAACCTGTTTACTCTGCTCGTTCAAAGTCCCCATTCGTTCTCAGATCGAGGGAACCAATGCTCCCTCCATCCTCCTCATTAGGACCCGTACATATTATTTCCTACTTAGTATAAAATGTTGTGTCCACCAAGTGAGCTTCCTCGATAGCGAAGGGCCTCTTTGTATCCCTAATGGTTACCTTCGTCCCCTTGATATTCGCCTTAGCGCATTGGTGGTACGTAGAAGGAACTAACCCTTAGTTGTGCATCCACACCCTTCTTATTAGATGATGATAGGAATTTTCACTCTCTATCACGTGGAACTTTATATGGGAACTCAAATTTCCCATCACAATCCCCACATTAACATATCCAATGGATTTGGAAGATTGGTTATCATACCCCTAAATTACCAAAGGCATGGGGACCAACCTTTCTTCCGAAATATTAGTTGCATGAAAGGATTTAATTGGCATGATATTAATGGGAGCTCCCCCATCTATGAGAGTCCTCGTAAAAACTAACTCCGTTAACACTGGCAGTCACGTACAATGTCCTGTTATGAGGGAATCTCACAGCCCTATCGGCATCGCTGAAAGTCATCTCTGACAGGAACCTCCTTACCAACCTGGCCATGGGTCCCTTCCATTTCAGCGAAGGGACTGCATCTTTCCTCGCAATATCTAGTATCACGTGGGTTATTTCCAACCTTCTTTCTTTTGGAATACCTACCTAGTCGAAGAACCAGGTGAACTTCGGGGATTTTGAAACTACACAGTACTCTAGGCCTGGATCTGCATCCTCACCTTCAATGATGTACACGTCCTCCACATCCTTGGTGCTTGCTTCATCGTAGGCCAAAACTATGTTAGTCATTCCCTTGTTACAAGTCTCCAAAGCTACTTCATACTCTTCTCTTTCTCCTCTATCTGCCTCTTCATCGTAGGCCACTACGAGATTGGCCCCGTGTGCTGGTAGTGGGTTGTTATTGACATTTTGTGGAGGGATTTGCAATGTCCCTGCCTTCACATACTTGTCAATAATTCTTCTCAGTGTGAAGTAACTTTTTGTTGGATGCTGGATCCTCCAATGAACCTGGAAATACTTTGGATCCGCCTTCGTTGCCGCATCGGGCTCCCCAGCGGGAACATCCTTTGGCTCTTAGACCGTTCCCCCTTGGACCATCGCGTTGTAACAACTGATAACTTCTTTTACTATACAAGGCAATGATGGTGGGTCTTCCTTGTCTCTTCTGAACTTACTCTCATTTTCCTTCTTCGGTGCTTTACCCCTATCTCCCCCCTCGGTGTACCTTACCCATAGGGGCTGAAACCTCCCCCCCGCGGGTTGCATCGGCTGCCTAAACATCATGGGCACTGCCACCGAATTGGGTCACACCACCAAAGAGATATTTCTCACTGCTTTTAAGAACACCACAAAAGTCCCCTCGCGCATCTCATTAATAAGATGTCAGATGTACTCAGGAAGCAGCCCCTCAGTGCAGATCTGCAGTAACTTGGATTCTTTAGCCTCCACCCTCATGTCGATGGATCTTTCTCTGAATCTTTTAACATAGGCACCACTTCTTCCCCCGATCGTTGCTTCTCCCTACCCAGTTGAGTCAAAGTAAACTCATCTTCTGCCAGAAAGAACTTCTGGACAAACAACACGTGCATCTCTTCCCATGTAGAAACTCTATTGGGAGCCAAATGGGAATACCAGGTATATGCTTTATTGGTCAAGGATTTAGAAAACTCCCTCAACCTAAGCCTTTTATTATTACAATGCGCTCCCAAATATTCAACAAAGCACTTCATATGCTCCTTCGGGTTTCCACCCTTTCCCGTGTATTTGTCAAAAGAATATAGTCCTTTGGATAGGGCTCGTCGTTGTATTCCTGGGGATACGGTGTTCGAAAGTCATCAAAAACCGAAGCTACCTAACCAGCAGATTGCGAGGAAGCCTACATGAACTTCAACATCTCCTTTTGCATCTCTTTTCTTATTTCCTCCATGGGCGACGCCACTGGGGAAACAACGGAACCACAGGCTGAGTGCCCATTATAGTTGGAACAGGCGCCACAATTTGGGACATCGATACTCCTGATGTTCCCCATGCTAGATTCACAACATAGGGTATGCTCGCTGGGACTATTCCCGCAACACCTGCCCCTGATAGGGCCATTGGATCTAACCCTGGTGTTATGAAGGCGTTAGCCTCCAATCCTCCCAGCATAGTTGAACCTGCTGGAGTTTGCAAAAACTCATAAAACTTGATCATGAGGAGCGCGACCTAAGTGGGTCCCAACCCCGCACTCGTGGAAGCTCGTGTCACCCTTGTAACTCTTGTCATCACCGGAACTGGAGGTACCTATACTCGAGGAGCCCCACCCTTAGGGCCTCTAGTTCTCTCATAGATTGTTCTTCATTATGTTGGATGTCATCAAAATTGAGCCTTCGATTAGCATTATCCTACGCCATACTCCTTACTTAGAAGAATGCTTCCCCAGTAGAGTCACTAAAAGTAAGAGGGTACTTTAGAATATAGATGGAGGCGTAACCCCTGTTTGAGTCTGGTAATGATAAGCTAATTGACCAAAGCTTTAGATTAATGATAGGGCATGCAAACACAAACTTAATGAAGATAAACTCAGTTTAAACTCACAAAAGTTCTCGTGCATAACTCAGAAAGTGGTAGTGGAACTTAGAAGTAACTTGGATAGAGGGAGAGATAATCAAGCACCTTAGATACACCTCGGTAGGCAGGTATAAACACACGAAACACCCTCAAGAATCTCTGTCAAGTATTAAAAGCTTCGTAATAAATAACAATGGTGAGTGAGTAAACTCTCTCTGAATGTATATATTCTCTAGTAATAACTTCTAAACTCTCAAAGGATCATCCTCTCCTCAAAGGTGGTTGGGGTCCTTAAATAGCCTTCCACACCATCCCCAAGGCAACTCAGTCATTTAAGACTATGAAAGACATCCCTCATACTTTATGTCACAACATTAAATTCCTGATGCACTAGTTGTCTCCACGTCATAAGCATTAAATGCCAAGACATACCTTTTTACCTAAACACTGTGTGTCAAGGGGCTGTTGTCATAGAGGTAGCTCACCAACTGCCTGATAACCCCAAATACCACGGTGGTTTACTCAAGTGCAGGTCTGACATTGTTTAGCTGGCTAATGACATCACCTACAGTAGATGTGACATTAAGTGGAAGGGTGTTTGGTTCTCAACTCAACGCCTGATGGAACTCCAAGATACTCCGCCCAAGGTTCCACGGTCAGGGTCCCTCGTGTTTTACCAGGTATATCTAAGATGGTCAGGACAAGCCCCAACGGTGGCTCACTTCTCAATCTTCTAAACCAGGTCCCTCTAAAGTTCCCACGACGAGGTCATTCGATAGAGCATGAAAGCTCTCCCAAGCCCTGCCAAGCCTGGTCTCTCGCAAGTACCGTTTGACCTCACACAAACTCATTATTAATCTCGTTACAAAATTACAACCGTTGTATCTTACAGTCAACATAAACAGAAATACAATATGACTAATACAACAAGCTAAAGTATGAGTTACCACGCCAAGGTGCCTTGCTGAGTTGTCGTGCTTGAGCTTCCATGCTTGAGCTGCTTCAGTTACTTAATCTCAAACACTTTTGCCAATTAAGGAATTATCCCGAATCTCAGGATTACCTTCAAGCCCCCTCTACACTATCCATCATGTAGGAAGAATATATTGCCCCCAGGAGTTGTTGCACACGACTTTGTGGATGAAAAAAATCTAAGAAGATTGTGGGATGTCCCAAGGCATGACTACTATTTTATGTGATAATACGAGTGAATTTCACATATCCTGTAATCCTATCTAACACTCTCACACAAAGCATATTAAGATACATGAGCTTGTCGAGGACAGAGTAGTGTTTTTGAGATTTTTGAACACCGAACTTCAATTTTTCGATATCTTTACTAAGCTCATAGATGTCTTTAGGTTCGATAATCTTAGGAAATATGTGTTCTTTCTATTGTTTGCGTTTGGGTTTGGTCTAGTTTAGGGTACTCGCTTGTTACCAATCTTTACTCCTAAACTAGATTGTAATTTTTTTTTTTTGTATATTCCATTATAAAAAATAAAATTTAGTTTGACTTTCTTTTTATAGAAAAATCCACAATGATTTTTTTAATTTTAAAAATCGAAATTGATTTTATCTTTGTTATTATTTTAACAAATTCTAGCGAGATTTTTTAATTTTTGGGGTGTTTTGTGTGGCAAGAATGCGCTCTTTGAGGCACCTTTCACTTTATTTCCCCATTTCCTATCATGGTATGTTAGATTTATCTCTGCCGCTTAGTGTTTAAATATGTCTTCTCAGGCATTGGAATGTGTTGATGTGATAATTTTTAAGATGCCAATCTCTTATCATCACCTTTACTGCACGTACATTTCATGGTGTTACTTTAGTGGTGATGTTCTTTGCATGTACTAAATACGATGTTCTTATTCCAGTACTGTCATTTCCTTCTTACCCTAGAGGAATTGGTGTGCACTTGAGAACCATTGTGTGAGAGTGTTTATGATATTTGTATGAGTGTGTAACGGCTCGGGCTGTGATCGAAAAAATACTCTGTTGCATTAAAAATCACCATTGGCAAGAGCCCAATTTATTAAGCAAATGGAAATTTAATGCTATGAAGAGACAAAGTGAGATTGCATGATAAAAGGTAAAAAAGAATTATCCACTCTAATATCATCAAATGAGCATAATTTATATTCAAAATAATGACTCTTTTAAGCACTATAGTTGAAGATCAATGGGTTTTCACATTCATACTCCGTTTCCATATTTCTTCACATGAATGTATTGGGGTGGGAATCATCTTTAAGTCGGCATATATGCATAAGTGTGTTGACCTATTGTATATACTCGTGTATTTGTCACTAAGGTTGATTTGAGTGCTCAACTATTGGTTTGTCCATTATCGGTCATCCATTATTGTGTAGCTTTACATCAATGCTCCCACGATTTAGATTCACACCCAGTCCATTTCCACGCTTCTTTGATTAACACCGTGTCACATGATAATGTGTTAAATTTGAGTTTAGTTTATTTTTATGTGTTTGTCCAGTCATTTGTTTAAAAAAAATTAAAAAAATTATCTTCGTTTGAACGAGATGGAATTATCGTTTGAACATCCTTCTCACACCTTTCCAATGACAGTCAACTGTATCCTTTCTAACTTTCATTTGGAGCTCGTTTGATATTGGTTCAAACGATATTTTAATTTCATTCGGACGACATTGAATCAACCGTCTAATGACAGTCCGCTGTTTCTTTTTTTACTCTCGATGGAAGATCTTTGATGTTGGTGTAAATGAGATTTGCATTTCGTTTAAACGACATTGTCATGTGTTAGATTGAGATTAAAATTTCATCCTAGGTTAAAAGATTTTTTTCGATCGTTTACCCTCATTTCTTCATGCACATTCTTCTTCTCTGAGTGAAATCCTTCCTTCATCTTCTACTTGCTATTATTTTCCCTAAAAATCACCTGCTAGTTACTACATGCTCCTTGACATACCTGTGTGCAAACACCATTTATATCTTCTAAGGTTTAGCTTCCTCCACTTCAAGTATTTTTTTCATGTTTTTCAATTTTCATTTTTAGTTTATATTATTGAATAATATATGATGGGTCTCCATACTCATGTATATTTACACCATGTATTTTACGCTCATAATCTCTTTGTGTGTATATATATCTCGATTTCTTTTTTTCCTACATATGTCGTTCAATAATTTTTAGGGGAGTTTGCTATTTTTATAAAATTTATATATCCTCAATAATATTTTTGGGTTGCCCTTTTTTATCCATGTATATCATTTTACCATTTTAGTTTTTAGGAAGCTTAATTTTTTTTAAATGGTAATATGACATTCACGTGTCTCACTACAAATAATGCTTATTTTGATTATCTACCCTTGTTTGTTAGTTTCTATTTGGTTTCTCTATTTTTTGTCAGGTTCAGTTGGATTTGTCGGAGATTGTAGCGTTTGATTCATTATTTTTATCAGTGCTAGGATTGGGTGATTTGGTTTTCGGGTTAGTTAGTCATCCTTATTGTTTTTAGTCTCCTAGCATTAGTTCACTTATCTCATATCGGGTTATAAATATATCTCAAGTTGAGTCTTCAACATCGTCATCACGGTCTCGTGCCCCTCAAGATAATTGCCCTACCTATTCCACCAAACGGTGGGCGAGTCAGGCAGATTACGATTTGTACTGCACATTAGGATTTCATATTAGGGTTGTTGTTCTTGAGTGAATTTTTAGGCTCGAGGAGTTTGGCGACACTGATCTTCATCAGTGGTTAGACGAATGGGGTTGGGATACATAATTTTATATGCATGACATTATCCTTCCCAACCTCAAGCAAGACTTCTACTATCATATTTCAGGATCTACTACCGCACCAATTTCCACGGTTTGTGGAGTTAAGATTTTTGTTTCCCCATATACCGTTGGTGAGTTATTGGGCAATCCTCATCCCACGTGAGCATCGTCGCTTGGAGCATGGGAGCCTAAAGTTTTGACGAAGTAAAACAGATCAATAGCTGTGATTAAATGATATGATCAAAGCATTTAAAATTCAAAACGACTTGATCAGAACCGTTAGATGAACTCGTAATGTTTCGTGTAGGGTATGTCCATTTGCTTATGATGGGATGCCTAATATGAACTGTTAGATCGAAGCTATTCCAAATAGGCACGATCCAACGGCTGCTGAGCTACTACATGAAGAGCTGTGACTGTTGAAGAACAGTCACAAAATCGCTATAAAAAGAGTTCCATACCTCTATTTTGGACACCAAAATCTGTTAATTTCTCCTCTCTTCGTCCTCTACATTTTGGCATTATCAGATTAAAAATTCAGAGTGTTCTTGGTTTGATCAAATATTACATAGTTTGAATTAAATAATTATTCATACACTGCATTGTATCCTGAAGGCAGATTCTACAAAACCCATAGTGTACTCGCGGTTCTGTCTCACTCGGATTGGGAGAAATTTCGCCTAAAAGATAGTGTTACCAGAACGTGACTTGCAGAAATTAATTTAAATATTTCATTCTTTCTGTAACAAAAAATTCCAACACTCTGTTTGCAGTTCTGAGAGCTATCTACTTCTTGAGCCTCGTAGGGGGTATACTGCTCCACCTTCCTCCTCCTCTTCTAGGTCAGGACATACTTCTGAGTTCACTGGTAACCTTCCTCCCTCATCATCCATTCTACCAGAGGACTCCCCATCTATATATGATTTTTCTCGATAGGTTCAGTCCTTATGCACTCTTCAGCAAGAGGATCGTGTTGAGAGGAGACAATTTGAGGCTAAACTTATTGAGTCCAGATGAGTCTAGTCTTAATTGATGACACAACTTGCTTCTAAGAGTGATCGAGCTCAGATGGAGTCCCGTTTTCTAGATTATATTGAGGTGATATGACACTCATAGTAGATATATAGAGCTAGCTACTACAGGTGATCTAGAGACATGGAGTGGCCTCCCTCCACCTGGGAGTTGATTTTGTACTACTGAGACTCATGTATCTATTTTTTAAACTATATATTTATGGTGGCTTATTGTACTCGAGCTTGTTATTTTTAAGATCGTTATATTTATTGATTGTATGCAAATCTAATCTTGATGAAATGTATGACTTTTATTCTATTCATGGTTATCTATTTCATACACTGTATCTCTCAACTTTATTTCCCTCTTATCATGATATCTACTACTTGTTAGTTTTTGGTGTGTGTATTATCATGTTTTAGTCACTAAATATTCTCATTCTTATTGGGTACATATTTTCACATCGTGGCATGATTTTACTCACACTCGTATGGATGTACATTGTGACTATAATTCTCTATTTATCCGTTTTTGTGAGATTTTATTGCATGATATTGTCTTTCCTTGTACCTTTGCCTTTTTTGGGCAAAAAGGGGGGAGATGTGTAGGGACATAGTGGGAGTGTTTGATACTTTATTTAACTAGTTTTTTTTATTCTCCCATGCGTCACATGTATTTTTATATCAAGTGTGTAGGTTTTTGCATTCATGAGATTCAAAGTAAGCTACACAACGGAACACTGACTTTTTACTTATCAAAAAGTAGGTGTTAGGTTTTCCATGAGCATTGTATTTTTTGGGGGTTTTGGGATGGTTATGTTTGTATTGGATCATTTCATTAGTCAAAACATATAGGTTATAGGAATGTCAATCAAGTGTTACTCAAGCCTATGAACCGCGACAAGAAAGTTATTATAAAGGTATCGATGTGTTTGAACGTACTTCAAAATTATTGAGATCAAAAGGTTTATTGTGTTTTATGATCAAAATTATCACTATTGGAATTGGATATTTTCTTAGGCTTTTTTTCCCATTTGTAAAAATTATTTACAATAAATAATTTTTTTTAAGGTCGTTATAATGAGAACTTACCTCATTCTAACGAGATGTAAGTCTCATTCAAATGAGATTCTCTCGATATGCAATTATAGTTCGAACATACTTCGAATGATATTCCATCGAGACCCCATTGTATTACTCTTAAATCCTTGTTGGAAGGTCGTTAGAAGAGGGTTCAAATGAAATTTCTTTCTCATATGAATGACTTATGATCCCGTTCGAATGAGCTGCGTAAAGTCGTTCAGATGAGCTTGTTATCATTCGAACGAGCGACAAGAATTTTTAGAAAAGGATTTTTGACCTATTGAAAATGTCGATTCTCTAAAAATTTAGATTTACATCCATTTAAGAACAACCTTCTATAGCAGAAACGTTTTCAAGCCTCCATATTTTACCTTTTTTCCAAATCCAAATATCCTAATAGAAGATTTATATTCTTGATCATAATTCAAGATCAAACTCCTACAGTTTGTCATATATTCTCTGATATTGTGAATTCTTCATTCAATTTAGGATAAAGAATTCTTGAAACTCGGGTGGTGAAGAAAATCATGGGGTCTATAACACCCCATATTTATGAGGATATACGATTTAAATAATTTGGTGATATAGGATTTAATAAATCGGGAGGATTTAATTAAATTAGTGAATTAAGAATTAAATAAATTTTGGTTATTTTTTTAAATTCACATGTGTCGTAATTTGAGGACGAGGTTGGAGATTCTAGTAACGTAACTCGAATGACAATTCTGAGTGCACAGTTGATTCCAAAAAGGTCGAGATAGTTGGAAAAGAGTAGCTGGGGTAGTAATTGGGTCTCGTGGCATTTTTAAGCATAACCGGACTCACGTGGGGGTGTTCGTCTCATTTAGGATTGGCCTATAGGCTTAATTTCGGGATTAGCAATATAAATCCTATACTAGGGAGTTTGTGTCAGACACAACTCAATAAGAAAACTCTAGTTTTGCAGAGGAGAAAAGAAGGAGAAATCTTCTCCTGAATTAAAGGGAAGTAGACCCTACAAATTTATCCTGAAAAGTAGTTAAACATTCTTTCAACTTAATTGCAGTATTTCAATTAATATCATAGTGGGTGTGATTGAGAAATTCATTTTCAAGAGTGGGTTATTATATAAAATGGTTTTTGGTGCTTCGGGTATATTGTGTAGATTAAAAGATGCAATTGACGATATTCTATGACCGAGTAAGGTTAGAATTCGAATTATATTAGATATCCATAACATATATGGAGTAATTAATATTGTAGACTCAAAATGGTGAAAACACTGGTATGAAACTATGGGAAACCCACATTGGGAAGTTGGTAACTATTAATGAAAGTTGATGAGTGTAAACGTTGTATTTGAGAAATTCAAAACTATTGAAATACCTAATAAATCATTAAGGGGTTAGTTTTGGGTGAGCTATGATGCTTAGAAGAGCGTTAATGGCAGCAGTGTCGCGGGTTAATGGCGGAACATAAGGAAATCGCGGGGAAGAAGATGGATTCTGAAACCCGCGATGTCGTTTGAGTGACCAAACATGTCGCGCAAACGACATAGCTATATCACGCGAATGACCAGTGGACTCGTTTGACCGACGTTGTAAACCCTTGGAAGTTCGTTTCCTTTTATTTGTTGGGCATGGGATTTATTTTTGGACTAAGAGGAGTTAATTAGTGAAATATAAATTTGTGGTTAATACCTGGGATATTGAGAGAGGGGTATTAAGGAGTATTAAAATAAATCGATGGACAAATTTATTAACGGGACTTGGTGTAAAAATTCCTAAAAGGCTAAATTACGAACCAAGTTAAGGAGTCCGGGCATTATGGTTGAGTGACACCACTTGGATAAAATTAATTGAGGGGAAATTAATTTAATTCATGGTTGAGAATTTGACTCGATTAATTTTAGGCTAGTGCTACACGAATTGGGCATAGGGTAGCCGGTTTAATATATTATAGGTATATATAATAAATTACCTAGTATTAAATTTATCGAGGGATGTTAATTTTAATACTGGAATTTTTGTGTAATAAATTTTAAGAGATCAAGATACAGGCTGAATGAATGAGTCGGGGTATTGTAGTTGGGTGGCACAACTTGAATGACAAAATAATTAATGTGTGATTAATTAAATTACAAGTCGGGACATAGACTTGAGTATTCTTAGGCTAGTGCTATGGGTGTTAGGCATGGGATAGGCGGACTTTAGTCCGGCTCTCCAATATTTCTCACTTAACATATGTATTAACATACCATTTTTTTTAAATAGTAAAAAGCATAAATTTGAGTTGATATTTTTTTATATGGATTCATGATATTTCAATGTGCCCCTGTAAAAATATTCAGCTCGAAATAATGTGCTTTGCTATTTTTAAAAAATAGGTAAAAAAACTGATAATTTTAAAGGCTAAAAATTGTCAATTTTTTTACTTATGTTTTAAAATTAATAAAAACATTATTTCTGTTGTTTTTTATAGGGACACATTGAAATATCATGAACCCATATAAAAAATATCATTTAAAATTTTTTTTTTACTATTTAAAAAAAAGGATATGTTCGTAGGTATATTGCTAGAAGGTATATTGGAGAGTCTGACTGTATATATATATACACACACACTAGGGTATGTATGTGCCTGAAGGCACGCTGATAATTTTGAAACGCATAAAGTTGTCTCTCCCGAATCGTACAACCCCAATAAAACCCCAATTGGGGTCAATTTTCCTTAAGGCACAACGAATAATTCCAAAGTAATGAATCAAATAATTTTTTTTATAAAATAGTTTTTATTATAATAAAAAAAATTACGCTATTTTAGAAATTTTGAGCAAAGTTCTATTTGTTTATAGGATAATCCACCTCTCTTAAAGACCCAAAATAATCCTGTATACGAAATAATCCAATAACAAAACTTCATTTAATGAATGTGCCATTCTTATACGATAAACACTATCAAAAACCATTACTTTCTGAGTTTACACTAAAAAAATATAAAATTTGTTGTAAATTCAGAACTATTAAAATGAAGTTGTTTTTCAGAAATTCCTGAAAAATAAATGTCTTGCCGACACGAAATCCCACAAAATCTAGAAAAAATAACAACATAACATGTTCAGTGTTATTTAGTGTCGGGTCAAAGGCACACCTACTTTATCTACAACATGTCCAATGTTGTGCCTAAAGAATGCCCCACGTGTCTGCATCATGTCCAATTCAGGTACCAATGCCTGCCCTAGGCTCGCGACAATATTCACCTGCACAAATTAACACTATGCCAAAATTAAAACTCATACTCAAATTGCACACTTAAGCAAACACTTAGAGAACCCAACAGTATTCTCAAAATTTTCCCATGTAAAGCTCTACTTTTAGACTAAAATAAATACGCATGTTGGTAACTTATAGAAACGTCAAATCTGACCATATATTTATTGAACCGCGTTAAGAAAGTGAACATTTTGGCCAGTAGAATATCCATGAAACAAAGCTAACAATATACAAAGGTTACTTATAACCACAATGTCAAATAACTGTGTACCTATATATTTATTTTTGACAATTGATATTACAGTTTCAATCTGCTTATATAACTAAAAAGTCACCTTTACGAAGGCCCATCATTCGTATCGCATGAGTGGGAGCCTACAAATGGAGCTTTTTTTTCTATCTTTAATTATAAGAAACTGGATATCAAGGCCAGCAATAAAAACTTAAGTGAATATTTGAAGTCATTAGATACGAAGTCAAAACATCAATCCTAAGTGTAATTAAAGGATGGATAACATGAAAATAACTACTATGAAACTTAGGTAAGTAAAAACACCAATCCTAGGTGTAATTGAAGTCTTTCATTGCATGCAAGCTGGAATTCTCGCACTGAAACTTAGGTAAAGCCACCACTTTTGAAGCAGGGAAGTGATGAGAGTACTAAATACAACTCCCCATACATAAACAGAAGTCGTAGAATTATTTTGTATCCATCTGATCATCTCACAATGCTGTCACAAATTGAGGCAACAGAGAATCTCGATAGCTGTGTTGGTGTCACTCGTGGACTCATTCGGCATCAAGGGACTTCACCTATTCAAATTGTAAAAAAAAGTGAAAATCAATTAAAATGAAAAAAAATATATATCACATAGATTTTAACATCCCTCACTAAAGGAAAATTAATTTCAAAACAATATAACACAAAAAAACCCGACAAACAATGAATACATTTGCATAAAAATTAAATACAATGAATTAGAAACAACTGTGAGGATGGGTGAACCCCGAATGAGTTTTGTACTAATGAAGCTATATTACTGGTATATAGCAACTGTGTAGCTATGTAGAGCTATATAACTGCTATATAGCAGCTATGTATCTACATAGAAGCTATATAGAAGTTATATAGCTTCTATGTAGCTTCTATACAACTTCTATATAGAAGTTATATAGGTGTTACATAGTGGTTATATAGGCTGCTATATAGTAGTCCCTTTTAATGGTAGTAAAAAGCATATCCACCTCTTCTATGGACTAAGCCCTGCATAAAATCAAAGTTATAGTATTGAGTATCGACAACAATACAATAAATTACTCGTGGTTTCAAATCAAAGTTACTTGAGAGTTGAAGTTAAAATTAGAGAGTACCACTTGATCTTTAGTGAGGGATGGGAGAGTTGTTAGACCTTCTTGATTAGAGATAACATAATGATCCAAGTTCCAAGTTTTTTCCATGGATGAGTTTACGTATTATAGAATGGATGATTGGAATGTGCATGAAACAAAGGGTTCAAGTAAAGAGAACTATATACACTATAAAAAAATAAACGTAATATAGTCTATACGGATAGATCAGACCTGGTAAGACCTTCGTATGAGGGAGGCAGAGCATTTGCCAATTTTTTCTTCTCATTGAGTGGTCTCTTCTTTCAGGTCGATTGTCTCAAAACAGAAGTCTGAAAGCTGTGTTATTACAAATATCGACTAATTGACTATTAGACTTGGAAAATTAGCTGCTAAAGCAGCAACATTAGTAAAAAATACGGACAAAAGACAATAAAGTTAGCTGCTGAAGCAGCAACATCAGTAAAAATAGAAATCATCAAATTCTAGCTGATAGAACATAAAGGATTTGACCATCTAACAACTTCTTTAGCTTCTATCAGTTATGTGCAAAGATAATTAGTACGAATCGAGAGGGAAGTAATAATAGCATCATACATATTAGCTTAATATGTGCATATTCCCGTGACATTTTTAAAATATAAGAGCAACTGCTCTACTGACATAATTTTAGCATTCACCTATCAACTCTTCATTAAAACTACCCAACTCACATTAAAGATCTCAACTCAATAGCCATGATTAAGCACAGTTTTTTGATTTTTTATATAGACCAACACCATCCATATTCTAAAGTTAATACTTCTTCCCTCACAAATTAAGAGTCTTTTGTAATGGCCAAGAGTATTGATAAAATTGGTTAGTTCATTATGTCCAAAAAAAACTAAAGTGGGCTACTAATTTGGGACAATCGAAGTCTAAAAAGTAATAGTGGCCTCTTAATTCCCGAAGAGTGATTAAGCTTACACAATCCCTTTTTATGGACATAATGAGTTTCGTCAACGAAATTATAATCCTTTTATCCCAATCTAGTTGATTAAGAGTAGATTTGAAAACACCGATTTAAAAACTATTAACCATCAACCATTTGGAGATTGCTTAAAAACCACATATTATCAATCAAATTATACTATTGTCCCAATCTCAAGTCAATCAAGAGTCCTATTTGAAAACATCAATTTTTAAGTATACACCATGATTTTGTAATTTGGTCATCCAAAATGAAAAATAGGACTGATAAACAAGTATGAATATATGTGAATAATTGACCAAAAATTAGAAAAGTTGATTGAAAATAAAAATGATTACCTCCTCCATTTCCCTGAGAATGACATCACGCTCGTGATTAATCCTATGGTCTTCAAATTTATAATTCTACAAAATATAAGAAAAAATACCTCCTCATTGTGGTTAGTTCTATAATACATATAGAAGGCTTGAGAGCTTCCCAAAATAATATCTTCTCGAATCTATCAATGTGCACTATGGAGAAAGGCCAAATTTGAAGAAAAAATCTTTTGAGCTCAAAGAATCATGTGTTGGAGTTCTTATTTGTGGCCCCAAGAAGATGAGACATAAGATTTCATGAAAATGTTCATCTTGTTTGGCTTATAACCTGCATTTCGAGTACATTTAGTTGCTTATTTATGTCCTTCCTGTGAGAAACACTACGGACTGCTTAGTTACTAAGTCACTAAGTGTTCATTACAAATCAACTAAATTTTTATAGCGGGCTTGGCTATCTTCTATGGCTAGAAAAGTCGTGGATGGTGGTAGAATTAACGACATGACTGAATCAATGGTGACATTAAAGAATGTAAGGACATAAATTTCCAATTGAGTCCCTGTATTGTTTTGACTTAATTCCGTGAACAAAACTGTGTTTGTAATATGTCATAGGGAGAATTTTATGTTGTCACGATCCCACTTGGTCTATGACGTATTGAATAAATTGAAGACATTGCGGCAAAGCTTCAACGAAATAATCATGCCGATGTTTATTTGGTTCAAGTTTACTCGTCTTCAAAGTTAAATTCATTTCGATATCACTCAGGTATGAATGCGTATAATTAATGGTGCTCGAAATTATTTTATAAAAGATAAGGATGTAATTTTTATATAGAAAAATATTTTTAAATGTTTTAAAAGTGTTTTAATGGTTTAAACTTCATTTTATGATGATAAGCTCGAAATAGAGTTTGACTAATTTGAATCTCTTTGTTAAGAGACATTTTTATCTGAAACTCAAAGAAAGTCAAACTTTCGCGAGGTCACTCGAACGACATTGGATCTCGTTCGAACGAGATACAATGTCGCGCAAACGACATTCTTAAGTCGTTCGAACAACACGTTTTTCAAGGCGATGTTTAAAGTCCTATTTAAACAGTGTTTGCATCATAATTTCGTAAGTGTGCTTTCTGGAGAATAGTTTTACAAACCATAACCTTGTTTGCACATGTTTTCTAAGGTTTACAAAGCATAAACACATCCTTAGAGTTTGCAAAGATCCGAGTTATCATTCTTATATGTTTACGTGATCTTGTTGCACCAAAGTTGTTTGTTCTACATATTGAACACAAAGGGTTTTGCGGTGAAGAAGCGACGGACATTGTGTTCGACATCGTAGATGTATCAAAGCCATATCGGTGGACACAGAGACAAACGTGGACGCGTGTGTTGTGGACAGAGATCGTGGAAGACGGAATTTCTACGTGGGCAATATTAAAGAACGGTTGAAGATCAGAAGGAGCGTCAAGACCCGTGGGGATCGAGTCTTTGTGTAAGGCTAATCTGTCTTTGTACAACCATTATTCATAGTGATTGTCTGGCTTGGGCCGTCCGAGGTTGTTTTTCGATTTTGGATTTTTTCCTCTACATCCGGCGTTGTGAGTATTCTTTACTCTATTTTACTTTCTTTAATCACTAGATGCATGTTTAGGATTAATCAAGATAAAATTGGTTTAAAATAAGAATTGACTTTACACAACTTGGTTTGGTGCATAATTAAAAGTTGGATCCTTTTCGAAGAAAAAATGGTGTTGTTTGAAAATACACATATCGGGCACTCTTTAAATTGGTATCAGAGCTAGAAAACATATTTTATTGGTTTTGTGATCCCGTGTGTTTGTTTACCTCTCCTGTGTTTGTTTTCTCTCGATGGATTCTCTAAGCGTTGACGATCTATATCGTTTGAATTTAAAGTTTGCAAAACGTATTGAATTTTTGGAAAAAGAAAATTCTGATTTCAAAAATAAGATTGAATATTTGCAAACGTTTCAAATTCAAAGAGGTATTTGTCGTGAGCACTTTAGTTCCCTGTTTAAATATTTTAATACATTAAAATTGGGCAAAAAGGAGAGTGATGATAGAGTCCTCATTTTAGAAAAAGAGTTAGATGATTTAAGAAATTCTAGCATTTTTGCGGTTGAAGAAAATATTTTGATTAATGATTTTGTGGCATGAGAAAATCCTCTTAGGGATAAGTTTGCTCACATTGAGGGGGAGCGAGATAACTTTCTAGGGGTAATTGAAAATTTAAAGAAGGGGTCTCGAAAGTTTGAGGAGTCTAATCGTTTGCTTGAGTCAAAAGTTTTGAAGTTAAAAAATTATTTAAATGAGTCAAGTAGTGATGGTAGCGACTTATCTTGTTCTAGTGGTTCAATTGTAAAAGCCAAAACCATAGTTTGTTTTAGAGCGTCAACCACATCCGAGGGTTTTAGAAAAGGTCAACCTAAAAGTCTCGTTCCTCGTCATGTTTTCACATGTTCGCATTGTGGTAGGAAAGGTCACCTTAGGAGTTTTTTTTATCTTAGAAAAGACCTTAGGAAGATTAAACGTAGTGTCTCATTGGTTCCCGAAACCCATTGTGTTAGGTATACACCTGTTTGGGTTAGGAAATCCATTTTGGAGATGCTAAATGCTTCGTTGGTTGATTCTCACATGCATGCACATGATTCATCTCTTGCTATTTCTTATGGATAGTAGCTTGCATGTTTGTCATATGCTAGTTTGCTTCATGATATATTCATTTCTAGTATTATGACATATGTATCATTTTGTATTATAAGTTTCCTTTGTTTGAGCCTTATTTAAAAAATACAAAAAGAGTTTGTTTTTGAGAAAACTTT
The DNA here is from genome assembly GCA_949130495.1 of Sambucus nigra. Lineage (NCBI taxonomy): Eukaryota > Viridiplantae > Streptophyta > Magnoliopsida > Dipsacales > Adoxaceae > Sambucus > Sambucus nigra. Next base: position 456,930,918 of record OX422210.1, on the reverse strand, counting down.
TGAAAATCCAAAAAGATTTTGCTTTTCTTTGAGTCAAAATATGTTTGAAAAACCAAAAAGATTTTTGGTTTTTTGTTTTTGAGTTTACATGTTTGATGTGGCATATTGGTGTGCTTGGACCCCCCCCCCCCCCCCCATCATTTCATTATCCATGTGGCTAGGACATGTGGTCATTATTATCGATACTTAGAATGATCTTAACCATTGTTTATATGGGGTGGTTTTGAAGTTGATATGCATTTTTATTCAACTTTGTATATATGCCAACATTGCACACATGGACGAGTTTGTATGGATGTTTGACTTCTCTTGCATATTTGAAGTTGGTGAGGCGTTCTTATCTAAATCTTGTCATTTATGCGTAAGTAGACTTAAGGAGAAGTGTGCATGTAATAACCGTTTACCGTGAGGATTTAAAATTGGTAAAAATGATGAGTGATTCACAGGAAAGGGCTGCAAGAGTTCAAAATTAACTCGTTGTGAAAGCCACTGTTTAAAAGATCCCAAAAAAATGCAATAAGCTAAGAAAAGGGCCAACAAGATTTTATCTAAGTTGAGAATGCTAGAAACCTCAAAAGAACTTGAAAAAGTATATTTATATGAGGGTGTTTGGTTGGATAAAATTCAAACGCGTATGCACATCTAATCCTAACGTTGAAACATTGCAATTTGACGCTATTGTTTGTAGAATCGTCAAAATTCTGGATTTGTGTGCATGTAGTATGTTTAGTTCATTAAGCTCACACTTTAATTGTCATTTGGCTATGATAAAGTTTGATGATTTATCGCTATCAATTAGAGCTTCTTGATCGTTTCGATGTGTTGGAATTGCGACTCATTTGTTGTAGTTTCACGCCCATTCATTCCATGTCCAGGTTTGAGCACATCGGTACTATGTTTGCATGTAACTCGCATTTTATGTTTTTATGAGTTTTTTTGCGTTTTGTGTTAAAAGCTTACTGTTTTAGCACTGTTTTTCTTCTATCAGTCCCTTCCTGGAATTTTTTTGTGGAACTTTTTTCACTGGCCAATACTTTATAATATTTCTGGGAAACTGGGAAATTTTGGCAGGTCGCGCGAAGTCGTTCTAACGACATTGCATCTCGCGCGAACGACTTTTGTACTTCGTTCGAGCGACTTCCTCATCTCGTTTGAGCGAGGTCCCTGGCTCGTTCGAACGACAGGGTGAAAAATGTCTTCTGATTTTTTTCCAGTCCTCTAGCTTAATTTGATATTTTTTGGTACTGCTGGAAGCATTTTTTGGATTAATTGGTTTATATGCAGGTTCTTTTATGTTCCAAATTGGTATTTTGCATATATGTATGTTCATCACACTTGATTTGACTGTTATACTCTTTGTGTGATTCATTAGTTTACTAGCTACTATTTTAGCATTACATGATCTTGTTTAGCTGGTTTTCTCATGTTTATCTAGCGGTTTTTCAAAATGGGTATCAACTTGATTCTATTTGGTATCATATTCTCATGCTAGATATTTCATATTGGTTTATCTTTTCACTGGATTTTCTATTCGAGACAAAAAGGGGGAGAGATGTATGTGATGTAGGGGGAGATTTGTTGAGCACTACTTTATGTTTAAAATTGGTAATAATTAATTGCTGACATGTTTTCAAATGATATGCTCTTATTGAATATATTAATTGGTTTCATGTGTTCCTCCATACTTCACTTGGTATTTGTTTGTCTTTTTCGTGTGTGTAGGAATGCTTCAGTGATTTGATATTTCAAGTCTACATCACATTCAGACAGTTCATGCTTGCCGGCGCTACATATATTAGTCCGTGTCCTGTATTTTTGATTTTGGGTTTATAAGATGGTATTTAGGCATCGTACGGCTTGACGGCCCGGTTAGGCATTTCATTGGTTTAGTTTTGTCCCGGAATAGTCAAAGGGGGAGATTTCTAAGGACATGAATTTCCAATTGAGTCCCTGTATTGTTTTGACATAATTCCGTGAACAAAAGGGTGTTTGTAATATGTCATAGGGAGAATTTTATTTTGTCATGATCCCACTTGGTCTATGACGTATTGAAGAAATTGAAGACGTTGCGGCAAAGCTTCAAAGAAATAATCATGCCGATGTTTATTTGGTGCAAGTTTACACGTCTTCAAAGTTAAATTCATTCTGAGATCACTCAGGTATGAATGCATATAATTAATAGTGCTCGGAATTATTTTATAAAAGATAAAGATGTTATTTTTATATAGAAAAATATTTTTAAATATTTTAAAAGTGTTTTAATGGTTTAAACTTCGTTTTATGATGATAAGCTTGAAATAGAGTGTGACTAATTAGAATCTCTTTGTTAAGAGACATTTTTATCCAAAAGTCAAAGAAAGTCAAACTTTCGCGAGGTCGCTCGAACGAAATTGGATCTCGTTTGAACGAGATACAATGTCGCGCGAACGACATACTTAAGTCGTTCAAACGACACGTTTTTTGAGGAGGTGTTTAAATCCTATTTAAATAGTGTTTGCATCATAATTTCGTAAGTGTACTTTCTGGAAAATAGTTTTACGAACTAGAACCTTGTTTGCACATGTTTTCTAAGGTTTACAAAGCATAAACACATCCTTAGTGTTTGCAAAGATCCGAGTTATCATTCTTATATGTTTACGTGATCTTGCTGCACCGAAGTTGTTTGTTCTACATATTGAACACAAAGGTTTTTGCGGTGAAGAAGCGACGGACATCGTGTTCGACATCATAGACGTATCAAAGCCATATCGGTGGACACTGAGACATACGTGGACGCGTGTGTTGTGGACAGAGATCGTGGAAGACGGAATTTCTGTGTGGGCACTATTGAAGAATGTTTGAAGATCAGAAGGAGCATCAAGACCCGTGGGGATTGAGTCTTAGTGTAAGGCTAATCTATCTTTGTAAAACCATTATTCATAGTGATTGTCTGGCTTGGGCCGTCCGAGGTTGTTTTCCCGTTTTGGATTTTTTCCTCGTACTTCCGGCGTTGTGAGTATTCTTTACTTTACTTTAGTTGCTTTAATCACAAGATGCATGTTTAGGATTAATCAAGATAAAATTGGTTTAAAGTAAGAATTGACTTTTCACAACTTGGTTTGGTGCATAATTAAAAGTTGGATTTTTTCCAGAGAAAAATTGGTTTTTCTTTGAAAATACACATATCCGGCACTCTTCAAAGAACTGTGGTGCAACCCTCCATTGCTATAACAAGAACTGCTAATAAAATGATCATGCCAGAAACAATTAAGTCCAGAGACAATTACAGTCTTCAAAATCATATCTCACTTGGCACCCTTCTTGAATATAGCCTTGGTGACTAATAGCAACAATTTTACCCATGTTCCTCGTAGCAAAACATCCTAGGGGAGGGTACTCTGTGAGGGTATCCACCACCATAGGGTTGGTCGGAATCATCTTTACCTAAGGCTCCTCCTCAAGTTTCTTTCCAGATCGCCTATCTATCTTGGTAAAGAGCTCTGTAAACTTAACGGCAAGCTCTGTGTGGCACTCAAGCTCCTTCCTGTGTATCAAAAAATAGTCACGAAAATCAAAACACAAATATGAGATGAACAAAATATGTTTTTGTTACTCATGCTTCCATCGTAGTTCAAAGGTAATGTTGCACAAACTGAAAGATTATGTACAAAATATTGAATATGGTGCCTATTACGAAGGGCTGAATATTGAATGTGGCACATATTGATTATGAACAGAATATATAGAAATAATCTTTCTAACTGAGCACCCTCAAGACTGATATTCTCTAACTGTTAGCATAACAAATGAATGGTATTTTTTGAAAGAAGAAATTAAACTGAAATCATAAATAATTTACCCCTGACAAAAAAAAATGCAAGTTAGTGGAGAAAGGTTGGATTAATAATGAGGTAAATGCAATGAATTACCTCTGTCTATTAACTGTAAAAAGTGCATCTGATACAATATGAAAGTGTTTAGTAAAGTGGAACATACTAAGTCGTCATAACAAAATTTGAGTACTATTGCTGGAACATCGTATCACCCTTTGCCTAGGCATATACCAAACCCTTTATTATCGATAAAACGTGAAGTTTACCCTCAAAATGGCATGAATATGTTGTCAAAACATAAAAAAAGAACATTGATGCTTCTTAAGTTACCCAAGTGTTGACTAACGAATATGTTGACGACGACTCGAAAAAAGTTCGAAAATGAGTCGGGTCATTTGAACGCTCTAGTGAATATTGTCGCTTCTTAAGGTACCCAAGCATTGTTGAAAACTTAGATACTTAAATAAAATGATCATATTTTGGGGTCTCAGTTAAATTACTCATAAATTTAAAAAGGGAAAGGGGGAAAAACTCCTCCAAAATATCCTCCAGAAATCTATGGTATTTCTCAGTTCTAGCACATCATAAATTTAAAAAGGGAAAGGGGGAAAAACTTAACCGTCGCAGAGCCACACCTTCGCATCTTAATCTCCATGATGATTGTGACATATATTGACATTGTAACATTCATATTTATAACACTTCTCAACAAAGTGAATGCTTAAGCCCATTAAATCATGTATAGAGATAACACCAACCATAAAAATGTAGAAAATGAATCCAAAAAAGGATTAGGATCACTATAGTATTAGGAAAATAAATTATCAGAACATAAGGACCAATATAGTTTACATTCGCTTTTAATGATAAGTATAGGAGATAAAGTAGAAAGAAGAGAGTGCATAGGGAGATACCAAGCGTGACAGAGGCATCAATTGAGAGAACTAAAGCAATTCACCTAAATCACATAAAACAGTGGTCTACCTCTAATGGCGTTGATACTAATAAAAATATAAATTTTTTCAGAAGCCTAATGCGGAGAAGTGGTGTGCTGGTATACCGTTCGTGCAATGTGCAGTGTGCAGTGTGCTGGTATACCGTGCGTGCATGTAGTGTAATGTACGTAACTGTGAAGCATGTGCAACGTGTGTATATATGTGTGCAGTACTCAGTTATTGTTGGGGCTAGTTCCAACCTATTAATGCAACATCCATTGGATCTTTATAGGCCCCCCTATGACTGCAACATCCATTGGTTCCAACCTATGACTGCTCTAGTTTCCCCCCTTTATATGCCAAATAAGTACTTTCCCGAAGATAGCAATAAACACATAATTTTTAAGTATCAAATACTAAAACACAACAACACAACATTCCAATAAACACATAAATAATAGATACAAACTAGTGTGGCCATCTTGAGTGCGTCAACATTCTCTTGACAAAGTTTTGCAATAGGAAGGGAAGCTTATATCGATCAAAATAATACACAAAAATTATGAATTGAGTTATTACAACAGTTGGGGTTGGTTACATTACATCTTATGCAATGTAAGTAGTGTTGGAATATGCCCAGTTATACAAATATCACCTGCAAATTTAACTAATGCAACTAATGCAGGCAACAGATTTCAATAAATGGACTAAAAAAATTATGGGTCAAAATGTAGGGAACAAAGTCACATTTCCCTAAAACCACGACATAAACATCATATAAATGTTTGTCAAAAGGCTCATCCAAAAAAAAATTCCACCTCACTCTTTATAATAAATTTAAAAAGTAATAAAGAAAATCACATACTATCAGCAGACTATTCTTCGGAAGGTTCAGAGCCCACAAACCCAGGAGTAGCTTATGATTCTGGCTGTTTGTCTTGCTCAGATCTGATAAATGAATAAATTGAAAGTTCAAGTTATGTCACAACTTAACTTGTTATAAACAGATAAAGACATAGTCGGTTTGTCCCGGTTGGTGTGTTTGTTCTTATTTTGGGGCTTTTGGCCCTGTTCTTATATATTAACTTTTCACCAAAAAAAGTTATGTCACAACTTAGTGTCAAGTCTATATAGCAAGATCAACATAACAAATTAAAGGCAGGGTTCGAGAAAGACTTCAAAACTTAATTACCTCTACACAACCTTTAAAAGCTACTTCAAAGACAGAGTTCCTAAACATTAAAATTCATGGGTAGACTCAACTTCCCTGCAAAATAAACATAAACTACTAAAACGAATTAGATGTTTCAAATAAAAGTAGAAAATAATATCAACATTAGTAAATAAAAAAATTTAACCCATGTATGTTGAACCCCTGTATGTTTTCATGCAAATGCACATTCAATCTTTGAAGCATTAGCATATAAGAACAAAACTTCCAAGAAAAACACTAACAAATAATTCTGTAAAGTAGTGCACCCACTCGAACAAATGGATTCTGTAAACTGACAAATGATTCGGTAAAAGTTGGTTTCTCTCGTTATTGAATCCGGAGACCTGCAAAATATTGTTTACATTCATATTTGCAATTGAGATAAGAAACTATATATGTATGTGATACTCCACTAAAAACATATAATTAGATTAAAAAAAAGAGTTAGAAAATAATATACGGATTATTTATTCTGCCCCATCTTATAAGTATTGAGCTTTTACACTTGGGGGGTCTTAACAATGATATTAGAAATAAATATTAAAAAAAACTTTTTAATATCAAACAAACATGTCAATGAACCCCACTCAATTACTTGAACAAACATCTCAATATTTTCAAGTTATGCTCATAACATCTCAATATTGAACTGAGTACTCCTCAAATGTACATCTATGAATTAGTAATGGAAAATTCACTACTCCTCAAATCAATGTCATAACCTTTAAAAAATACATAGACGCACATACAAATCAAACCACCGTGCAGCTACTGTAATGAAATATAGAATCAGACACAGAAACATCTTAAATGGAAACATATATCAACTCGATTTAGAAGAAAGTGAACAAAAAACAAATTTCGAACTAAGAATCGATAGATCTGCTTGAAAAATTAAACCAAAAATTAAAAAAAATCGAAAGGAGATTACCTATAGGTCTATGTGGGAGATAGAAAGGCGGGCGGCGGAAAGGAGCAGTAGGGGTGGGAAAATGTGTGATAGAGTAGGAGTATGAAGAGGGTTTGTCTTTGGGATCAAGAAACGGATGAGTGAGAGGCAGAATATGATAGTTCGGTAGGGTTGAGGGAGTATAATTGAGGAGATTTTACAAAATATATGTAGGATTCTTTAACAATTAACGAATTCACTCCAACAGTTAACTAATTCACTCCAACATATATCATATATGATTCTTTAACAGGAGCCGAAGTGGGTGGAGCATAGAGCTGAACTTTGTCACCAAAATAATTTGTAAGCTGTAATAAACATTTTGGTAATTTAAGAATTCGTAATCCAATCTAATGACTTTCTTTCTTTAACATAATAAACTCGCCTATATAGAAAGTAACCCATTTTATAAATTTTACAAAATATTATTCCATGTAATGCTGAGTCCAAAATTGAAGAGCCTGAAATGATACTTAGAGAATGATCGGTTGCCTGACATGAAAAATTTATCAAATTACTGAGAGGAGAAGTAAGATGCAATAGCAGTAAATTTCTCAAAACCTAAAAACATAAAAACAGTAAATTTAAACACTATATTGAAAAGTTCGTACACTAAACCCTAGATTGAAAACCCAAAAATTAACACCTTTTGGAAACCCAAGATTGAAAACCCAAACATTAACACCTAAAAATGTTTTGATGAAGACCAACAACAAACCAAAAAATCAACAAATCAACATGATTCTGATATGTTAGATTCAAAATTACATGTTTAATCATGAGAAATCTAAATTAAACCCCCTACAACCTTATTTCAAACCCAAAAACATTATTAAGCAAATGAACATACAAATTAAACCTTCATATTAAAAATCAAACTCAAATATTGAAAGATTCAACAAATGGAGAAATAATGTCTACGTGCAAAATAGAACAAAATTCTTCTTAGATACCTTGTTAGTGAAAGAAATACACAATACACAATACAAAATAATAAGCATATTTTGCATCCAAAAAATGATTACCCTATTAGTGAATGTTGGCAGTGGCGGAATGTAGGAGGCGGCGACATGGTAGGGGGAGACGTGGGAGCTAAAGGGGTTTTTTTGTTGTAAGGAGGGAGGGTTTGTGAATCGGGAGAGATGAGAAAGACTTTGTGTGTCGGGTGTCTTTTGTGTGGTTGGTGGGTACCAGAGTGCTTTTTCTTGGGTAATTACTAACTTACCCTTTTTTGAATTTTGAGGAGGAGTGGGAGATAAATTTGAGTGTAGGAAAAGAGGGGGAACTCAAATGATAGAGGGGTAAAATAAGAAATGTAGGAAAATTTCATATGAATGACATCATCGATCAAAATTATGACATATATAAGTTTCCTACTTTATTATATATATATATATATATATGTATGCTTTATAGATATCGGTGTGAATGATATTTATAGGAAAACATACCCCTCTAGTGCTATCATATGATGTTGCGTGATGTGGGTGAATCCCCTATTTTGAGGAGCAGGGAGAGTATAATCCCTAGGTCATGGTGTCCAATATTTATATGTTGTCATTCTTTTTGGGGTGAGACATCTTGGGTATGATTCACTCTCATGCCCGGGGAACTATGATCACCTCTACTATGCTTATTTTCATTTTTTCTAATTTGGTGAGTTAACCATCTCGGAGTATCCGGGTGGATTGAGTATACCTGGAGTGATAGCATGTTAAAGAAAACATACAATGAGTCCTTACTCGGAAGGATGGATATACACTTGGCATGTGTGTGAATGTTGTAGTATACTAGTATGCATATAATATGAGTAGATAATTATATATGGGATAAATATATAATTGTGAATGTATTTCTTATATAACTAATGTGAATGTTATATGGTTTAAAAAGGGTGATTTCTTTTATAACTAGTGTAAAAAATTATATGATTAAAAAGGAGATTTCTTACCTAACAAGTGTGAACGTTATATAAGTAAATATAGTTGAATCGATTAATAAGTTAGTGAGTAGATAACTTAATAATCAAAGTAAGAATACTCGGGTTGGAGTATTGTGGTAGAAATAGGTGTGATACGACTAGTTAAGAGGGGTAGCATAACTAGTAAGGTTAGATGGGAAACATTAGGTGTGCACATTAGATTAGGGGTGAGCTATACCTCAAGAGAGTGCGACAATAGCATAAATATGAAGAGTGTGCATGCATATTTAATAATTGAAACTTAAATACATGATAAATATATTCAAAATGTTTTACTTGGTCTCTGACCCGTGTCAAAACCCTTTTTAAAACCTTTTAGGTGTCCAGCAATAGGAACTCCTAGTTTGAGGATTCGATCAAGGGATACGCAACCGTAGCTCATGTGGAAGTTGTTGAACTTTGCTATAGATGCTTCGTTCATTCATTCCTTGTGTAGGATATTTATTCTAGTACTCATTTGATGAAAATTTCCTTTTATATAATTTCAAGATGCGGAAGCGGTGTGGTGGTTAAACTTTCACACAACAAATTTTAATTCCTTAAACAAATTAAAATTAAACCAAGTGAAGTAAAATTAATCAATTAATATATTCACTTAAACCAATTAATTAATCCAAGTCCTAGAATTTGCCTAAGTCATATTTATCAATATTCCGAAGTTAGGCCAAACCAATTTTAGCAAGTGACTTGAATTAAATAAACTTTACCCAGTATTTAATATTAGCACCAAATTAAATTGAGTGTGATAATTTAAACAAAATTTTATCTTGAATTATTCTAAACATGCTTTCTACATTATTTTGCAAGATAAAATAAATCAATCACACTACGCCGCGATGTACGAGGAAAAACCCAAGATGGGAAACAACCTCAGATGGCCCTAGCCACAAATCCACTAGATATGGAATTACAAGTACAAGACAGAAAGGCTTACAACGCACGACTCGATCCCTCTCAAGCCCCGACGCTTCTTCTTGTAGACACCTCTCCCTAGCGGATAACCTTGGAACTCCACCGCGGTCTCAGAATCCACCGATAGGACTTTATATGGTCACCGTCACCCGAGCAAGGAGCCTTTCTCCAAGTGGGTAGAATCACAACAAAACGTCTTCTTCTTTGATGGATGTAGAAGCAAACCAAAACTTCTCTTTGAAACGGAAGAGATAAACTGGTGCCAAACTCCAAGCAATTGATATGTATATATGTGAACTTGGATAAACAATATGGGTGTAAAACTAGAGTGATAAAGTATTTTCTCTTGAAAAATAGCACTCAAAACTTGAACATTTTCCTTAAACCATTTTAGCTCTTAAACTCTCTCTAAGGGATGGAAAAGTTAGGAAAAGTTAGTTTGGAAAATGTCATTCCCGCTAATTATAAAGTCTGAAAAAGTTGGTTAAAAACTTAGTGGGAAAGTGGGTGAAAAACTGCCAAAAAACTGCCAAAAACTGTTCCCGCCTGGCATCTCGTTCGAACGAAATCTCGTTCGAACGAGACTTCTAACGACATTCCAGATTGAACTCGTTAGAATCTCTTTGGATATCTCGTTCGAACAGAAGGTTCGTTCGAACGACATATCGAACAAAATGTCATAGGCCTATACTGGAACCTCGTTGGCAAACTCGTTCGAACGACATATGGTTCAAACGAAAAACTCGTTCGAACGACCTATTGAACGAACTTCCAGAAAGTTTCGATTTTGGCCCAGAAAACTTTATAAACTTATTTTTAAAGTTTTAATTAATTCTTTCTAAAAATAAAACACAGTTTTTATTAAACCTAACACCCAATAAACTTTGTTCCAAGCTCCTATATATATATAATTACATTCATACCTTGGGAGCATGGAACCATAGTTGATGACGTAGAAACGAGGCATGCAAACCGGCATATTGATGAAGCTTTATACTCTTTGCCGCTACGACTTCAACAAACACTTCATAGGCTTGAGAATATTACAATTAAATACTATCCTATGAATAAATGTTTTTGTCCGGAATTGAGCCAAAACTATATATGGACTCAATTGGAAATTTGTGTCCTTACATTTGGGCATGTCACCCTCAGATTTAGTATTCAGTTATTTATTTAACCTCATGTATCAGGTTATTACTTGAGTTTATTATTGGATTTAAGTGTTGAACCAATAGTTGATTCGATCATCTTTATTTATATTATTCATCTATGTTGGATTCAGTTATCAGTTTGTGATGATGGTTTAATTATTATTTATTTTCGTATATTGATTATTAATGAAAGATAAAATTTTGCACTGGTCTAATTAAATTACTAGGTGGTTCGTAATTTAAAAAAATATCTTCGACAGTGATGCTAAGACTGAGCCATATGAGACCAACATTTTATTTTTATCATGGGCTGGACACTTGGTATTTTAGTAGGCAGGGTGTCATTGGGTCCTTACCTGAAAGGTTTAACCCAAAAGTCATTGTCTTAAATTCTTTGAGAATGACATGGTCTCTCATAAAGTGATCTGTAAGGGGTCATTTGGATGTTGGAATGTTAACTATTATCGTTGAAGAATTCAATTAGTGCAAGTGATCACTCCAATATCTTGAAAAATCTAAGGCACAAGCTCGTAATATGTCTTTCAATGTCTCGATTAGTCTTTTTGATTGTCCATCGATTTGAAGATGAAAATCCATACTTAGATGATGTTTGGTTCCCATAGTGTGCGGTAATACTTGGCAAAATTATCCAACAAATCAATAATGAAATTCTGATACTATGGATAGAGGTTCTTCATGGAGTCTAATGAAGAAAATGTGCTGATTTGGTGAGGCGATCTATGATTACACAAATCGACTTATAACGTTAAGATGTTATAGGTAAGCCACTAACAAAGTCCAACGAAACATTATCCCATTTATATTCTTCGATAGAAAGTGGCTGTAATAATACATTAGGACATTGATGTTAAATTTTTACTTATTCGCAGGTCAGGCAGTTTGCTACAAATTTTTTGACATCTTATTTTATCCCTTGTTACCAGTATTATCTTTCGAGATTACGATACATCTTTGTGTTTCCTATATGTTTGATTAATTTTGAATTATGAGATTCTTGTAACATTTCTTCTCTTAGAGGGGGGTTTGAGGGTATGCATAATGGATTTTTAAATCTTAATCCTCTTCCTTGGCTATAAGCCTAATCTTTTTTCCTTCTCCATTTTCCAAGTGTTGTTGTTAGGCTTTGAGGAAAGTGTCATCTAGTTGTTATTCTACGGATTTTTTCTAAGAAGTAGAATATCCAATAATGATTCTAAGAAAAATTAGAACTTTTGTGTTTTCCCTCTATAGCTTATACTCTTCTATCATAGTCAGAACCTCCTATGAAAATATTCATGTCGGGATGATACTGTAATATAAATTTATAATATTCTAAATATTCTATCCATCGTCATTGTCAAACATTTTGGTCTTTCTAGGTAAATATATTATTAAGACTTTTAGAAGCTAATAATACTTGGAATTCTTCTTCGTACAAATAACATCTCCAAATGTTTAAGGCAAAAACTATTTTTACATCATGGATTGGATTGGTGTATTCACATCCAAATCCTCGTAAATAGGAATCGGTGTATACATTGTAAAAAACATCAATAAAAGGTATAGTAAGTATATGGGTTATAGTTAATTTCTTCTTCAAGGTTTGTAATGATTGGTTCAATTCGTCGGTCAATGTGAATCATGCATCTTTGCGAGTTAATTTCATTAATGGTAACACAAATTTTGAGAATCCTTTTATAAAATGTCTATAATAATCTGTAAGTCCTAAAAAACATTGAATCTATGTAACAATATAAATTGTTTCCATTAGACAACCATTGTTGTTTTTCTAGATCAACTTGTATTCCTAACTTTGTGACTACATGACCAAAGAATTTTACTTCTCTCATAAGGAAATCACATTTACTTTCTCTATATAAATGTGGCGTTAACGTAAAGTTTCCATAATAATTTGTCAATGCCTTTCATGGTCTCCCTTAGGTTTTAAATATAACAGAATATCGTCTATAAATATGATTGCAAATTGATTTAAGAAAGGGAAGAATACTCGATGCATTAATTACATAAAATCTGCATGTGTGTTCGTCAGTCCAAATGACATCACGAAGAATTGAAAATATCTATATCGAGTAATAAATATAATTTTCGAATGTATTATTCTTTAACACATAGTTGATGATATCCAGATCTCTAATCTTGTTTTGAAAATACCTTAGATAATCATAATACATAAAATAAATCACATATCCTTGGTAACAAATGTTTATTTTTTATTTTTACTTGATCCACCTATCCGTAGTCAATAGAAAAACTAAATGTTTCATCCTTCTTCTTGACAAATAATACTAGTTATCCCCAAGGGGATGTACTTAAGTGAGTAATCCTTTCTCTCTAATAACTCATCTAATTGTGTTCTATATTCTCATAACACTAAATTTGTCATTCTATATGGCGGTATAGAGATAGGAAATGTATTTGCTAATAAGTTAATTACAAACTGTAATTTTTAGCGGGGTTATACCGGGTAATTCCTCGGTAAAAGCATCGTCATACTTGTCTAATATTGAAGAAGATGGAGATGGCATATTACATAAAAATTTGTAGTATTTCCCTTAAAAATCTAATGTTTATGTTTGGGGCTTTCTAAAAGTCAATCTCTTCCCATAGCAGTCAATATGACAAAACATTGATGACAGAGCATCCATCCAAATAATAAGATCGAATCTTTTGATATCGAATACCAAAAAGTAATGGCATGAATTCTTATTCCAATTTCTATCATGCTTTTGGTAAAAACTTGATTGGCTAGTACCATGCTTCCATCTTGCATTCCTATGGATAGAGGATAATCTAACTGGCATTAATTTTAGTAATTTTAAGAAATTAGTACTTATGTATGAGTGCGTCGATGCAGAGTCAATTATTACATGTGCCAAAATATTTTGAAAAGAGATATTACCTTCAACAACATCATGCTTATTTGAGTCCGTATTTTGTATAATAGCAAAAGTTTTTACCTATGTCCTATTGCCATATTTTGGTTTCCTTCCATTGGCGAATCCATGTGGTTATTCATTAGTACTTTTTTCTTTGGGAATTGAGAATAGGGGCTTCTTAAAATTTAAAGCTCCTCTTAGTTTTACTGGGTGAGACTGAAACATATTGGTATCAGTAGGGCCTGATTTAACACAATCCATTTCATTCATTACAATAAATATTTTCTCTACTATCCTTATGGTTAATTTGGCTAAAAATTTCACCATCTTTAGGTTTGAAATAGGAATGGTACTTGACATTATTATTATGATTTTAGTTGATGCAATTATTTTGGAGATTAGGAGGATTTCAGGAAGTTCCATTTGATGTTGAGATCCCTTCAACGAGTGTAGCTATTTCTATGATTTTTCAAAAGTTATGAATTTTTAAGGTTGCAAGTGAAGTCGTAATATTAAATTTTAGTCCACCATCAAAGTGATTGCATGTTTTTGCTTCCCTATTCTTATATTATTGCGCACATCGATGAAATTCCATAAATCAATCCTCGTATTGGGATATTATCATTTCTTGTTACTATAATCCAAAACATTCCCCTATCATTTGATCTCTCATTGGTTAAGAAAAGTACTTATTTAAAAATATCTCTTCATAATGTGACCATGTCAATCCTTTGATATTATGAATGTGCCCAACACATTTCCACCAATGGTCTACTTCACCTTTGAAAAGATAAGTTGACAAACTTACCCTAAATTCGAGTATTACTACCACTCCATTCAATACATTAGTTGTTTTCCTAAACCATTTGTCTTCCTCATTTGGATCTTCTTTTCCATAAAATATCAGGGGACTTTGTTGAAGAAACTCTTTCAATGGATTCATCCTTCATGCTTCATAATTTATCTCAATGACTAATAAGCATCGAGGTGGTATATTTGATTGTAGTTAAGTCAACGTAGTAAATTCTTGTAAGCACTACATTATGTTTTTCGTAATAGTACGAGGAGTTGGTGGAATGTGATCAATCTGTAACCTTTTTGAATTTTGGCTTTTGTTGTTCGTGTTCTCACCATCCTACATGATAAAAACTAAAGATAAAATGGAAAAAGATAATAAGTAATAAAACATCTATTTATATCATTTATAACGCAATAGGTTACATTCCTATGTATTATGTAAGAAAAATTTATGATATGTAATGAAGCATACAAGTACTTAATTGTCATCCTTATGTTAACGAACTATCCTATATGTGAGCTAACTTTTATTCCGCAACCATAACCACACAAAACACATCAAATCACAAACTGTAAAAAAATTGTCTATCTTTCGCTTCTTCATATATACACACTTTTCCTTCCGCATCTCCTTTCTAAAAATCTTGGGGTACTACTTGACACACTTCTATTTCAGATCCTCCAGTATTAGAACGTGATGATGAGGTAGGGATGCCCAGAATGGCTCGGTTGATCCATAATCTTCAAGAGATAAGGGACAATTAATGTGAAGTTCCCCTTCCAGCACTATGTTCCAGGACATATGGATAGCTTGTTAAAAAACCTCATGGTCTTTGTAATATTATCAAGCGTTCTTAGCGGCCTATTATTCACCACATAAGTCGACTTGGGAGGAGACTATGCTTGAGTGTAGGTGTTGTTATTTCCCAATCTCAATAAATATCCCAGATTACTTTACAGAGTTTGATGTATCCTTCATCTTTGATAGTTTGACTAAACCTTTCTTCAGTAATATCATTTATATTTTGATACATTAAATCCCACATATTCATGTCTGCAAGACATAATTTTAGCTTTTTCAAGGTAGTAAAGAAGTTACGAAATAAAAATAACTATATATAATGGCCTTAAGTTCCGCATATGAGTATTTAACCTAGCGCTTTCTATAACACCAAATTATCACACCCCGAATTCTTAGTATAGTGCATGAGAGCAAAAGTTAAAAATACGACTGTAACACATAAAATTTCTAATGGGAAAGGAACTTTATACAATGTTTTGATGCGTAAAGCATCTTATTTATTATAAACATTAGGTATCTCATAGTATAGAATTAAAAATGCAAAAATATAACAATACATACATAAGATGGTAAGTAGTAGTGCATAAATTCCTCACGATTGTGTAATACCCCAAACTTCTGGGTGTTTTTATTTAATTAAATTGCTACATTAATTGGGAAAAAAATATGTTTGAAATTAAATTACGCGAGTGAAGTAATTTAATGCGATTAGATGATAATTATGACTTTTAAATATTAATCAAGAGATAGACACTGATTAATATTGCATTATGATATTTACTAAGTCCGTATAGTAAATAACTGATGATTATGGGTATACGGCATAGTGAGTTATATGTGCGTATTTTATTAATTATTATTATACGACATAGCGAGTGATATGTGCATATTTTATTTTATCTCACCGGGAGTCGCGTGTAGACAATTTTGAGGTGAAAAATGAGAAATGTATTTTAAGCGATTGAGATGATAATTTAGGGGTCACAAACGAGTCCAGATGGGTCAAAACATTCAGAATAGTGTACCCTGGAGTATAGTTTGGGTCCTGGGTCAATTTTGGATCAAACCAGCACCTACTAAGGCCGTTTTGGTCATTTTTCAAAACGAGGTTAAGGGACCTACGAAATTTAGATCCACATATCTGATATTTGAAGATTGGGATTAGGTCTCATAATATAAAAGATTAGATTATCCATTAGAGAGAAGATAGAACCCTTTTTCCCAAAGCCTAAAGAGAGAATTGTGAAGGTGGTAAAGGGTTTCTTGCACCTCAAGGCAATTAGGAAGGAAGATTGAAGGGGAAACAATGATTCCTCAACCAAGAGCCACGAAATTAGATCAATCTATCAAAGGCAAGCGTTTATTGTAAATTGAATTGAAGTTAAAATACCCATGTATAGGGATTTCATGAATAAATTGATTTTTATTTCAAAATCTTTGATGAAAAGCACTAATTGATTTCATATTTGGGTAAAATTGCATGTAGTTAGTGTTTATATCTGTAAACAATTTACAATCAGAAGAGTTTTGATTATTACACACGGATTTAAATCTGGGTTTCGAATTGAATTTAATGGATGAACACTATGGAAGAGTTTTGAGGGTTTGATTCATTTTTGATTGATTTCAGTGAAGTTTTAATGGGTTTAAATCATTAG
The DNA here is from genome assembly GCA_949130495.1 of Sambucus nigra. Lineage (NCBI taxonomy): Eukaryota > Viridiplantae > Streptophyta > Magnoliopsida > Dipsacales > Adoxaceae > Sambucus > Sambucus nigra. Next base: position 456,913,807 of record OX422210.1, on the reverse strand, counting down.
AAATCATCCTAACTTATGTAGAAATTATTAGGAATAATCGGATGTAAGTTCAGTGAAGAATTATGGGATTTGATTGAATCAGAAAGGGTGTAAAATAAAAAAGACGAACCTTCACCTATTCGATCGATCGATCGACCCATGAATGTCGATTGATCAACCAAGTCCTTCGATCGATCAACCTGGAAGATTTTTGGTTTCTTTGCTTAGTTAAATTTTTTGGGATTACCAATCATGGAATGGAATCTTAGGAGTGATATTATACCTATGTAGGGACTTGATAAAGACCAGTAGGGTGTAGTTAAGGTCCATTGAGGTCTTTGAGTGTAGGACTTAAGTATTTACAAGTAGGGATAAACGATTCAGAGATAGATCAGGAAATTTCGTAATTGAGCTACAGAGAAAGAGTAGACATAAATTTAACATGTATACCAGTAGGTTAATGACGGTAACTATTGAATTTATATAAGGAGGGTTAAATAGGACCCTTAGAGTTGTGTGAACACTCTTATAGATATGATGGTGAAATAAATTATAAAGTAAATAGTACGATAGGTATGTGAGAGATATATACTAAGTTCTAACATGTATTATCAAGTTGTGTGAATACCTAAAGTATACTATATATTGGTGGGGGAGGTATGATTCCAAGCAAATAGATATAAATCACTATTGGTGATCGAGGTAGGATTCCGAGCCAATAATCCCTAAATTGTGATACAAGGAGGTCATTATATAGTATGTGTTTATAGTATATATTATATGCGAAATATATATACATAAATTATGCTTAATTCTGTATTAGGGTTGATGATTATTCAGACGAATACATGGAAGCTCGATTTGGGGTCGATGATTATCGAAAAAAATCAAAGATAAATGATATTGGTGTTAAGGAGTATTCAGACCAATGTAAATTATAGGATGATTGGGGTCAATGATTATCCGGACCAATAATCCTTAGTATATATTATGTGCGAAATATATGCCTCATGATATTCTACTTATATGCGAAAGTAGATTTGTAGATGATATATATATATATATATATATATATATATATATATATATATATATATATATATATATATATATATATATAAATTAAGTAGAGAGAAACCTAAATGCGAGATTAAAAATACATTGGGAATATCTATAGTGAATTAAGTAGTGAAACTTAATTATGAAAGTGTAATGCTATTAGATATGGAATGCTCTATGAATTAAGTAGTGAGACTTGATTATGATGATGAAATTTGACATATGTGAATGTTATTTAAGAAACAAAGAATGTGTGAGAAATTTTAATAATGAATCATGCAGTATGGGCGGTATGGGTGAGTATACTTTTGATAAGATTGGTTATATACTTTAGTTGAGATAGCTTGGGGTGGTAGCTAGGTAGTCTAAGTATATAACGTTAGGCATGCACATTAGATGAGAGGTTAGAAAACTCAAGGGAGTGTACGTGAACCTAACATCTGTAATCAATAACTGATTTTAATTAGGATAATTACTTGTTAAATGTTATCATAAATGTTTTGACCTTAATCTTGCTATAAAAATGTTTTCAAAACCTTTTAGTTGTACAACCACATGGGAGCCATACTTATTTCATTCCAGCGATTTGGAGTTGTAGCACTGTGGATAGTAACAGGATTATTGAGTAGCTGACTCTTTCATTCAGATCTAGCATAAGATCTCTTTCTTGTAAATCATGTGTAGACATGTTGTGAGTTTAGTACATTGCATTTCTAGTTTTGTATTAGTTTTACTTAGTAGTTATATTGTGTATTATTACTTGGTTGTAGTTTAGCCAACAATTCATGTGGCATGACTTTGATGCATTTACATATTATTGATGGTTGGGATTTTTGTACCTTGTGAATGTTAATTTAACTCTCAAACTATTATTTTATCTTGTTTTTAAAAGATAAATTTGGCACCAGTTTAATTAATTTAGGTGGTTAGTAATTAACTTGGTTTTTGATAGTGATGCTAAGAATGAACCATATGAGAAACCTGTTTTAATTCGATAAAACCCTAATCACCTGATATTTAATTAGACGGGGTGTCATAGTTGGTATCAGAGCATCAGGTTCTAGTGTCTTTAGGATTTGTACAACTTACTACATTTTTAGTATATCATTTGATTGATATAGAGCCCTATTATAGGATCGTTGTATTCCTCTACGTAGGTGGCTTACGGTATCCCACTACTAAGTATAGTTGATGCGATTCATATACCAGTTCGATTGGTAATGGTACATCGAACACTTTAAGAACGACCAGTGAGGGCCGTTGGGAAGGGAGCAGGAGGCAGGGCTCAGTTGGAGTTGAAGAATACTTTGGGGCCGATGGTCGTAGCAGAGGTCACCCTTATTGTTTCATGGGATGATGGAGCTGTAAGGACTATTAGAGTGCAACATATATTATTGTAACATTATAGCAGATAGTGGTGCTAAATTATACTCACCCAGTGTGGTTAGGATGGCAGAGAGTCGGAGGGGTATTTTAAGAGGACCAACCATTAGAATATTGTTAGATGCCAAGATTGTGCATTTATCCAGTGGATATAGAATACCCATAGGCTTTGGCATATAGAAGGAAGTAATATATATACCAGAAAGTGAACTGGGGTAAAATTTATCTTGGCTCCTAGGAGCGGTGTTGTAATGTTGGGAGTTAATCACCATATTTAGTACAATGGAGAAAAAAGCCTTTAAGGTGGGTAATGGAGTCACGAAAGGAGTCGTCAGTACTTAGTGGGAAATTCTACTTGGACAATTAATTCAGATGGTGACGATGTGGTGATTTTGGGAGTGTTGATATTAACGCTTCCTTATGAAGGGAACTAAAAGAGTTGGAGAACTTAGTCAGGGAGTAAGACTGGACGTAATGGTGCTAGCGAAACACCGCAAGGGGGAGACTCATTAGGGGACCCATTTAAGTGATTCAAATAGCTGAATTCCTACCGAGTGGCGGTGGATTCATTTGGGACTGTTAACTCTAGTAGTGTGTTGCTTGGGGCTAGCAAAGCTAAGGGAACAATGAGGGTGTCTGTCAAGGTCGAGGCTATTAGGGTTCGGGAGAAGGACAACCCTAATGTGGTCAGTATGGCCAGGAATAGGGGATTATATAAAGAGGCATTTTATGTGGAGAGTAGGACCGCATGCATTAATTTTTTCCAAACTGAGTAAAAGAGACAATACTATGGTGCCTAGCTAGGACAATGATTAAGATAGTTTTGGTTTAGTTCGAACAGGCGTGTCATGTCCAAGAACCATTTGAGCCACCAGCATTATTTATAATTTAATGTATGAGTTTTATCCTTGGGTTAGTGGGGTAAGTTTTATGTGACACGAGCGAGTCACAATATTCTATTAGCATTAGATTCGCGTGTGAGATGTGTTTAGTGGTATATCATTGATAGCACTATAATGTGTCTATTGTCGCCTTTATATATTGGGGCTCTAATTAGTAATACCCTCAAGGGGATTGAGTGCAGGCTTAGGGAGTAATAGCATGGTAGAATTACTCGTTCTAGTGAAGGATCATACAAGTGTGATATTTTCCAGGGTATGGACTGATTAGCGATGTGGGTGGAACGATAGAGGTCTGTGATAGAAAAACCAATGTGTCTAACGTTCCAGGGCAGGATGTGTTGTTTGATGAGGCCTCTCCTGAAAGAGAGTCGGACTCATATATATATTATATTATGATAGAGATTTCGAAGAGTATGGTTTTCCCGAGATGTTTGATCCGGGTGTGTATGAGCTTTATTGATATGATTTGAGGTATATTGGACTTACTATTGAAAAAAGAGATTTAGCACATTACTATGTTTAGCTCTCAAAACTTGGTGATTGGGAGAGCTTATTATTATATCACTCCTTTAGATACGTGGGAGTTTAGATTTATATTTATATGTCTAGGGATAAGATTTTAAGAGTCCCGATTATGATATTGAGGTTTATGGAATTTGATTTCCACTAATGTTGAGTGATAAAGTATTGGGGAAAGTTCCTTATTTGAATGTTGTTGCGTGATGAGATATGCATTGACCTTGATGAACATCGTGAGTAGGGAGATGTCGATGGATGCTAAGGCGTCAGTTTCAAATGTTAATCAATGAATGTGTAGAGAAAACACTATGAATTGTGAGCTACTATACAGTATAAGGCATCTGGGGCCAATAGTACTGTGAGAGAGCACTCAAAAAATTATTCTCACCACGAGTTGAAGAGTGGGACGATGTTAAGGAGAAGTAAACTTTGATTTATTGGGTGGTTGAGAATACCCATGTGTTATAGCCACGTCAAGAATGCGAGGCCAGCTTTAACGAAAGTGTGTGTGACGTTTCTAGTGTTGTGCAATTATACACCAACTATAAGGTGTATGGGCACCCTGGTTAGTTGGTTTATAAACCGTCCAAGATAGGAGGACGTAGGAATCTATGTGTGGAACATATGCCTGAGGGAAATTATAGATAAAGATGGAATTGTGTGATGGATTGAATGTCATGTGAGAATGACGATAATCCAAGTATATGTGTGCAATGATAGTAGCACACCGAGATGGGTTGAATGGTTGTAGGAAGCCATTCAAAATATATCTCTTGATAAAGAGGAGGCCGATATGTTGTGGGAAAATTGAGCGGAGATTTACTCAATCGAATGTTGAGAGTGGCTTGCACATAAATAGGATGTTGATGACTATGGGGAAAAAAGACCCAAGAAGTGTGCCAGTTTCAAAAAGTGCACGGGTCGTGACTTTTGGCATACCGAGGGAAGAAGGGGAGTATAAAGTACCACTTGATATGAGATATTATAAGTGGAAATTGGTGTTGGGTGATATGTTGTGAGATTGTCTAAAGATGCACCACTCATAGATGGAAAAAAGTTGGCTCAAGATGATCAACTTGAACTTAGTAACAAGCATACGTTTCTAGTGATGAAATTCATGATGGCTTGCCAACATCGTAACTAGGTAAAACCTTCCTCCAAGTGTATGGAATGGATTGACTGAGATGAAGAAATGGTTATCCTTTATTTTAAAAGAAGTATTACATCAGTGCAAGGTGCTTCCCAATATTTTTTTAATTAAGGATGAGATCCTACAATACCACCTCTGATAGGGATTATCAAGAAGAGATGGGGACGAAGTTTTGTTTTGGGCATATTGTATCACATATAGCCCGAGGGTTACACGATTGGTGGTTTATTATACTGGTTAATACGAGTAGTCCGTTTGGTGCCTTGTAGGGTAATTGAGGGGAGAAATTACCATTGGCAGAGTTGTGTGTAATAGCTTGTACCACTTTATCAGGCACAAGGTACCATTTAGGATTTTTTGTGGAAAGCCTTATCGTTCACCCTCTAGTTGATTAGATATGGGTGGATAACTAGATTTTTGGACTAACCGTTATTTGGAGTCTGTTGTTAAGAGTGGAGTGAACTACAAACTATTTCGGTAGCTTTCGAATGTCGCAAAAGTTACGTCACCATGAACTGAAGTTCTAAATACTGACATGAGTGGTTTGAGGTTATCGTGATTTCTCCCATGAAGGGAGTTTTGAGTTGTGGTGAATAAGGGGAGTTAGCAGTTAGGGATGTGCGACATTTTTTCAGTATGGAGACGATGGGGCCAGTATTGAGATCACATAACAGATGGAATATATCAGTACGTAGTGAATTGAGAAATCTTGTTGATAAACTGGTTCTACAATGATTAAGCATTTTGATAGGTGGGTACCACTAGTGGGTGTATAGTGGAGTGACCCTTATGTTATTATGATTTCAATTTGGGTACTAGAGGATGCGTGATGTTAAAGATCCTATGTTTTAGTACCGTTCTTGTCCTAATTTTGAGGACGAAAGTCCTTTATAAGGGGGGAAGTATGTAATACCTCATACTTCTGCATATTTTTATTTAATTAAATCGAGAATTTAGTTGGGAACAAAATACGTTTTAAATTAAATTATGCGGGTGAGGTAATATAATGAGATTAGATGATAATTGTGAATATTAAATATTAATCGAGAGATGGATACTGATTAATATTCCATTATGATATGAACTAAGTGCATATATTAATTAACTGATAATTATGGGTATACGTTATAGAGAGTGATATGTGCATATTTTATTAATTATGGTTATACGGCATAGCAAGTGATATGTGCGTATTTTATTTTATCTCACCGGGAGTCACGTGTAGACTATTTTGAGATGAAAAATGAGAAATGTATTTTAAGTGACTCGGATGATAATTTAGGGGTCACGAACGAGTCCGAATGGGTCTAAATAGTGTACCCAGGTGTATAGTTTGGGCCCCGGGTCAATTGGGACCTAACTGGCACCTATTAAAGGTGTTTCGATCAATTTTCAAAATGAGGTTAAGGGACATACGAAATTTAGAGCCATATATCTAATATTTAAAGATGGGTCATAATATAAAATATTAGAAAATCCATTAGAGAGAAGAGAGAAACCTTTTTCCCAAAGCCTAAATAGAGAATTGTGAAGGTGGTGAAGGGTTTCTTACACCTCAAGGCAATTGGAAAGGACGGTTGAAGGAGAAGAAGTCAATCATCAACCAAGAGCAAAGGCAAGTTTTTATTAAAAATCAAATTGAAGTTATAATACCCATGTGTAGGGATTTCATGAATAGATTGATTTTTATTTCAAAATCTTTGATGAAAAGCACTAATTGATTTAATGTTTAGGTAAAATTGCATGTATTTAGTGTTTATATATGTAGAGGATTTTAAATCAAAAGAGTTTACATTATTACTAGAGATTTAAATTTGGGTTTTGAACTTAATTTAATAGATGAACACAAAAATAGATTATGAAAGAGGTTTGAGGGTTTGATTCATTATTGATTGATTTCAGTGAAGTTTTAATATGTTTGACTCATTCGAAATAATCATAACTCATGTATAAATAGTTAGTAATGATCGAATGTGAATTCGATGAATAATTATGGGGTTTGATTAAATGAAAGAGGGTGAAAAATTGAATAAGACCAATCTATACTTGTTCGATCGATCGATCGATTGATCCATGAATGGCAATCGTTCGACCAAATGCTTCGATCGATCGACCCTAGAAGATTTTGTGTTTCTTTTCTTGGTTAAATTTTTTGGGAATGGAATTTTAGGAGTGATATTATACCTATGTAGGAACTTGATAAAGACCAGTAGGGTATAGTTAAGGTCAATTAAGGTCTTCGAATGTAGGACTTAGAGTATGGACCCACAGGGATAACCGATTGAGACCTAAATAGGGAAATTTGGTAATTGAGCTACCGAGAAAGAGTAGACATAAATTTAACATGTATACCTGTAGGTTAAAGATGGTAACTACTAAATTTATATAAGGAGGGGTAACTAGGACTCTTAGAGTTATGTGAACATTCTTATAGATAAAATAGTGAAATAAATCATAAAGTAAATAGTAAGACGGGTATGTGAGATATATATATTACGTACTAACACGTATTATCGAGTTGTATGAATACTTAAATTACACTATATATATTAGTGATCGAGGTATGATTCTGAGCCTAGAGATATAAATCACTATTGGTGATCGAGGTAGGATTCCGAGACAACAACCCCTAAAATGTGATACAGGAAGGTGACTACATAGTATGTGTTTCTCGTATATATTATGTGAGAAACATATATACGTAAAGTGTGCTTAATTCTGTATTGGGGTCGATAATTATCCAGACTGATACATGCAAGATCGATTTGGGGTCGATGATTATCTAAACCAAATCGAAGATAAATGATATTGGGGTTGAGGAGTACCTAGACCAATATACATATGCATAACATTCTTTGGGGTCGAGAAATATCTGGACCAATGTAAATGATAGGATGATTGGGGTCGATGATTATCCGGACCAATAATCCTTAGTATATATTGTGTGTGAAATATATATGTCGTGATATTCTACTTATGTGCGAAAGTATATTTGTAGATGATATATATAGTGATATACATCTAAATGATAAATTAAGTAGAGAGAAACTTCATTGCGAGATTAAAAATACATTGGGAATATCTATAGTGAATTAAGTAATGAAATTTAATTACGAAAGTGGAACGATGTTAGATATGGAATGCTATATGAATTAAGTAGTGAGACTTGATTATGATGATGAAATTTAACATATGCGAATGTTACATAAAGAATAAAGAACACGCGTGAAATGTTAATAATGACTCGTGCAGTATGGGAGGTACGAGTGCGTCTACTTTTGATAAGATCGGTTATATCATTTAGTCGAGATAGATGAGGGGTGGTATATAGGTGGGTCAAGTATAGAACGTTAGGCATGCACATTAGATGACATGTGAGAAAACTCAAGGGTATGTACGTGAACCTAACATGTGTAATCAATAACCAATTTTAATTACGATAAATTACTTGTTAAATATTTTCATAAATGTTTTAAACTAACTCTTGCTATAAAAATATTTTCCAAATCTTTTAGGTGTACATCTAAAAGGGCACCATACTTTATTTCATTTCAGGGATTCGGAGTTGTAGCACTATGGATGCTGATAGGAATATTGAGTAGACAACTCTTTCATTCAGATCTAGTATATGATCCCTATCTTGTATCTCATGTGTAGACATGTTGTCAGTTGACAACATTGCATTTCCAGTCTTGTATCATTTTTACTTAGTAGTTGGATTTTGGATTATTTCTTGGTTGTAGTTTAGCCTACGGTTTATGTGGAATCACTTTGATGCATTGACATATTATTGATGGTTGGGATTTTTGTACCTCATGAATCTTGATTTAGCTCTCAAACTATTATTTTATCCTGATTATTTGAAAGCTAAAATTTGGCACTAGTTTAATTAACTATGGTGGTTAGTAATTAACTTGGTTTTCGACAGTGATGCTAAGAATCAACCATATGAGAAACATGTTTTAATTCGATAAAGTCTTAATCACTCGATATTTAATTAGATGGGGTGTCACAGATGGTGCCTTCTTCGCTGTCCAAATATACGTAACAGATAGTAACTTCTTAGGTAACGGAGATAAAAAGTACATGGGGGCGTGCGTATTTTTCCTTTATCTATCTCAGCATAAATCTAGAGGGGGAAATAATAAGCAAAACTTCATCAAGTAGATAAAACCGAGCCTACAACAATTATAGAGATTTTGAGTAATTGCACAATCAACTGCATGTATTTATAGATAATAGTAAAGGAAATGACATTTTAAAGAAAATTAATGCGAATGAAGCGGTTCTAATAAAAACATTATGGTGATAAAACTAGTTACAACAATATCAAGTCATGTGGAGCAAAGGTCTAGACAAATCTAAAATATGATAACCTATAATTATCCAGTTACAGAGGCTTAAAGTGCATAATAATACAAGATAATAATCATCAAATATGATATTTGAGATAAAGTAAAAATAACAATGGTAACACTGGCGATCCATACTCTGACAAGTTCCATCGGCATGGTTAGATAATCTAGTCGCTCAATACCCTGAGTTCTGCAAGCCAAATAATAGTTCCATGGGTAGAACGGTAGTTTTGTAACACTCGGCCTAATTAAATACTGGGTGATCAGTCCGATACCCTATTAAAACAGAATTTACAGTTGGTTCATTCTTAGCATCACCGTCGAAAAACATTTTCAATTAATAAATCACCTAATATCCAACTAAGTAGGTGTTAAAATTATACAAATTTTTAACTTAATAAAATTTCCACCTTTTTAAGACATAAACCATTGAACACAATCCATTCACACAATGAATAATAACTGGGTAATATCAAAAACGAATTAAATAAACTGGAATAAAACTCTCCAGTTTAAATATCTCAATACAATAATCCCAACAAAATATAATTGAACCAAAACCAACATAAGAACTAAATCGATCTAGGATGGGAAAGAAATAACTAAAATCCTCTTGGGCTACATGCCACAAATGAAAGATCAACTACAGAGTATGAATCAATGAATATGAAAGCGTCTAAACATAGTCCATGTCTCCATAGCATCCATAGCTAGTCAAAATCTTAATCCTTTACGGTTAGCATCCCAGCGGCTGGACACCTGATATATGAGAGAGAAGAGAAATGGGTCAGAGCCCGAAGTAAAAATAATTTAGAAAATAGCAGGTGAATAAATGATAAATTCAACAATTATTATATACATGTTAGATTTATCGAACTCTCTCTTAGATCCTCACCTCTCATCTAGAGTGCACACCTAACATACCTTAAAATCATACTAGTTACTATTCCCATGATAACTAGTTCATATCAATGCCAACTAACCATACCCCATATCTTTCCCATGTATTTCTCTCGAAATACATGTAATATATACATACATACACATACACACACACATACACACACACACACATATATATATATATATATATATATATATATATATATATATATATATATATATATATCCAATTTCTCTATAATATGGATAATCCTTTTTACAATTCAATATAATTAAGTATTCACCTACTTAATTCATTTCAGATATTATTTTATTTTATGTCTTCTTAATTGACATAGTAAACACCATCACAAGTATTTAAACACATTCTCACTATTATATATATATATTATACTGTACCCCGAGGCTCAGCTACAGTGCATGCGTACTCTGCTATCATGTCTAAGTACATCTCGTCACTGTATAGGGGGCTATAGGTTTGGTATGTCCCACGAACCATAATCAACAAATCACAAACAGTGGAGGCGAACATAGTCCTAAGCCTTTGGTCTACGCACATACCTATACACCCAAAAGACCGTTCAATACCATTTTTCTCACTAATGGAAATGAAACCGAAGTCCTATGTTCTAAGGCAATAGGTCAAAGATCCCCCTTAAGTCTCATCTGGATATGGACGCCCTCTACGTATAAACCTCTCGTCGATATCAAGTAGTCTAGGTATGTTATACACATAAATTAAACAAACAATAGGTATGCACATCAACCTATATGAAATTAGGTACTCACACGACCTATATCATATTAAGAATTCATCATATCCCAAGTACCCGTCGTATTTCTTGAATACCACTCGTACTTGTCATTCACAATTATCATTGTATTTTTATTATGTAATATATATATATATATATATCCTCAATATTACTCGTACTTGTTATAACGATCATCCTCCTCTAAATCATATAATAATTACGTAGACATCACTCACATAATTTTAATCCTCAATATCATATAATTTTTCAACATTAACCGAAGTCCCTCACTCCACGTTAATGTCCCAAAATTATTTAAGTCTCATCCAGGCCCAAAATATAATTTTCCAAACTTTTCTGGGCTAAACTAGGAAATTCTGAAATCTCGTTCGAAGTCCTAGAATTCTCGTTTGAACGAGTTCGTTCGAACGAAATTTATTCTGAATTCTCGTTGAAAATTTCATTATTAATCTCGTTGGTAATCTCATTCAAACGATGTCATTAGAATGAGTTCCCCAGGTCGTTCGAACGACGTTTCAGCAGTTCGAGAACAACCCTCAGATTTCTATGTTTCTCATGTTTCTTACACCCAAATACATATGGATTCGATTCTAACCAAGATCCAGATAATCCAACATTATCAAAACATGTTCAAGGGTTATTTTCACATTAGAGAAACATCAATTTCATATGTTCACAAGGTAATTTTCAAGAAACCCATCAAATCCTTAAAATGACAATTATCTAAATTCTCCATTTTAACACTCCTATAAACCCATAATTTAGAACTTATAATTTCTTATCTAAATCATCAATTTCTATATTCAACATGAGTAGTATTCATCTATGTGCAATACGTATCATCATTTTCATGTTCTCAATAAGCATTTATCTCCTATACATGTAAAACCTATCACATTCTTCATGTTCATAGCTTCAACATGTAAATATTTCAACTACAAATTTGTCCAACCAGGAAACTTGATTTATCCATCATTTTAAATCCCAAATTCAAAAGTTCCATTGATTCATAAGAATCATATTCTAACATGGGTAATATAAGCACAAAAATAAAGCAACAATTACACTTGCCTCTTAGTGTAGGGTTGAACCTTTGGAGAAGATAATGTTGAAACCTCCTCTTCCCTTTTTTTGACGAATTTTTAGTGAACCTCCGGTGGTGGTGCAAGGTGTAGAGATGGTGGTTGTCTCTTAGTTTCCACTAGATGACTCTTCCTCTCCACAAAAACCCTTTCACTTTCTCTAGATGACTTTTCAATCTCTCTCAAAAGTCCTCACAAGTGATGTGATAAAAAATGAACATTACATAGAGTCTAAATCCACATATATAACAAGTCTCCAAGGCTATTTAAAAGAAAAAAAAACGAAATTACTATTCATCTCCCAAGCAAAATGACTAAAATGCCCCTTCGGGGTGACCTTTCATCTTCCAAATGACCTGAGACCTAAATCAAACCTCTAGGTAGACTTTTCTGCCTTTTTTGACCCTTCCAGACTCAATGGTGCACTCAAAATAATCATCCGAATGACTTAAAAATAAATTGCACTTTATTTTCCAACTTTAGTCCCGACACGACTTAAAAGCGTGTCTTGACTTAATTTCCATTAGTGTCGCATGTGTAGCTCTCAACAATAATTATTATATCCACATATTACTTTTATATCGGTAAGTAATATTCAAAATCATATATTAATTTAATCGCTAGTAATATTAAATCTGGATTAATCCCAGCTAATTTTTCATAATTAATTCCAATAAATCCCATTAACTTTAAATTAATCTCATATTAAAAGTCATTAAAATTATGGGGTATTACATACTTCCCCCCTTATAACGGAATTTCGTCCCGAACTTCAGAAAATAAAAGCATATCTAGTAAAAATAACTCCGGGTATTTATCGCGCATCTAATCCTCGCGCTCCCAATTAGACTCCTCAAGATTATTGTGCTCCCACTGGACACGCACCAACAGAACTACTTTTGATCTCAACCATCTCTCGCTATGGTCTGAGATCTCCACCGGTCTCTCCTCGTAAGAACTATCTGGATGCAAATTGATCTCCTCTAATGCAACATGAGTATGTCCCAAATCATCTTGGAGATACCACCTCAGCGAAGAAATATGGAACACATCATGTATCCTATGCAAGTGCTCCGGCAACCCCAATCTATAGCAACCGATCCAACTTTCTCAATAATAGGAAATGGTCCTACATATATGGGCGCCAATTTCCCTTTCTTTCCAAATCTCATGATCCCATTCATTGGAGATACCCGCATTACACCTAGTCTCCCACACTGAATTCTCGAAAGAACCCTTTCGCATCAACATAGCTTTTCTATCTATCTTGAGCTACCAGAATACGACTCCGAATCATCTCAATCCTGATAGATGTATCTTGAATTACCTTTGGTCCAAGTAGTTTGTTTTCCACCACATCCAACCAACATGTAGGCGAACAACAAGGTCTACTATAAAGTGCCTCAAATGGATCTATACCGATGGTGAACTTATAGGAGGTATTATACGCAAACTCCACTAGTGGAAGGTACTACTCCCAACTACACCCAAAGTACAAGATACACATACGTAACATATCTTCTAACATTTGATTTGTACGTTCTTTCTGCCCATCTATCTGCGGGTGATAGGTTGTACTCAAACGCACCTCGGTACCGATGGCCTCTTAAAACCTCTCCCAGAATTAGGATACAAAAAACTTGTCCCGATCGGACACAATGTTAAGTGGTACCCCATCTAACCTCAATATCTCGGCTATAAAAAGTTAGGCATATTGTCCCGTAGAGTAGTTAGTCTGAACTGATAAAAAGTGAGGTACCTTAGTCAACCGATCCACAATCACCCATATGGAATCGTGACCCCTCTAAGAAGGAGGTAATCATGTGATGAAGTCCATGGAAATTCTCTCCCACTTCCACATTGAAATCTCTAATGGCTGGAGAAACCCAACAGTCTTATGTTGATCCACATTCACTAATTGACAAGTGGCGCACTTAGAGACAAACTCAATAATCTCTATTTTCATCCCGCGGCACCTATACAGTCGTCACATATATTGGTACATATTATCCCCACCGGGATGTACCACAAATCTCGATCCGTGAGACTCTGTCATCAGTGCATGCCGCAAATTAATTCTGAAATAATCAATCTACCATTAAAGTGCAAGCCCCCCTCTGAACTCACTGAGTAAGACTTTACTCCCTCGACTAAAAGTTATCGAATTTTCTTGTGACAAAATGAATATGTTACCCAAGTCTGAACTACCCGTATCACAATCTGAGGTGTAACAGTCATCACTGACATAAAGGATTGAGAAACTGCATCCTGATGTCCCAGTTCCTTTTATTTTTCCTTCTACACCACGACCAACTCACCTATCGACTTTTGGCTGCGTCTGCTACCACTTTAACCTTCCCCGGGTGCTGTTATATCTCAAACTAATAATCCTTCACAAACTCAAGCCACCTGTGCTAACGTATGTTTAACTCCCGCTGAGTGAAAAAATACTGAAGTGACTTATGATCTCTGAATAGGCGAAATTTCTCCCCCAATAAATAATGTCTCCATATCCAAAGAGCAAACACGACTGCTGCAAGCTCCAAACCGTGAGTGGGGTAATTCTTCTCGTGAGGCTTGAGCTTTCTAGAGGCAAAAGCTATAGCCTTATCTTCCTACTATAATACTCCACCTAACCCCTATAATAATGCGTCAGTGTAAACCAAGTAGTCCACTCCTCGCTTGGGCAGTGCTAGAATGGGTGTTGAAGTCAACTTATCTTTAAGCTCGTCGAATGCTAACTGACACGCATCGTCCCAAACAAATGGTACACCCTTATGGTTAGATTTGTCATCGAACCCGTAATCTTTGAGAAACCCCAAATAAAACTTCTGTAATAATTAGCCAATCCTAAGAAATTACGCACCTCTATCGGTGTCGTGGGCTTTCCCCACTCTCTCACCGATGATACCTTTCTAGGATCCACCGATATTCCCATCTCAGACACAATATGCCGCAGAAACTGAACTTCCCAAAGCCAAAATCCAAACTTCTCATACTTAGCATATAGTTAATTCTCACGTAGTGTCTGTAGGACCTATTGTAAATACTCGACATGATCCTCCTTAGTCTAAGAATAGATCAGGATGTCGTCTATGAAAATAATGACAACCTGGTCTAAGAACTCTCTGAACACCCTATTCATCAAGTCCATGAATACTACATATGCATTAGTCAGCCTAAATGGCATAACTCAAAACTTATACGATCCATATCTGGTTAAGAAAGCAGTCTTTGAAACATCCTCCTCCATGATACGTAGCTGATGATAACCAGACTTTAAGTCTATCTTCAAGAACTAGGTTTCTCCTCTCATCTGATCAAACAAGTCATCGATTCTAGGTAATAGATAATTATTATATATCGTGACTTTGTTAAGCTCTCGAAAATCGACACACAGTCATAAGACCATCTCGCTTCTTTACAAAAAACACCAGGGTACCCCAAGGTGACGTACTCCTGCGGATAAACCCCTCTACTAAAATTTATTCTATTTGGTCCCTGACCTCCCTCATCTCTGTTGGAGCTATATGGTAAGGCGTACGAGCAATAGGCCGAGTGTCTGGCGCTTAATCAATCACAAACTCAATCTCCCTGATGGGAGGTAATCCCAGTATTTCCTGGAATACATACGGAAACTCACAAAATATCGGTATCGAATTAAGGGGTATTACTACACCCGTGGAGGTCTCCTCCTCTATATAATACAAATGAGTAGACGTCCCTCCCTCATAACAAGGCATCACCCCAAGGAACATCTCATGTCCCGAAATAGCAAAAATAATACACCTGGTATAACAATCAATCATTGCCCTATACGAAACAAGCCAATCCATGCCGATAATCACATCATACTCGGACATGTCTAATACAAGTAAATCTTCTCATAAAATCATACTCTGAATCTCTATACTCACACTATGACATATAAAGAAAATAGGCATCCCACTACCCATAAGTGAGTCTACATAAGTAACAGTCATGTCAGACAAGTCTAGTAATCCTGTGGCCTATGAAAATCCAGTGGATACAAATGAATGTCAGGCCCCTCGTGTCAAATAAAATGCACCCCATAGCCCAATAGATAGAAAATATACCGTCAATCACGGGTGATGGCTAATGAACTACTGCTTGATGGACGTTATATACACCCCCGTACAGTCCTTGCTATGTTGGAGCTACTGGAATGGCAGGTAATACTGGCACCTAAGCTAGTGCTGGAAGAGAGGCTAGTGTAAATACTGGTCTCTATGGCTCTTGATGAGATCCATACTGAGGAAATTTGCCCTTATCAGGACAATCCTATCTCTTATGTCTAGTCTCCCCACACATGAAACATTTTCTAGTAAAGTTTCCCCTATTTTGTCCCTTTTATCCCCGACCTTGTTGGACGTTACCACCTCTCCCTTGGACATGTTGGCCCTACTGCTGACCCTGATGGACCTATTGTCCCTACCTGTTACCCCCTTATCTAAAACAAAATCTATCAGATCGTAAATATTTAGCATAGTCTCCTGGTTGGGAACCCTCCTTACCTTGGCACTGTTGACTCTGGCCTGGCTATGTCCCTCTAGAACTGCCCCAGTAGTCTTGACCTACTCGCTTGACGCAATCCTTTGCATGTCACCCTCATCATGTAAGTGGATACCCTGGTAGTGAAGCATCGCAGCATTAAGAATATTTGCATAAGTATGTAATGAAATATTGCCCAATAAGTGTTGGAGAATCTTCCAATTCAGGCCATCTGTGAACATCCAAATTCTTTTTTCTTTCGTAGGTACTTCATCTGGAACCAAGTTAGTCAGTCGAGTAAATTTCTCCTCATATTCTTCCACTGTCCTCCCTTCCTAGGTTAGGTTGAGTAGTTTCCGCCTTATCTCAGTCTATATGGCAGATGGAAAATACTTGCTATCAAATCGCACCCAGAAGTCAGGGATAGTCAAAGTATCACTGTCTTTGGCGGTGGTAGTAGATTCCCACCACTGTAGAGCTGCCCTGAATAGCTTAAATATAGCTAGTATCTGACGTTAAATCTTCGTGCATTCGAACATCCTCAAGTGACTCTGAATATCTTTCTGCCATTGGCTCTCAACAACAACATCAGAACCCCCTGAAAATCGGGTGGATGAACCTTATGGAAGGCATTCGTAACACGTTCCCAAGTAGTAGGAAACACTTTCCTTGGTACTAGTGGCACAACCGGTGCCTATGCTGGTGCCCACTCTACAATGGACGAAGCTGCGTTGACTACCTGAGCAATAATAGCAGTAACCTCAGCATCATCCATGGTACCCTAAGCTGGGGCGAGCTGAGGTGCACATCGAGGAGGTATCAGAGAAGAGAGAGAATATACAATTAGTATTCAATATCACAGAATAGGTGAAAAACATATATGAATAAATAATAATGCAACAGTGTTAATGATAGGGCTCTATATAAAAGGATGCTAAGTAGAAACCATAATAAATCGTTCAGATCCTAAAAGACTCTAGAACCTGATGCTCTGATACCACCTGTAACACTCCTCTTAATTAAATATCAGGTGATCTGTCATATACCCAATTAATATAGAATTTATAGTTGGTTCATTCTTAGCGTCACTATCAAAAAATATTTACATTTAAAAAATCACCTAATATCCAACTAAGCAGGTGTTAAAATTATTCAAATTTTTACCTGAATAAAATTTCCACCTTTTTAATACATAAACCTTTGAACACAATCCATTCACACAATGAATAATAACTGAGTAATATCAAAACTGAATTAAATGCAACTGGAGTAAAACTCTCCAGTTTAAATATCTCAATACAATAATCCCAACAAAATATAATTGAACCAACACCAACATAAGAACCGAATCGGTCTAGAATATGAAAGAAACAACTAGAACCTCTTGGGATACATTCCCTAAATGAAAGATCAACTACTGAGTATTAGTCAATGAATCTGAAAGCGTCTAAACAAAGTCCATGTCTCCATAGCATACATAGCTCGATAAAATCTCAATCCTACGGTTGGCGTCCCTATGGCTGGACACCTGATATAAGAAATGCAAGAGAAAAGAGAATATGCAAGAAAATGGGTCAGAGCCCGATGTAAAAATAGTTTAGAAAATAGCCAGTGAATAAATTTTATATTCAACAATTATTATATATATGTTAGATTTATCGGACTCTCTCTTGAGATCCTGACCTCTCATCTAGAGTGCACACCAAACGTACCTTAAAATCATAGTCATTACTATTCCCATGCTAACATATCAGTGCCAACTAACCATAGCCCATATCAATCCCACATATTTCTCTCATAGTACAGGTAACACATATGTATCCAATTTCTCTATAACATGAATAATCCTTTTTACAATTCAATATAATTAAGTATTCACCAACTTAATTCATTTCAGATATTATTTTATTTTGTGTCTACTTAATTCACACAGTAAACACTATCACAAGTATATATACACATTCTCACTATTATATATATACTATAATGCACCCCGAGGCTCAGTTCCGATGCATGCGTACTCTGCTATCGTGTCCCAGTACATCTCGTCAGTGTATAGGGAACTATATGATTGGTATGTCCCACGAACCATAATCAACAAATCATAAACAATGGAGGCGAATATAGTCCTAAGCCTTTGGGCTACGCACATAAGTACGTACCCAAAAGACCGTTCATTACCATTGTTTTCACTAATGTCAATCCAACCTAAGTCCTATGTTCTGAGGCAACAGGTGAAAGATTCCCCTTAAGGCTCATCAGGATATGACTGCCCTCTACGCATAAATAGCAAGTAGGCTAGGTATGCTATACATATAAATTAAACAAACAATACGTATACACATCAACCTATATAAAGTTAGGTACTCACACCACCTATATCATATTAGGAATTCATCCTATCCCATGCACCCATCGTATTTCTCGAATACCAGTCGTGCTTGTCATTCACGATTATCATTGTATTTTTATTATGTAATTATTACTCACATAATATTTTATTCAACCAAAGTACCGGTATATATATATATATATATATATATATATATATATATATATATATATATCCTCAATATTACCCGTACTTGTTATAACGATCATTCTCCACTAAATCGTATAACAATTACGCAGATATCTCTCACATAATTTTAATCCTTAATATCATATAATTTTCCAACATTAACCCAAGTCCCTCACTCCACGTTAATCTACTAAAATTACTTAAGTCTCATCTAGGGACAAAATATAATTTTCCAAACTTTTTTAGGATAAACATGGAAATTCTAAAATCTTGTTCGAAGTCCCAGAATTCTCGTTCGAACAAGTTCGTTCGAATGATGTCGTTTGAACGATATTTCTTTTGAACTCTTGTTGGAAATTTTTTTATTAATCTCGTTGGTAATCTCGTTCGAACGATGTCGTCCGAACGACTTTTCAGCAGTTCGAGAACAACCCCTAGATTTCTGTGTTTCTCAAGTTTCTTACACCCAAATACATATGGATTCTATTCTAACCAAGACCCAAATATTCTAACATTATCTAAACATGTTCAAGGATGATTTTCACATATGAGAAACATCAAATTCATGTGTTCATAAGGGTATTATCATCATACCCATCAAATCCTTAAAATGACAATTACCTAAATTCTCCATTTTAACAGTCCTATAAACCCAGAATTTAGAACTTATAATTTCGTATCTAAATCATCAATTTACATATTCAACATGAGAAGTATTCATCTACGTGAAAATACCTATTATCATTTTCACGTTCTCAATAAACATATATCTCCTCTACATGTAAAACCTACCACTTTCATCATGTTCATAGTTCCACATGTAAATATTTCAACTGCAGATTTGTCCCACCAAGAAACTTTATTTATCAATCAGTTTAAATCCCAAATTCATTAGTTCCATTGATTCATAAGAATCATATTCTAACACGGATAATATAAGCACCAAAATAAAGCAAGAATTACACTTGGCTCTTAGTGTAAGGTTGAACATTTGGAGAAGATAATGTTGGAAACTGCTCTTCGATTTTTTCGATGACTTTCCGGTGACCCTCCGGTGGTGGTGTAAGGTGTAGAGATGGTGGTTGTCCCTTGGTTTCCACTAGATGACTCTTCCTCTCCACAAAAACACTTTCACTTTCTCTAGATGACTTTTCACTCTCTCTAAAAAGTCCTCACAAGTGATGTGATGGAAAATGAACATTATGTAGAGTCTAAACCCACGTATATAACAAGTCTCCAAGGCTAGCTAAAATATAATAAATGGAATTACTATTCATCTTCCAATCAAAATGACTAAAATGCCCTTTTAGGGTGACCTTTTATTTTCCAAATGACCCGAGACCCAAATCAAACCTTCGGATAGACTTTTCAGCCTATTTTGACCCTTTCGGACTCAACGGCTCACTCGAAATAATAATCTGGGTGACTTAAAAATAAATCGCACTTTATTTTCCAACTTTAGTCCCGACACGACTTAAAAGCGCGTCCCGACTTAATTTTCATTAGTGACGCATGTGTAGCTCCCGACAACAATTATTATTTCCACGTCTTACTTTTATATCACTAAGTAATATTCGAAATCATATATTACTTTAATCCCTAGTAATGTTAAATCCGGATTAATCCCACCTTTTTTCATAATTAATTCCAATTAATCCCATTACCTTTTAATTAATCTAATAATAAAAGTCATTAAAATTACGGGGTATTCCCATTTTATTCCCTTATTATAATGTATACATTTAAGGGTTTGATGAAATCAAATTTAAAAGTGAAGTAATTGGTTTTTAAAAAAACATAGGGTTACTATGTTTTGAAGAATGAATTAAGTTTAACGAATTGTGTACTACACAAAGAGTTAATAAATGAGAAGAAGATTTCAAGTATTATCACAAAGTGATATAAAAAATTTAGGAAATGAAGATAATTATGTGAAATAATATCGAATTAGAATTTACCTACCTTGACATTAGGCTTTGTTTAAATTGAAAACTTCTTCTATAGTTTGGGGTTTTCTATAATGAGATGGAGTAAGAAAGACATCACTTTATCAAAATATGTTAATTTATTATAGTTAAGTTTGAGAACAATAAAACAATAAAGTTTAATTTGAAAATATAAATTAGTTTAAATCAACTGCAATCGTAGACCTAATTGGAATGTGTTGTAAGAGACTTTCGTATTTAATTTATGTTAAAGAACCTATATTTCAAAATAGGGGTCCAAATTCACAAGTCAGAAAAGTCCATGGGTTTATGTGCAAAGTGATTTTTTTAAAGTTTAATTACTTTTCTACCGCTTCTGATAAAGTGCGTTTTGGTTTTTGAAATAGGGTGTTATAATATACCGTTTTGACTAAGAAATGAAATCATTTTTTTTGGAAAAAATCAATTTTTTATGAGGGGGAATGCTTCCTAGCGAGCAGGGTCATATCCTATACGTGCATGGGTTGACCTCACTCTTGTGCATGTACAACCTTCAAATTTTTAACTTAATGTTTAAAAACATTGGCAACTGATTCTTGCCAATATATAAAACCATTTGAGTTGATTCAAAAGCCAAACTTCTTGATTTTTCACAAGGAATCCATCCATATATGTTTCGTGAGTTGAAATTAACTGTAGCCTTGTATTGAGTTTATATAAAAATGGACAAACTTTGACCTAAATATTTGTGTGTTTCTGGTTAATTTGAACTCCGTTTTTGGCATGGTGGTATTTCTAGGTAAGAATCGAAGATAATTACTTTTGTTTTATATTTTAATTTATGCATTGTAATGTTAATTTCATCTTTATAATTTTCAGAGCCGAAAAACTCAACATCTCATTTGGGCTATCAAAAACTATTAAAACATAAATTAACCATTACATTTAGGTTCCTAAGAACTAGAGCTTGAGTTTTTACACTTTGAAACTTGTTCAAAGTCAGGAATAAATAATCCATGATTAAAGCTCATGCGTCCATGAGGTTTTTTGATATTCAACCTCATTGAATGCTATATATACATAATTAATAGCATGTAATTAATACAAATGATTATATGTTTCTACGTAATCTCAACCAAATTAATAGAACTAAGTTTTATACATGAAATACTAGAATAGAGAAATGCTATAAAACCTAAGCTTTCAATTTGGATTGTGAACAAGTGAGTTATTATCGTGGAAAGTTAGGGTTTTTATTGGTCTAGTTAAATGGAGTTCATTGGTCAGATTGGAGGTAGATTTAAGGCTTTGCTTTAATTATTTTTAGGTTTGCAAGCTTGTGGAGGCATAAGGTGACCATGTTTTTCCACGTTTACAAGTGGTTTACTAGGCTCCCTAGGTGGCTCGAAATCCGTAGGGGTTTTGTGTAATTATTAGGTTTGAGTTTTATTTCTGTAGCTAGTTTATAGTTTCATATTAAGAATTTTCCATGTATTTTTGAATGTTTTAGGGGCTAATATGTAATTTTGTAAACTTGTGAGGGAAGGACTACGTAAATATAGTAATTTTAAGTGTTATGGGTTTATTTGTTTAAATATGTTGTGAGATTGATGTTTAATTATGAGTGCTTGAGAGAGTTTTGAATTTTTTTAGGCGCATTTTTGGAAATTTTCAAACTTCAGGATCATTGGGGTAATTGGTATTTTCTTTAGTATTTAGTTGGCTATTTATCAAATTATTATTTTCTAAGAAGTGTTATATATATATATATATATATATATATATATATATATATATATATATATATATATATATATATATATAGATATATATATATAGATATATATATTGGTTGGTGAATATGTTTTCGATGGGATGTTTCTTTCTGTATAACTATAAGACAAGTAGATGTAATAAAACGTATATGTAACATACATGTTGTTGCACTAACCTTAATGGTTATCTCACTTATACACTCATCACTTAATGAACTATCTTCATTTTTTCTCTGAGAATCACTCAAGCTTGCCTTATACAATTTTTTTCTTATCTCCACTTTGTTTTTTCCTCAAGATTCTTCAAAATGAGTGGGACACACATTCATATGATGACCAATGCCACCACAACCAAAACACTCATCCTAATCGTTGGACTTTGCTTTCTTATAGTTACTCTTTTCACCAATAAAGATGTGTTCAGAAGACTTATATGACTTTGGTTCAAATTTCTTTTATTTTTGAATTTTTTTTATTATCCTTGTGAAACTTGCTAAATCATTTAGAAAAAAGTGTCATGTTTACCTTAACATTCTGTTTTGGTTCTTCAACTTCTTTTTCGGACACATTCTCACTTGATTCAACAACAAAAGTTGAGTCATTTTGAACTTTGGAACAAAAACATTTTCTTCTTGATTATAAATTTGAAGTAATCCAACAAGCTCTTCTAAACCACACGTGTCCTTGTCTTTGACTGCATTTAAAATAGCAACATTAGTAGCAAACCAGTAAGGTAAGGTTTTAAGGATTGTTTTCACAACCTTATTTTCTGGAATCTTTTCACCTTAATCAAAGATGCATTCACAACCTCTATTGACCTAGTATACTATTCGTTAAAAGACACACTTTTCTCCATTATCATGGTTTCATATTTTTGGTGATATGTTGAAATTTTGCACGTTTCACATTTAACATTCCCTCGTGCGTTACTCTCACAAGTATCCCACACATCCTTCCCTCGCTCACAATTGAGTATAAGATAGTACTCTTGAGTAGTTATCGAAGAAAATAATGGATTCAATGCAACTGAGTTAAAATTACAACCAAAAAATTTGTCCTATTTTCATAAAAACCTTGGCTTCTTCACCCTGACTCCTTACTCTGTGGTAGGTTACATCCAACCTTCTTAAACACTCATCCACACATGACTATGTTTGGATCTAGGATTTTATGTCATTATTACTTTCCAATGCCCATAGTTTTAATCATCGAAATAAAGTTGATGATTGAGGAACTCGAATCACAAAATTAATCCATAGGAGGAAAATAATAAAATTGCATAAAACAAGGGAGTATTTAACAAAGATGAAATTAACACACAATAAAAAACAAGATCTAATCAAGCACGTTAATGCTACACAAATGAGAATTTATCTGTGATACCAATTGAAGGTTATGTGTAATGTGATTTAGTAATCATGTATATCAAACCCGAGGGGGGGGGGGGAATAGGTTTGGTAGCATCTTAGGTCAATTTTTTGCTCTTGCACAAAATTGTTCCAAATTTTAAAACTAAAACCACTTGATTTTATAAACTCTTTTTGAGTGCCTTTGGAAAAACTCACAAAATATGATATTAAGGGAACCTAGTATTGAAACCTAGACTAATAAAACATAATCAATTTTTTAAAACTATTCAAAAGATTAAAGCTAGATCCATGTGAAGTGTGTGATTAATTAGGTAAAAGTCAAATTGAAATTTATATTTTTGTATTGATATATAAATTGGTTATACAAACATGAGCAAAACAACGAGTCGTTGAATTCATAAATTAAAATACACTTGATTCATCTTGGGTGATACGCAGTCTAGATTAGGTAAGATGAACCTGAAGATGAAGATGGAAGATCATGCACCACCGCTCAATCTAAAAAAGTTCCATAGCCAAACATTTAATTAAAGATTGGATACATATCCTTTTTATTGATTGTGAATTTTATAAGGCTAATCGTACATGTGAACGTTTGTCAAAAATCATTTTTTAAATTTCACTTCTCTTTAAAACGTTTGAGGATTTTAATTAAAAAAAAAAGATTCAAGTGACTTTTTCTACGTCTAAGAGGGTTTTAAATGATTTAGAAACATTTTTGGATTTAATCTATGTTTCATTTTGTCCTTAAAACTATTTTTGAATGGACTTTCATTGGATCGTGTGCAAGGATTTGTTTGCGTGGCTCTAAATTAAATCAGTGAGCGCGACTGAGGTTCAAAGTGCCTACTAAACAAAATTGTGCGAACAAATAAATCTTTTTGTGCACAAAAATCGACCAGATTTTTTTATAATTTTCTATAAATAATCAATTTACATCTCATTTTGCAAATATATGAAAACCTCATTATCAAGACACTAGCCTAAGATATTTTTTGAGGTAGAGATCATTTTACTTTTCCTCTCAATCTAACACAACTTATTCCCTCCTTTTTGTGAGAATTAGATATTTATATTAGATATAATGTCTTTACACGTGAATTGAAGGTGATTTGGATCATATTAAACACTAACCTTATAATTCAAATCCATCAGTCAGTTAAGTTTTATGATCTACTACTCCTGGATCCAAAATTTGCAGCATCTTGTTGTATTGGATAGTTTGAGGTGTTGCGCGAATTCAAAGGAAACCCAAGTTATTCATCCAATTCATAGAGCTTGTATTGGAATTTCATTTTCTATGGGGGAACGTGTAGAAGTTCATAGGTAACTACATAAAAGTGTTTGTGTGAGACGTACCATCTTGCCTTTTGTATATTTCTTTTTTAATTAGCAATGAAAGTTATGAGTGCATCGAGGATTTTATGCCCCTCGTTGGATATTTTTCTTATAAACCTTGTCACATGTTGATTTGTGTTTGTTTGTACACATTTGATCCCACACATCTCCCGTAATTTATTTTATAACTTGTGATTCGCTTAAAATTTGCTCAAGTTTTGTATATATATATTTGTTCAACTAGATTCATTTAGTTCTGAAGCACCTTATACCTTTGACTTACTTAAGTCTATATTGTATAAGTGTTCATCTAATTTGGAAATAGTGACAAAATTTGTTGTCAAACCTAGAATCCAAAGAACCTCAGACTTGTTCACTCTATAATCCTCTTCAATGATCCAAACAAGGTATAAATTGAATCACAATACACACATTAGAAGTGCATACATGTCTATATATTGCTCATATTGATTGTGTGTTAAATTCCCCTTAAAATGTTGTTTTAATAATTTTTTGGGAATTTTTAAATATTTTTAAAATAATGTTTTCTTTAATAAAAGTGTGTTTATAAACTTTTGGTGGTTAAAATGCTATTATGAAAAATTAGTTATTCATTAGAATGTTTGATTGGGTAGAATATCAATGCGCCAGAGACTTTAGGGTGTTGCATGTAATTAGTTTGGACGCGCGTTTGCCAGCCAATGAAATGCCAACACTTGTCATGCTCTTGTTATCTCATTTGTGTTTGTTTTGTGAGAGAACTGCCTAGTGTATTGTGGATCGTTAGATCAAATGTTATCTATGGCCTGCATGTGTTTTAAGACTATCCAGGTGTTATCACTGTGGACCAATCACCTTTGTTTTAACCAACCGCTATCTTAGCACCCGTGGATCAAGTCAATATAAGGAAGACTGAATCTCAACCGTTGATTGCTATCAGCGATCAAGAACCTTCTTTGGCTCTTATATAAACCCTCTCATTCTCAGTATTTTAAGACTTTTGGCAGTCGTATAAATTGAGAAAAAAAAGAGAAGAGAGAAGTGAGAGAGAAGAGAGAGAAGAAAAGAGAGAAGAGAGAGAAAGGGAAACTGAGTTAGAAACCCTAACCCTAACCCTAAACAACTTCAAACCATATTCAAACCTTCATACTTTCAGAAATCCAAACACAACCTTGAGTGTTTGAGAGAGATTGGTGTTACTGGTTTGATCGTTTGTAGCTGTAACCTCTTGATTTGTGATCTTGTTACCAACTTAGACATTTTTGTGAGATCTGTATTTCTTTTTCATAGAAATCTTATATCTACACTATTGCATGTTATATATCACTAGATCTGCATATTTGTTTCTCGTTTTAAGAAAATATTTGTTGATTTAGATCTGTAAATGTTTTATATTTCTTGTTCTTGTGAAACTAAACCTTGACCTAGTTGGATTCTCACTTGGAGGTTTTCAATTTCGAAAATCTTTTCAAAACTGAGATTGATTAAGATCTTGACTGATTTTGAAGCAAGATATCCGTGGAATCTGGCATAGATTAAAAGGTCAAAAACGTTCCAAGTTTTGTAAGAAAGAAAGAAAAGAAAATCACAGCATATAGTCTTTATATGTAATTTTCTAGGATTGTCTGTACAAACTAAGTATGTGTGAGTTCATGAATGTGGATAGAAATCACATCACAAACACTTGGCACACTACCACACTGAAAGTGTTGAGAATAAGATCAAAGATTATTGAGTCGACGCAAAGAAAGCTAAAGCAAAGTGGAAGTTATCAAACTGGAAGAAAATCATCCACAATCAGATCTACAAAGAAGTTAGAAGGACACCAAGTGGGGTATATTCCTAAACTTAGAATAGGCTGAGTTGTGTGCATGTATGTTGTATTATTTGTAACTATTATTTGTTTTTAGTGGATTTTTTACTTTCATGACTTAGAAGTCACCGTGGATGTTTCCTCTATTGGGAGAGGTTTTACCACGTTAAAAATAGTGTGTTCTGATTATCTTCATCTCCTCATATCATTCTATAGTGTGCTGATATTTTGAAACTATCTTAGTTTTAAAACTGATTACAAAGTCTTGGTTATGCTCGTACATAAGTTTTTGTAAACACATCTTGTTGTTTATCATTTTTATTTTCAAAAGAAAAGGCTTTCTTCAACAAACAACTCTGAGTTGCTTATACAGTTTAATCTTTCTATCAAACGGCATTAGTAACGTTTTTCAATTGGTATCAGAGCCCTGTAAACTTTTATTTAAAAAAGGATCTTGTGTTTCTGAAATCGTTTTCTAAAAATCTTAACTATGGATGAGAAGAATGAAAGGTTTGGTAATCTGTCCAGACCTCCACTCTTTGATGGAAACAACTTTGCTTACTGTAAAGTAAGAATGGTTGCCTTCATCCAAGGGACTTTAAGAGATGATGTCTGGGACATTATTGCAAATGGATATACTTATCCTACTAAACGAGCCACTGAAGGAAGTGATGAGAGGGTAAAGAAAATCTTAAGTGAGTTTACCCAAGAAGAGAAAACAATTTCTCGGAATAACAATAAAGGCAAGAATGCCATCTTTATGTCTATTAATGAGTATGAGTTCAAGAGAATCTCATCTTGTTCCACTTCCAAGGAAGCTTGGGACACATTAATCACTGCCCATGAAGGAGACTCAAGAGTTAAAGCTGCTAAAACTCAAATGCTTACCCATCAGTACAACTCTTTAATTATGTCTGACTCTGAGACTTTTGATGACTTTTATATGAACCTAACTGATATAGTTACTAAGTTGCATGCCAATGGTATAACATATGATAGGAATGAGATTGTTTCTAAAATCCTAAGATCATTACCACAAAAGTTTGACGACAAGAGGTATGCTATGGAGGAGATGAGTGATCAAAACCTCACCCCTGAGTTACTCAGTAGCAAACTTAGGACTGTGGAAATGGAATTAGACTTTAAGAAACAATTAAATCAGTCTCAAAGAAAACATCCCAACTCTAACTTGAGTTTTTCTTCTAAGATATCTAAACTTGAGACTAATTTGATCAACTGTGACTCTGATGAGGAGTGTGATATAGACAAACTAGATAATCAGATTGCCTTAATGTCCAAACAATTTAAGAAAATTGTTAAATTTAGAAACAAAGAGGCATCTAAACAAGGCAAGCCTAATTATCCAACTGTGTCTAATCCCAAACCTCATGAGAGAGGTCTTGACAAACATCCTAAGGACAACAACTTCAGATCTAACAGAGATCTTAAAAAGATTGAATGTTTTAGATGTGGGAAACTAGGTCACATTGCTCACGATTGCAGAGTTAATCTGAATAAAACCAACACACACAATAGAGCGAATATCTGTAAAACTTGGGATGATTCAAGTGACTCTGATGAAGAGGAACTTGAGTCATCTAATGTAT
The DNA here is from genome assembly GCA_949130495.1 of Sambucus nigra. Classification (NCBI taxonomy): domain Eukaryota; kingdom Viridiplantae; phylum Streptophyta; class Magnoliopsida; order Dipsacales; family Adoxaceae; genus Sambucus; species Sambucus nigra. Next base: position 456,884,838 of record OX422210.1, on the reverse strand, counting down.
TTGACCCTTGCATGTCCTTTTTTGCTAAGATCATTTACAATGATGATATGCATGTGTGTGATAACGATACCTCCACTCCTACTTTTGTGAATACTGCTTTGACTGACCTAGATGCCTTGTTATCTTAAAATGTTGCTAGCTCTAGTTTCGTGTGTGTGAGACAAAGAGATCTCGATAACGAAGATGTAAATGGGTGCGTGAGTACTAAAACTGAATCGTTAGGGGTCACTGAACACACTTCACTTAGCGACTCAGACACAGATGACCTCCCAGATATTCATACTTTGTATGCTAAAACTCTTAAAAAAGGCACTAGACTGGAGAAGACTGTTAGAGACCTGACTAAGAAATTAGTTGATCTAAGTCTTATTGTGAAGCTGAATGCCAAAGAGTACACTAACCAGTGTCTGACACATCAATCAAAAATCAAAACTTTTGATCAAAAATTAAAAGAGTTGACCAAAACTAATGAAACCCTGGAAATGAAATACAAGGGAACATTAATAGAACTGGAGGAAGCAAAAACAAAGACAACAACAGTTTTCAAAAAAATTTCTAAGTTTGAAAACAATTCAAATTGTTTCACTAACTTTGTTGTTGACTCTAAGACCAATTCTGATGATAGAATCGGTATTGGATTCTGCCCTAAGAATAAATCACAAACTAAAAATCTTGAACCTATTAAGTTTGTGTCTGGGGGCAAAAGACCAATCAAAACATGTCCAGATTTTCATTTTATTAAAAAGTAATATGATCAAAAGCAAAAACAGAAAGACATTGGAGAGTCTAGTAACTCTAAGACTGACAGTACACTTGAGACTAAATACGTCTATCCTTTAATCAGAAAGGCTGAATCTACCTTTAAAACCATACCTCCTAGGAATAAGACTTCTGAACAGAATCCTGTTAAACCCGTCTTTAGAAGTTTTCTTAAGGAACTACATCCCTCAAGCAATCAATATTGCTCCTACTGTGAAGTTTATGGTCATTACTTTGAAGGTTGTTATGCTAGGAATCTAAACACCCCTGTGTACAACACTCCTGTTTACAAGAACATTAACTATTCTAGGCAAAATCGTAACCATTATGTCCTTCCAAGACAACCTGACAAGAACTCTAATTTCAGGAATAGAAAGACCAAAACTAAGAGTTCATTTAAGAGAAAGGCTCCCAGAAACTTTCCTAAACCAAAAGCTCAATTTTTCCACAAAAATCAGTTTGTTGCGCCAAATGTTTTTTGACATAAAGCTACTTCTCAAAAATTTTATCAAATGAGAGCAAACTTGTGCAAAATTAAAACTAGAGCTATTTGGGTTAGAAAAGATGATCTTTTACCCCAAATGAAGTGTAACATTGTCATCACTGCCTTAAAAGCCGAACACACTTCATCTGGTTGGTATTTAGATTTAGGATGCTCCAAACATATGACAGGAGATGAAACCAAACTCTTAAACAAAACCAGATTTGCTGGAGGTAAAGTAGTTTTTGGCGATGGAGTTTCATCCCAGATCATAGGTAAAGGAATCCTAAAAGAAGAGGGAATGCCTGTTTTGGAAAATGTACTTTTAGTTAAAGGTCTTAAAGCCAACCTACTAAAGATATCACAATTTTATGACTTAGACCATACTGTTACCTTTTCAAAGAACAATTGAAAAATTATAAATGATAAAGGTGAATGCATCATTACCGGATTGAGAACACCTGACAACTGTTATACTGTCAAGACTAGTTCTAAAACCTGTAACATTGTCAGAATGGATGACAATGAAATCTGGCATAATCGTATGGGTCACCTAAGTTATGATATCCTTGGTAGATTGTCTACTCAAGAGATAGTTAGAGGAATTCCTAAAATTAAACCTATTTCCAGTGTTGTTTATGGTCATTGCCAGGAAGGAAAAATAGTTAAGACTTCGCATAAAAAAGTTAAAGACACTCTCACCTCTAGACCTCTAGATCTCATCCACAAGGACCTTATTGGTCCCTTTAGAACTGTTAGTCTTTGTGGACACAGTTATATCCTTGTCATGGTTGATGATTTTACACGATTCACTTGGGTTTCCTTCTTGAAACATAATTCTGACACGTTTCAGACATTTTTGAAAATTTTACTAAGAATTGAAAATGAGAAGGACACACAAGTCAATCGCATTCGTAGCGATAGAGGGGGAGAGTTCATAGACACGGGAATAGTTGAATATTGTGACTACAACGGCTACAAACACGAATTCAGTGCCCCTAAGACTCCTCAGCAAAACGGTGTTGCAGAAAGGAAAAACCGAACTCTTCAAGAGATGGCGCGTGTCATGTTGCATGCCAAATCTCTACCCAAGTACTTCGGGGTAGAATCTATTAGAACTGCATGTCATATCATTAATCGGGTTTACCTTAGGAAAAACACTACTCAAACCTCTTATGAGTTGTGGTACGGAAAGAAGCCTAATATGAAATACCTAAGAACTTTCAAAAGTCGGTGTTACGTCTATAAAGACAGAGAACACTTGTCCAAATTCGAGACGCGTGGAGATAAAGCCATCTTTTTAGGTTACTCTCCAAACAGTCGTGCATATCGTATATACAATCTGCGTACTAAGACCCTTATGGAGTCGATAAATGTAATTGTAAGCGACACTATTGCCGAAAATAAGATATCTGAATCACCTATTGTGGTTGAATCTGAAAATGATATCAAAAATGATTCACCAGAAATAGATGAATCATTACCTATTGAGAGTCTAGAAGTACCTGGCTGGGTCTCTAAAGATCATCCCATTGACAACGTGGTCGGTAATCCTAATGAGCCAGTTCGTACTAGATCCCAGTTAAGAAATTATGCTAATTACGCATGTTTCGTCTCCCTTGTGGAACCAAAAAATGTTAATGAAGCATTGAATGACGCACACTGGATTTCTGCTATGCAGGAATAACTTTTACAATTTGTCATTCACGATGTCTTGTATCTTGTACCGCGGCCTCAAAACAAAAATGTTATTGGAACACGTTGTATCTTTAAGAACAAATCTGATGAAAATGGGGTAATCCTTAGAAACAAAGCTAGACTAGTTGCTCAAGGTTACTCACAAATAGAAGGGATAGATTTTAGCGAGACATTTTCCCCAGTCACTCGTCTTGAATCTGCTTGACTTCTTTTCGCCATAGCGTGTCACTTAAAATTTACACTTTATCAAATGGATGTCAAGTCTGCCTTCCTCAATGGAATTCTATCCGAAGAAACGTATGTAGAGCAACCCAAAGGGTTCATTGACCCAAAATACCCAGACCATGTCTTTCGTCTAAAAAAGGCTTTGTATGGCTTAAAACAAGCTCCTAGAGCTTGGTATGAACGCCTATCCAACTTTTTGTTGGATAAGGGTTTTAAGAGAGGGGGAAATGACCAGACCCTCTTTGTCAAACATTTTGACTAAAACATTATTATAGCCCAAGTCTATGTAGACGACATCATATTTGGGTCTACTTCAACATCTGAAGTTAAATCCTTTTCTGCTATTATGCATAAGGACTTTCACATGTTCCTTATGGGGGAGCTACAGCTTTTCTTAGGATTTCAAGTGAAACAAAATTCTGATGGATTATTTGTCTCTCAAACTAAGTATGCCTTAGATCTTATTAAGAAGTTTGGTTTAGATAATGCTAAAGTTGCCAAAATGCCAATGAGTACTACTGTTAAATTATGTAAAGATGAAAATGGGAAGTCAGTTGATTCCACACTTTATCGTAGTATGATTGATAGTCTACTCTATCTAACTGCCTCACGACCAGATATAATGTATGATGTATGTCTGTGTGCTCGTTACCAGAATAACCCTAAAGAGAACCATTTATCTTGTGTAAAACGTATAATAAACTACATAAAAGGCACTCTTAATCTTGGACTTAGGTACACTAATGATACCTGCATCACCATCATAGGGTATACTGATGCTGATTGGGCCGGTTGTACTGATGATAGTAAAAGTACATCAGGTGCCTATTATTATATCGACAATAATTTAGTAGGTTGGAGTAGCAAAAAACAAAATTGCACATCTTTATCTACGGCTGAGTCCGAATATATAGCAGCTGGAAGTTGCTGTGCTCAATTGTTATGGATAAAACAAATGTTAAGCGACTATGGGATTAAAGAAGATCAGTTACAATTGTATTGTGACAATCAAAGCGCCATTAACATATCTAAAAACGCGGTTCAACACTCGCGAACTAAGCATATTAAAATAAGACATCACTTTATACGCGAACTTGTTGAGACTAAGGAGTTAGAAATTCATTACCTACCTACTTGATTTGCAACTTGCAGACATGTTCACTAAACCTCTAGACTGTAACAGATTTCTATATTTGCGTCATTCTATAGGTATGGTATGTGCTGATTAATCTCTTAAGACCATAATTTTTACCCTTTGTCCATTTGAGACAAAATGGAGGAGAAATTTGAGTCTTACGGGTTCAATGTTTTGTTCACATTTCATCTAAACTGCTTGATCTTAGTGCATATTTGCAGGAACCTCTTCTACTGGTTTTCTACCATTTCTCTCTAGTGTACAAATTTGTAAATAGTTGAGTTATGTAATTTTTGACTTTCTAGGAAATGGGTAGACAGTATCTTTTCATAGGAATAGGTTTTATTTTTTTTGTTCCCTAAGAGTTTAAGCTAACTCAAAGGAGATTTTTTCTCATATTTCCAGAGGGGGAGATTGAATCACCTTATACCTTTGACTTACTTAAGTCTATATTGTATAAGTGTTCATCTAATTTGGAAATAGTGACAAAATTTGTTGTCTAACCTAGAATCCAAAGAACCTCAGACTTGTTCACTCTCTAATCCTCTTCAATGATCCAAACAAGGTATAAATTGAATCACACTACACGCATTTGAAGTGCATACATGTGTATATATTGCTCATATTGATTGTGTGTTAAATTCCCCTTAAAATGTTGTTTTAATAATTTTTTGGGAATTTTTAAATATTTTTAAGATAATGTTTTCTTTAATAAAAGTGTGTTTATAAACTTTTGGTGGTTAAAATGCTATTATGAAAAATTAGTTTTTCATTAGAATGTTTGATTGGGTAGAATATCAATGCGCCAGAGACTTTAGGGTGTTGCATGTAATTAGTTTGGACGCGCGTTTGCCAACCAATGAAATGCCAACACTTGTCATGCTCTTGTTATCTCATTTGTGTTTGTTTTGTGAGAGAACTGCCTGGTGTATTGTGGATCATTAGATCAAACGTTATCTATGGCCTGCATGTGTTTTAAGACTATCCATGTGTTATCACTGTGGACCAATCACGTTCGTTTTAACCAACCGCTATCTTAGCACCCTTGGATCAAGTCAATATAAGGAAGACTGAATCTCAAGCGTCGATTGCTATCAGCGATCCAGAACCTTCCTTGGCTCTTATATAAACCCTCTCATTCTCAGTATTTTAAGACTTTTGGCAGTCGTATAAATTGAGAAAAAAAAGAGAAGAGAGAAGTGAGAGAGAAGAGAGAAAAGAAAAGAGAGAAGAGAGACAAAGGGAAACTGAGTTAGAAACCCTAACCGTAACCCTAAACAACTTCAAACCATATTCAAACCTTCATACTTTCAGAAATCCAAACACAACCTTAAGTGTTTGAGAGAGATTGGTGTTACTGGTTTGATCGTTTGTAGCTGTAACCTCTTGATCTGTGATCTTGTTACCAACTTAGACATTTTGGTGAGATCTGTATTTCTTTTTCATAGAAATATTAGATCTACACTATTGCATGTTATATATCACTAGATCTGCATATTTGTTTCTCGTTTTAAGAAAATATTTGTTGATTTAGATCTGTAAATGTTTTATATTTCTTGTTCTTGTGAAACTAAACCTTGACCTAGTTGGATTCTCACTTGGAGGTTTTCAATCTCGAAAATCTTTTCAAAACTGAGATTGATTAAGATCTTGACTGATTTTGAAGCAAGATATCCGTGGAATCTGGGATAGATTAAAAGGTCAAAAAGGTTCCAAGTTTTGTAAGAAATAAAAAAAAGAAAATCACAGCATATAGTCTTTATATGTAATTTTCTAGGATTGTCTGTACAAACTAAGTGTGTGTGAGTTCATGCATGTGGATAGAAATCACATCACAAACACTTGACACACTACCACACTGAAAGTGTTGAGAATAAGATCAAAGATTATTGAGTCGACGCAAAGAAAGCTAAAGCAAAGTCGAAGTTATCAAACTGGAAGAACATCATCCACAATCAGATCTACAAAGAAGTTAGAAGGACACCAAGTGGGGTATATTCTTAAACTTAGAATAGGCTGAGTTGTGTGCATGTATGTTGTATTGTTTGTAACTGTCATTTGTTTTTAGTGGATTTTTTACTTTCGTGACTTAGAAGTCACCGTGGATGTTTCCTCTATTGGGAGAGGTTTTACCACGTTAAAAATAGTGTGTTCTGATTATCTTCATCTCCTCATCTCATTCTATAGTGTGCTGATATTTTGAAACTATCTTAGTTTTAAAACTGATTACAAAGTCTTGGTTATGCTCATACATAAGTTTTTGTAAACACATCTTGTTGTTTATCATTTTTATTTTCAAAAGAAAAGGGTTTCTTCAACAAACAACTCGGAGTTGCTTATACAGTTTAATCTTTCTATTAAACGGCATTAGTAACATTTTTCAATTGGTATCAGAGCCCTGTAAACTTTTATTTAAAAAAGGATCTTGTGTTTCTGAAATCGTTTTCTGAAAATCTTAACTATGGACGAGAAGAATGAAAGGTTTGGTAATCTGTCCAGACCTCCACTCTTTGATGGAAACAACTTTGCTTACTGGAAAGTAAGAATGGTTGCCTTCATCCAAGGGACTTTAGGAGATGATGTCTGGGACATTATTGCAAATGGATATACTTATCCTACTAAACGAGCCACTGAAGGAAGTGATGAGAGGGTAAAGAAAATCTTAAGTGAGTTTACCCAAGAAGAGAAAACAATTTCTCGTAATAACAATAAAGGCAAGAATGCCATCTTTATGTCTATTAATGACTATGAGTTCAAGAGAATCTCATCTTGTGCCACTTCCAAGGAAGCTTGGGACACATTAATCACTGCCCATGAAGGAGACTCAAGAGTAAAAGCTGCTAAAAGCCAAATGCTTACCCAGCAGTACAACTCTTTAATTATGTCTGACTCTGAGACTTTTGATGACTTTTATATGAACCTAACTGATATAGATACTAAGTTGCATGCTAATGGTATAACATATGATAGGAATGAGATTGTTTCTAAAATCCTAAGATCATTACCACAAAAGTTTGACAACAAGAGGTATGCTATGGAGGAGATGAGTGATCAAAACCTCACCCCTGAGTTACTCAGTAGCAAACTTAGGACTGTGGAAATGGAATTAGACTTTAAGAAACAATTAAATCAGTCCCAAAGAAAACAACCCAACTCTAACTTGAGTTTTTCTTCTAAGATATCTAAACTTGAGACTAATTTGATCAACTGTGACTCTGATGAGAAGTGTGATATAGACAATCTAGATAATCAGATTGCCTTAATGTCCAAACAATTTAAGAAAATTGTTAAATTTAGAAACAAAGAGGCATCTAAACAAGGCAAGCCTAATTATCCAACTGTGTCTAATCCCAAACCTCGTGAGAGAGGTCTTGACAAACATCCTAAAGACAACAACTTCAGATCTAACAGAGATCTTAAAAAGATTGAATGTTTTAGATGTGGGAAACTAGGTCACATTGCTCACGATTGCAGAGTTAATCTGAATAAAACCAACACACACAATAGAGCCAATATTAGTAAAACTTGGGATGATTCAAGTGACTCTGATGAAGAGGAACTTGAGTCATCTAATGTATTTGACCCTTGCATGTCCTTTTTTGCTAAGATCATTTACAATGATGATATGCTTGTGTGTGATAATGATACCTCTACTCCTGCTTTTGTGAATACTGCTTTGACTGGCCTAGATGCCTTGTTATCTTAAAATGTTTCTAGCTCTAGTTTCGTGTGTGTGAGTCAAAGAGATCTCGATAACGACGATGTAAATGGGTGCATGAGTACTAAAACTGAATCGTTAGGGGTCACTGAACACACTTCACTTAGCGACTCAGACACAGATGACCTCCCAGATATTCATACTTTGTATGCTAAAACTCTTAAAAAAGGCACTAGACTGGAGAAGACTGTTAGAGACCTGACTAAGAAATTAGTTGATCTAAGTCTTATTGTGAAGCTGAATGCCAAAGAGTACACTAACCAGTGTCTCACACATCAATCAAAAATTGAAACTTTTGATAAAAAATTAAAAGAGTTGACCAAAACTAGTGAATCCCTGGACATGAAATACAAGGGAACATTATTAGAACTGGAGGAAGCAAAAACAAAGACAGCAACAGTTTTCAAAAATATTTCTAAGTTTGAAAACAATTCAAATTGTTTCACTGACTTTGTTGTTGACTCTAAGACCAATTCTGATGATAGAATCGGTATTGGATTCTGCCCTAAGAATAAATCACAAACTAAAAATCTTGAACCTATTAAGTTTGTGTCTGGGGGCAAAAGACCAATCGAAACATGTCCAGATTTTCATTTTATTAAAAAGGAATATGATCAAAAGCAACAACAGAAAGACATTGGAGAGTCTAGTAACTCTAAGACTGACAGTACACTTGAGACTAAATACGTCTGTCATTTGACCAGAAAGGCTGAATCTACCTTTAAAACCATACCTCCTAGGAATAAGACTTCTGAACAGAATCCTGTTAAACCCGTCTTTAGAAGTTTTCTTAAGGAACTACATCCCTCAAGCAATCAATATTGCTCCTACTGTGACGTTTATGGTCATTCCTTTGAAGGTTGTTATGCTAGGAATCTAAACACCCCTGTGTACAACACTCCTGTTTACAAGAACATTAACTATTCTAGGCAAAATCGTAACCATTATGTCCTTCCAAGACAACCTGATAAGAACTCTAACTACAGGAATAGAAAGACCAAAACTAAGAGTTCATTTAAGAGAAAGATTCCCAGAAACTTTCCTAAACCAAAAGCTCAATTTTTCCACAAAAATCAGTTTGTTGCGCCAAATGTTTTTCGACAAAAAGCTGCTTCTTGAAAATTTTATCAAATGAGAGCAAACTTGCGCAAAATTAAAACTAGAGCTATTTGGGTTAGAAAAGATGATCTTTTACCCCAAATGAAGTGTAACATTGTCATCACTGCCTTCAAAGCCGAACACACTTCATCTGGTTGGTATTTAGATTTAGGATGCTCCAAACATATGACAGGAGATGAAACCAAACTCTTAAACAAAACCAGATTTGCTGGAGGTAAAGTAGTTTTTGGCGACGGAGTTTCTTCCCAGATCATAGGTAAAGGAATCCTAAAAGAAGAGGGAATGCCTGTTTTGGAAAATGTACTTTTAGTTAAAGGCCTTAAAGCCAACCTCCTAAGTATATCACAATTTTGTGACTCAAACCATATTGTTACCTTTTCAAAGAACAATTGCAAAATTATAAATGATAAAGGTGAATGCATCATTACCGGATTTAGAACACCTGACAACTGTTATACTGTCAAGACTAGTTCTAAAACCTGTAACATTGTCAGAATGGATGACAATGAAATCTGGCATAATCGTATGGGTCACCTAAGTTATGATATCCTTGGTAGATTGTCTACTCAAGAGATAGTTAGAGGAATTCCTAAAATTAAACCTATTTCCAGTGTTGTTTGTGGTCATTGCCAGGAAGGAAAAATAGTTAAGACTTCGCATAAAAAAGCTAAAGACAGTCTCACCTCTAGACCTCTAGATCTCATCCATATGGACCTTATTGGTCCCTCTAGAACTGTTAGTCTTTGTGGACACAGTTATATCCTTGTCATGGTTGATGATTTTACACGATTCACTTGGGTTGCCTTCTTGAAACATAAATCTGACACGTTTCAGACATTTTTGAAAATTTTACTAAGAATTGAAAATGATAAGGACACACAAGTCAATCGCATTCGTAGCGATAGAGGGGGAGAGTTCATAGACACGGGAATAGTTGAATATTGTGACTACAACGGTTACAAACACGAATTCAGTGCCCCTAAGACTCCTCAGCAGAACGGTGTTGCCGAAAGGAAAAACCGAACTCTTCAAGAGATGGCGCGTGTCATGTTGCATGCCAAATCTCTACCCAAGTACTTCTGGGTAGAATCTATTAGAACTGCCTGTCATATCATTAATCGAGTTTACCTTAGGAAAAACACTAAACAAACCTCTTATGAGTTGTGGTACGGAAGGAAGCCTAATATGAAATACCTAAGAACTTTCGGAAGTCGGTGTTACGTCTGTAAAGACAGAGAACACTTGTCCAAATTCGAGACGCGTGGAGAGAAATCCATATTTTTAGGTTACTCTCCAAACAGTCGTGCATATCATATATACAATCTGCGTACTAAGACCCTTCTAGAGTCGATAAATGTAATTGTAAGTGACACTATTGCCGAAAATTAGATATCTGAATCACCTATTGTGGTTGAATTTGAAAATGATTTCAAAAATGATTCACCAGAAATAGATGACTCATTACCTATTGAGAGTCCAGAAGTACCTGGCTGGGTCTCTAAAGATCATCCCATTGACAACGTGGTCGGTAATCCTAATGAGCCAGTCCGTACTAGATCCCAGTTAAGAAATTATGCTAATTACGCATGTTTCGTCTCCCTTGTGGAACCGAAAAATGTTAATGAAGCATTGAATGACGCAGACTGGATTTCTGCTATGCAGGAAGAACTTTTACAATTTGTCATTCACGATGTCTGGTATCTTGTACCGCGGCCTCAAAACAAAAATGTTATTGGACCACGTTGTATCTTTAAGAACAAATCTGACGAAAATGGGGTAATCCTTAGAAACAAAGCTAGACTAGTTGCTCAAGATTACTCACAAATAGAAGGGATAGATTTTAGCGAGACATTTGCCCCAGTCACTCGTCTTGAATCTGTTTGACTTCTTTTCGCCATAGCATATCACTTAAAATTTACACTTTATCAAATGGATGTCAAGTCTGCCTTCCTCAATGGAATTATATCCGAAGAAACGTATGTAGAATAACCCAAAGGGTTCATTGACCCAAAATACCCAGACCATGTCTTTCGTCTAAAAAAGGCTTTGTATGGCTTAAAATAAGCTCCTAGAGCTTGGTATGAACGCTTATCCAACTTTTTATTGGATAAGGGTTTTAAGAGAGGAGGAAATGACCAGACCCTCTTTGTCAAACATTTTGACAAAAACATTATTATAGCCCAAGTCTATGTAGACGACATCATATTTGGGTCTACTTCAACATCTGAAGTTAAATCCTTTTCTGCTCTTATGCATAAGGAGTTTCACATGTCCCTTATGGGGGAGTTACAGATTTTCTTAGGATTTCAAGTGAAACAGAATTCTGATGGATTATTTGTCTCTCAAACTAAGTATGCCTTAGATCTTGTTAAGAAGTTTGGTTTAGATAATGCTAAAGTTGCCAAAACGCCAATGAGTACTACTGTTAAATTATGTAAAGATGAAAATGGGAAGTCAGTTGATTCCACACTTTATCGTAGTATGATTGGTAGTCTACTCTATCAAACTGCCTCACGACCAGATATAATGTATGATGTACGTTTGTGTGGTCGTTACCAGAATAACCCTAAAGAGAGCCATTTATCTTGTGTAAAACGTATAATAAAGTACATAAAAGGCACACTTAATCTTGGACTTAGGTACACTAATGATACCTGCAGCACCATCATAGGGTATACTGATGCTGATTGGGCCGGTTGTACTGATGACAGTAAAAGTACATCAGGTGCCTGTTATTATATCGACAATAATTTAGCAGGTTGGTGTAGCAAAAAACAAAATTGCACATCTTTATCTACGGCTGAGTCCGAATATATAGCAGCTGGAAGTTGCTGTGCTCAATTGTTATGGATAAAACAAATGTTAAGTGACTATGGGATTAAAGAAGATCAGTTACAATTGTATTGTGACAATCAAAGAGCCATTAACATATCTAAAAACTCGGTTCAACACTCGCGAACTAAGCATATTAAAATAAGACATCACTTTATACGTGAACTTGTTGAGACTAAGGAGTTAGAAATTCATTACCTACCTACTGATTTGCAACTTGCAGACATGTTCACTAAACCTCTAGACTGTAACAGATTTCTGTATTTGCGTCATTCTATAGGTATGGTATGTGCTGATTAATCTCTTAAGACCGTAATTTTTTACCCTTTGTCCATTTGAGACAAAATGGGGGAGAAATTTGAGTCTTACGGGTTCAATGTTTTGGTCACATTTCATCTAAACTGCTTGATCTTAGTGCATATTTGCAGGAACTTCTTCTACTGGTTTTCTACCATTTCTCTCTAGTGTACAAATTTGTAAATAGTTGAGTTATGTAATTTTTGACTTTCTAGGAAATGGGTAGATAGTATCTTTTGCATAGGACTAGGTTTTATTTTTTTTGGTTCCCTAAGAGTTTAAGCTAACTCAAATGAGATTTTTTCTCATATTTCCAAAGGGGGAGATTCAAGCACCTTATACCTTTGACTTACTTAAGTCTGTATTGTATAAGTGTTCATCTAATTTGGAAATAGTGACAAAATTTATTGTCTAACCTAGAATCCAAAGAACCTCAGACTTGTTCACTCTCTAATCCTCTTCAATGATCCAAACAAGGTATAAATTGAATAACACTACACACATTAGAAGTGAATACATGTGTATATATTGCTCATATTGATTGTGTGTTAAATTCCCCTTAAAATGTTGTTTTAGAAATTTTTTGGGAATTTTTAAATATTTTTAAAATAATGTTTTCTTTAATAAAAGTGTGTTTATAAACTTTTGGTGGTTAAAATGCTATTATGAAAAATTAGTTTTTCATTAGAATGTTTGATTGGGTAGAATATCAATGCGCCAGAGACTTTAGGGTGTTGCATGTAATTAGTTTGGACGCGCGTTTTCCAGCCAATGAAATGCCAACACTTGTCATCCTCTTGTTATCTCATTTGTGTTTGTTTTGTGAGAGAACTGCCTGGTGTATTGTGGATCATTAGATCAAACGTTATCTATGGCCTGCATGTGTTTTAAGACTATCCATGTGTTATCACTGTGGACCAATCACCTTCGTTTTAACCAACCGCTATCTTAGCACCCTTGGATCAAGTCAATATAAGGAAGACTGAATCTCAACCGTTGATTGCTATCAGCGATCCAGAACCTTCCTTGGCTTTTATATAAACCCTCTCATTCTCAGCATTTTAAGACTTTTGGCAGTCGTATAAATTGAGAAAAAAAAGAGAAGAGAGAAGTGAGAGAGAAGAGAGAAAAGAAAGGAGAGAAGAGCGAGAAAGGGAAACTGAGTTAGAAACCCTAACCCTAACCCTAACCCTAACCCTAAACAACTTTAAAACATATTCAAACCTTCATACTTTCAGAAATCCAAACACAACCTTGAGTGTTTGAGGGAGATTGGTGTTACTGGTTTGATCGTTTGTAGCTGTAACCTCTTGATTTGTGATCTTGTTACCAACTTAGACATTTTGGTGAGATCTGTATTTCTTTTTCATAGAAATCTTAGATCTACACTATTGCATGTTATATATCACTAGATCTGCATATTTGTTTCTTGTTTTAAGAAAATATTTGTTGATTTAGATCTGTAAATGTTTTATATTTCTTGTTCTTGTGAAACTAAACCTTGACCTAGTTGGATTCTCACTTGGAGGTTTTCAATCTCGAAAATCTTTTCAAAACTGAGATTGATTAAGATCTTGACTGATTTTAAAGCAAGATATCCGTGGAATCTGGGATAGATTAAAAGTTCAAAAAGATTCCAAGTTTTGTAAGAAAGAAAGAAAAGAAAATCACAGCATATAGTCTTTATATGTAATTTTCTAGGATTGTCTGTACAAACTAAGTGTGTGTGAGTTCATGCATGTGGATAGAAATCACATCACAAACACTTGACACACTACCACACTGAAAGTGTTGAGAATAAGATCAAAGATTATTGAGTCGACGCAAAGAAAGCTAAAGCAAAGTCGAAGTTATCAAACTGGAAGAACATCATCCACAATCAGATCTACAAAGAAGTTAGAAGGACACCAAGTGGGGTATATTCCTAAACTTAGAATAGGTTGAGTTGTGTGCATGTATGTTGTATTGTTTGTAACTGTTATTTGTTTTTAGTGGATTTTTTACTTTCGTGACCTAGAAGTCACAGTGGATGTTTCCTCTATTGGGAGAGGTTTTACCAGGTTAAAAATAGTGTGTTCTGATTATCTTCATCTCCTCATCTCATTCTATAGTGTGCTGATATTTTGAAACTATCTTAGTTTTAAAACTGATTACAAAGTCTTGGTTATGCTCGTACATAAGTTTTTGTAAACACGTCTTGTTGTTTATCATTTTTATTTTCAAAAGAAAAGGGTTTCTTCAACAAACAACTCGCAGTTGCTTATACAGTTTAATCTTTCTATTAAACGGCATTAGTAACGTTTTTCAAGTTCAAGTTTTGTAATTTTTAATTATTTTGAAAAGGTTTAAAGATAAATATGTGTTAAGGATTTGAAATTGAGAAGAAAATTGTGAAAGTGCACAAAAAAAAAAATTGCCCAAGTATGCTTACTAACCAATTCACCCCTTCTAGGTTTGTTCTTGTCTAATTGAGTTAGCATCAAATTTTATTTCCTAAATTAATATCTGAGCATGGTTCTCATTGTTTAAGGATTAACGTACTCAAGTAGATCATGTTGTGTGTGCTAGTTGATTTTTTTTATCACTTAATTTATTTGCTTGTAATGAATTTATCACATTTTTTTATTGATCTTCTTGATAGATCTATTTTGAGATTCGAGTTCAATAAATCATCCTCCTTACTTTGATGGATTTAACTATGGGCACTGGATGATTCAAATGCATGCACATCTTAGGTCTAAACACGATAGGGTGGAAATGAGTGTCGAGGAAGGGTGGATTTAACCAACCATTTAAGAAGATAAGTTTGTGTCAAGAATCCAAAGGTTCTATGGATGGAGGTTGAGTTTATTGATTCTACCTTTAATTTGGTTGTGTTGAATGCACTGTTTTCATCGATTATTACTCAAGATTACAACCGCAGATTGAGCTGTGAAGAAGATAAAAAAGATTAGGATATTTTACATATTAATAATTAAGGGACTTTTAGTGGGAAGAGAGAAAAATTACAAAAAAAACAACGAAGTTTGAAACAATTTGAAATTATGAGAGTGTAATATTAAATGAGTATTACACTAAGTTAAAGGAGGTGGTGAATTCATCGTTTAACCTTCATAAGAAAATTCCCAAGAATAAGATGGTTAAGTAGCTCCTTAGAACCATATCAAAACGATTTCTTACAAAGATCTTAAATGAGGTCAAGTACATGGACATGTGTAGCCTTGAAGACTTAGCGTGGTCACTTCAAATATGTGATCAAGAGGAAAACATTATTGTGAAGAATCTAAAGAAAAACTTAGTTTCTACCATTAAGGCTAGTAAGACAATAAAGAGTGGTATGAAAGGAAAAGAGATTGTTGAAGTAGATGTTTCTTTTTTTTGTTAGTATATTTAGCAAGTTTAATAAAAAAAAATTAGAAGTAAATCAAACGTTTGATGGTAAACCTCATAAATTTACAAAACACATCTCGATTGGAAATAAAGGTGAGTTCAAGAAGGGAAATAATGAATAATAGGATGGGTGTTTTGGTTTTGGTGGAATTAATTATCATATTTATGTATGCCCTACACATTGGAAGAAACTTCAGAAGATTAAAAGTTAAGAAAATAATAAGAAAGCATACAAATCTACACTTAGTGATTCAGAAAGTGAGAGTGAAGATAACTCTTCTAGTGATGACTTTGGGACTGAAATATCATTTATGGTCAAGCTTTATGAGAGTGTGAATATGAAGAAGGAAAGTATGGCCCTAACTGGTGTTGTGCAGAAAATTAGAGAGAGGTATACTAGTGATAGTTCTTTGAGAGGCATACCATCATATAGCAGTAGGCATTGACATAATTTTCTTGAGAATTAACAAGGAGAAAGTGATTATGAAGGTGAGGATATACAAGAATATTTTAATGACATTTATCAAGAATCTTTAAAACTCAAGAAATCGAACATTAATCTTTTGTTTAGAGTGAAATTTTTAAGGTGATTAAGATTAGAAGGAACATAAACTTGCGATTTTTTAAACAAAAATGTTTTGAACTTAAAAACGTTGTTGAGATTTTGGACAAACAATGTGAATCTTTAAAATCTCAAAGCTCATTCATTTATAAAGAGAAAGCAAAGGTTGAACTTGAAAATTTCTTTTTGAAAAGTTTAAGCTTGATCTTGCATATGCAAAGATTTGAAAATGAATATTTATAATATAACTGATGTGCTTGATAATAACTTGCTAAGTAATTCTCTAGTAAATCCAAATGGTCACGAATTAACTTCAATGATTCAGAAATAAAAAAGAAGTTTAGAAAATAAAATTTTAATTTTAAATTTTCAAACATCAATAAAAAAAAAAGTGGATAAGGCATAAACTTATATGCAAGATTAAAAAGATATTGAACCTATGCGCAATATTGCTAAAAATGACTTTGGTGGTTCATTTTGTGGAAAAACCAATCACTTGGTGCATTTTTGTTTAAGAAAAATAAACTTGTGAAAATGAGTTAAAATGGACAATTTGTGAGAGGGCATGTGAGAAAGTTTGTTAAAATGGATATTGGTTTTTTCACTTTATGTCAAGTTAATTGTTATTGAAATGAAACATGTTGGTGTTTAGAGAGCAGAAATGAGAATTTCATTAAAAATAGGGCTAACACATTTCTTAGAAATTCTATTAATGAACATAAAAGAAAGTTATGCAAATAATGACTTTCTTGTGTATGGTCATGGTAAGGATAGAGGAAAAAATTTCAGACCTAGAAACCAAACTTGAATTATGATGAATGGGCATAAGAATCCTAGGATGGAAGAAAGACGGATACCTAACAACACTAAGGGTATGCCTAGGACCTCACTAAAAGTCAAGGTTGACTTGGGAAAGAGTCATAAGCTTGTTTAAAAGTGAATTTTACCCAACACATTAGCCCGTGGTATGAACAACCAATCGCTACCTAGGTAGGTGGTTTGCTAGGATAGTTATGGTTATGTATGTTTCCACTCCTAGTACATTCTTGATTTGTGAGGAAATAGTTTTTTGTGGGTGAGTGTATTTATTTGAGATATTTTCTTCGTGTTTTAGCGAGAATGGTCATGCATATTTGCATTTTAAGTGCATGTTCTTTTTATGGAATGTTTTCTTATCTAAACATGATTTTTTTTAAATCATCCATCATTCTGTTATCTAAAATCCGAAAATAGTTTATGTTTATTATTTTAATGATTTATGTGGTTAAATATTTTATTCCTAGTGATTTGATGTTAGATTTAACTTGAATGATGACTGAAGAGTGAATTTCAAACCATTATATGTATTGTGGCTATCCCGGAGGCTCGAATTCCTCCGACACTCACATAATATCGGGGGTCGTCCGTCATCATGTGTGGGATACTATAGAGAGATAAGGTATCCATCCTACTTTTCTCAAAATAGGCAATTGAATGGTGTTGCCTCGAAAGAATGACATTAAGGTCAAACTGATTCTTGTGAAACCATATAAGTTCTAGGGACTAAGTTACGGAATGGAAAGATGTTAGACACACATTCCGCCTTTTCGATCTCTCATCGGTAAATGCTAATCTTCTCCTTTTAGACTTTGTGACGTGTGTGCTCATGTGTATGACATAAATGGTGGAAGAATAAAATCATCCAACTTGCATTAGGAAAGGGATAAAGTGGATTCGTCCATAGGAGTGTTCCCAAAAATAATGATAACAAAAATATGATGTAAGTGCTCGCCAAACCACAAATTGCTATGAAAGAGTGAATGTGCATGTTGGGCGAGACACATGTATGTAGGAGTATAAAACTATATATATATATATATATATATATAATAAGATATAAAATAAATATATGAAAAAGGAAGGACTAGAATCTTAGGATTAGTTCAAGATGCCTATGTATCCAAAGGGGAATCAAAGTCCATGTAGATCCAAAAATAGCATAGGGGTGGGGTTCAACGCATAAATCCAAATGTGGGATTTCTCGTATGTGTGAGAGAAAATGTGTTTTACAATTGAGAGCGTGAAATGGAAATCCCGCCCTTTTAGAACTCAAAATTAACCTTTTCTCTTTTCTTTTTTTATAAAAATAGGTTTTGTGCAATACTACTAATAAAGAATAGAGATTAATGGATGTGACGTAATAGAACAAAAGTTTAAAAGTAGAAATAAGATGAATAACACTAAAAAGGAAAATTAGAGAGGGGGATGGGGAAGTAGACCTCCTAATGAATGATTGTTATTGATCTTGAGATGATAATATTTTGATCTTTAAATGGTATGGAAGTGGTATGAAGAGGTGGGGTTGATTACCAAGTGAGGTAAGAAACTGATGGAAGGAAATATGGGAAAATGGAATTTTTGGAAAAGGGAATGGCTCTGAATTCGAGCGGAATGTTCTTTGACTTTCTATGAGGGGTATCTAGTGTCTCCATTAAGGTACCCTTATTTATGGGTCTAAGGGAGGTGTCTATATGCATATGGCTTGACCTTTATATCAAAAGTGTTCTTATATTTCTGGTTAAGGAAAAAGATACCCTGCCAATAGGCAAGGTTCTTGAGGTGCCTATAGGTAGTCCGAAACATTTTTTTTTAAAACGGGCATAAAATGCAAACTATAAGTCCTAATAGCACATTGGGTGGAACAATGGAATGGGTATTCATTTCCCTTTAAGAATACATTGATCCACTCTCGGGTTTGAGAGCTAACAAAAGTCAAACGGAGATCAGAAGCGCACAATTGTCTCTAAATGGGAGGTTTTTAGAGGAAAACAGATCGTTCGTTCAGATCGTGAGGTTGATTCGCACACAACGTAGACCTTTGGAAAGGCAATACAATTTACTTTAAGATTTAATTGATCTTAGCTTAGCTCGAAGAGTTGTCCAAGGTCAAATGGGTCTGGAAGCACTCGATGATCCTTTGGAGTAAAACAAATCATTTGTTCAAACTGTAAGGAAAATTAGCGCACGTGATGAATCGTTGGGAATGGAATTTACATACCTTTAATGGTTTATTCATATTTTCACAATCTTGAATGTTGGCAGGAGTCTAACGGGGTTAGGGAGCACCCGGTGGACTTTAAGTCGGTGTTCGGAGTAAAATGGATCGTCCATGCCGATCATAAGGTTTATTATCACATAGGATATACCATTGTCATGGTAATTCAAATACATTCAAAGATTCATTAAGGTTTGCTCAATATGGAGAGTTGATCCTACTCAAATGGGGCTCAGGAGCACCTGATGGCCTCTAGATGGGTTTTTAGAGTAAAACGGATTATTTGTGCGAATAGTGAGGCTGATATGCACATGGGATAGATTATTGCAAAGGGAATTTACTGCTATTCAAAGATTCATTGAGCTTGTCTCAAGCTGGAGGGTTGTTTAGAGTTAAACGGGGCCCAGGAACGACCATTGGCCTCTAGATCAGTACTCGGAGTATGACCCGGGGTTAATGTTGAATGGATGAGTGATAAGGTCCAAAGGAGGTTCTTAGGGGTGTCCTTAGAGCTCCTCGATGAGTGATCTTGGAACAACTAAAGTCCATCAAATGATAGACACCACATCGACGTTAGAGAAGAGGATTTTAGGTTAATTCTATGGACCTAAAGGACGATGGTGACCAATTCCAAGGGTCGAGGTGAATTCTGTAGACCTATGGAATGTCAAACAATTCTTTGGGGCGAGGTGAATTATGAGGACCTAGGAAGTGTTGAGATTGATTTTTTTGGACCTAAGGGGTTGTAGTGTCTAATTCTTCGGGACAAGGTCAATTCCGAGGACCTAAAATTATGATGATCGATTCTACAGGTCAAGGTAAAATATGAGGACCTAAAGGTATGACGACCAATTCTACGATCCGAGTTAATTCGAAGGAAATGATATTGGGACGACCAATTCTCCCATGTAGAGATCAGTTCTGAGAACCTAAAGTTATGATAATCGATTTTAGGAGTCGAGATCAATTGTGAGGACCTAAAGTTATGATGATCGATTCTGCAACACAAGATCACTTTTGAAGATCTTAAGTTATGACGACCGATTTTGTGGCTCAACGTCAATTTTAAGGACCTAAAGTTGTAAGAATCGATTATATGGACCATAGTCAATTCTGAGGACCTAAAGTTGTGATGCTCGATTCTGTGGGGCGAGGTCAATTCTATTAATTTATGTTATGATGACCGTTTTTGTAGTCAGAAGTCAATTCTAAGGAGCTAAAGTTATGAGGACCAATTCTATGGACTGAGGTCAATTCTGAGGACCTAAATTTTTAGTTTGGAGGTGGATAGCTTTGCTAGGGAAGGTGCGAATGATTTTGGTGCAGACGCACTTTTTGGTCCACTAGAGTTTGTGTTAACTTGTTGTTTCTACTGGAGAAAATGTAGTAGGCTTAGTTATGGGGGCACCATTGATTTCGCTAGGCAATTTGTTTATGGTAAAAGAATTTTGTTGATCCAACTAGGGATTTTTTAGAGTTAGTAAGGGGAATGGCACTTCAAAAAATGATTTTCTTGGGGAAAATAATGTCCCACATTTTCCAGAAATTTCTTAGGGAATTTTTTTAGATTTGTTCGGCATTTTTAGGATGAAACTTAGATGGACTATTGATAGGCAGGCCTGGGGAGTTGACTATCAGTATAAGGCACGGACTCCAGGGCTTCTTGGAAAAAGTAAAGGCCACTAACAACGGGCATGGTTGAGGAGCTGGTGATCAGCGTGCCCCTTAACCTTATATATAAAGGGGGAACCCCTCTTCCTTTTTCACACCTTAAAGTGATTAAATAACGTGCTTTCTCTCTCTAATAGTCATTATGATGTATTTTTTCATAAAGACTTTAATTAGTGGGCACTTCTAATGGTGTTAATAACAACGACCAACTGTGTGTTAACGATTGTGCAATCCTAGAGTGTATTTTTTTGCATGATCCTGCGTAGCATCGTTCAACAAGGGTGAAAACCCCTAATGGCTATATGAGTAAATGCCCTTTGGTTTTGAAAAGTGGTTTTATATTTTCTCTTCTTGTGCTAATGAAGGTATTGAATTTTTTTCTTCTTTTATAAAATGATATAGCTCCTTCGAGCATCTGGTTCGAAGGGATGACTAGGTTGATAGATGTTTGGTAAAAACTCCTCGTGAAGGTGCACTAGATGGTGTCATTTGTCAGGTTTGTCCCATTGTCGAACGCATTCGATGAGACACCATGATCTTCTGTGATGTTATATGATCTTGCTGAGAGGTGGTGGGAACCCACACATTCATTTTGGGGTTCAATGAGATGGCCATTAATTCGATAGATGTCCAGCAGCTGACGGGGTTGGATTTTAAGGGCATCAGATTATGGGGGATTGTACTATATTGGTGACGCCACTCTAAAGGATGTGGGTTAAATCATTTTTGAATTTCTATTTCGAGGGAGACGCTGTTGAAAAGGAGGGTTGATGTGATGGATAAGCGGGAGTTGAGGTAGACAACACATTTCTTTATTTTTCTTTTGCTTAGGGGATTCATGGTGATGATGAGCAGTGACGTCAAACACTTGTGGTTTTTTTCGCACATGCGGCTTATGTCGGATGTAACTATGTACGATGAGGGGAGATTTACCTTGGTGTCCGTTTATGATTCTCATGATGCGTTCATCTAGTGCTACCGACAGACTTTTATAGCACCCACGTACAATCTCGAGGTAACTTTATGTGTATTTTTATTTATTTTCTTCCAATCCTTCTCTATCGTACTCTTTTTATTTATTTTTTTATTTTTTTGCAGGCATGGGTATACAAGGTGATAACGCATAACGTAGGGTCGGTAACCTTGAAAGATAGAGATTTGGGGGACTTCTATTGGATGTACGGGTGGCAAAAGTCCAACCACTCTTTGTCCTTAAAGGACGTGTAGAGGGATCTGAATGACCAAATAAGCAATCGGGTTAACCTTTGTCGTTTCCTAGATTTTTCTGGCATATTTATGTAGATAGTTATTCTTTATTAGGGATTGAGGAAGCATTCTACCCTGGGAGTTTTCCTTTGTGGACCACGAGGATTATAGATATGCACGTTCAGATGTGACGGTTGTTGGCACATGAGTTTGGGTACCTCTGGTTCCTGGGGGAGAGAGTGGCGAGGCATATTATGGAGAAAGAGGTTGAGTTCCCATCATCGGTGCCCACGATATTTTTTAGGTGGTTGAGGGAGATGTCAGATGATGTCAGAGTAGCGGTGATGGTGGCCAATCCCTACATGCTTTACACGGATACGACGAAAAGTTATGATTATTTTGATTTCGTGACTAGTTAGCTGATTCGCTCCTTCATATATGACATATATTATATGCTTCCACCCACCACTACTTTAGGTAGGGGTACTAGCACACCGATGGGGAAGCACACAGCATGGGAAATCGCAACGGTGACAGTCACGGAGGAGGCTCCGCTCATTCAGGTTAGTCAACCTTTTTATAATTTTCGGTTGAGTAGCGGGGAGATATTGAGTGTGCCTCACCGTCCTCATGCATCGGTATTTGGGTTGACGAGGCTTACTGATGAGGCTCTCAAGCCTGAGATATATTTCTCTTCTTTCTTCTTTCATTTCCTATTTCAATATTCCTTGCACTTTACTAATTGAATCATATTTTGTTGTTTTCTTTCTTTCTTTCCAGTTTGTACAGGTGTCGACCAATTGGTTGTAGGATATCAACGAATGGATGACATCTATGTCTGCTTATGCGAAGAATTCTTCCACTTCCTTTATGGTGCCACCGACCATATGAGCTGTAGCTGCACATCCCTGGATAGAATTCTCAAGCTAGGCGTGCCTGTGGCTGGACACCTATATTTTTTTGGAAAATATTTTGACACATGTCGGAGCCCAAGTAAAACATTTTGAAAATATTTATCAAGTAGTTAAACTGCAATAATTAAATATTCATGCACACTCTTCGTATTAAATCTAGTATCGCACTCTCTTGAGTTAAAACTCACCACTCATCTAATGTTCACACTTAAAGCTTGCCTTCTAACCTTGCTAATTAGGCTACCCCCATTAGCTAGCCATTTCACACCTTTTTCTACCATACTAGTCCAACCCGAGTATTCTTACTTTGATTATTAAGTTATCTACTCATTAACTTATTAATCGGTTAAACTATATTAAATCGTACAACATTCACATTAGTTATATGGGAAACCCATTTTTAATCATATAACTTTCACACTGATTATGTAAGAAACCCCTTTTTAAATCAAATAACTTTCACACTAGTTATATAAGTACATTAACACTTATGCATTAATCCCATATATAATTATCTACTCATATTATATACATACTAGTATACAACAACACTCATACACATGTCGCGTATAATAACCATCCATTCCCAAGTAATAACTCGTAGGATGATTTCTCCAAAATGCTATCATGTCCCAGGTATGCTCACTCTAATCCGGCTACCTCAATTTGGACTAGCTCACACCGTACTTGGGTAAAAATATCGTAAACCTAGTGGAGGTGGCCATATTCCCCTTGAAAGTGAGTCTGAAACATACCCAAATTGTCTCACCTCGGAATATAAATCACGCAATAAAATATTAGGCAATATGACCTGGGGACTATACTCTCCCTGCATTCACTAGCTAGGGGATTCACCCACAACGCGGAACCTCTGATGATAGCTCTAAAGGGGTATGTATTCCAACAAATATCATTCTCACCGATATCTATAAATCATACATATATATATATATATATATATATATATATATATATATATATATATATATATATATATATAACCTGTAGCACTAGACCAAAAATACTCAAATCTATATTCTGACTCGTAATTTTATCACATTAATTAATTTTTATTAAAATAGTGTCACCTAACTACAATACCCAGACTCGCTCATTCGGTTCGCCTCTTCAATAATAATATCTAACGATGATATTTAAGAGAACACACACACACACACACACACACACACACACACACATATATATATATATATATATAACCTGTAGCACTAGACCAAAAATACTCAAATCTATATTCTGACTCGTAATTTTATCACATTAATTAATTTTTATTAAAATAGTGTCACCTAACTACAATACCCAGACTCGCTCATTCGGTTCGCCTCTTCAATAATAATATCTAACGATGATATTTAAGAGAACACACACACACACACACACACACACACACACACACACACACATATATATATATATATATATATATATATATATATATATATATATATATATATATATATATATGTGTGTGTGTGTGTGTGTGTGTGTGTGTGTGCTTGTGTGTGCACTATCACACTAATATTTAATAGCATAAAAATATCTAACGTTGATATTTAAGAGCACACAAATATATATTGTAAGTTACACTCGGCTAACCCGTGCCTAACTCCCATAGCAGTAGCCTAAAATTATCTAGGTCAAGTCTCTGACCCTCCATTAAATTAATTTTACCTCCATTAATTTTATCGAAGTACAGTCAGTCAACCATAATGCTCGGACTCCTTAACATGGTCCGTATTTAAACTTTTAAATTTATTTCACCCAATTTTCGTTATTTAGATTGGCAACATATCTAAATAAAATATATCTTAAAACCCCACTTCCCAAATCTCTAAATATTTTAACTGAATCAAGATTTTTCCCTTTGATTCTGACTCTATTAAATCCCTATAACAAAATCCCCCACCGTCATTCGAATGAGACCATGGGTCGTTTGAACGACTCCATTGGTTGTTTAAACGACCTGTTGGCCCAACGATCCTTCGTCTTCCCATAAGCTTTTTCTCCATTAACAAACCTCAAGCTTCATGATTTTAATCAAAACCTCAATTCAGTATCTCCCAACCTTCATTGCTCCACTGTCCATATCGAACTATGTATTGTAAACCTAAATCAACAATGATTTATAAAACTTCCATTGAGTTCGTAGATTGGGTCTATACAGGGATTATGAAATTTCTTCCCAAATATGATTTCCCCAACATCAATTACACAAGATGAATTTATGGGTTTCTATCACAGTCCATATTTCCGTCACCGTGAATCCTATTCCCGATCAATTTAACAATTAATCTACGCAACATGTTAAATTACTCAAAGCCCATTTTTCCAGGTAATGACCCAACCGAAAATGAATTCCTTTATCTCACCCACTATGATATGAATCGAGATACTGCAATTAAATTGAAAGAAAGTTTAACTACTTGAGTCATAAAATTCGTAGGGTCTGATTTCCTTTGATGTGGACGAAGGTTTGATGAAGAACACCCACAATTCTTCTTGGTTTGGCTCTTAATAGCTCTCCCAATTTCTCCCTCTTTTATCCTCTGCAAAATAAGAGTTTTCTTATTGAGTTGTGTCTTCCACAAACTCCCCAATGTAGGTTTTATATTGTTAATCCCGAAATTAAGCCTATGGGTAAAGCCTAAATAACCCGAACACCCCCATGTGAGCCCGGTTATTCCTAGAAATGCCCCGAGACCCAATTACCACCCCGGGTACTCTTTTTTGACAATCTCAACCTATTTGGAATCAAATGTGCACTCAGAATTATCCTCCGAGTTACTTTACTAAAATTCTCCAATCTCAACCTCAAATTATGACACATGCAACGTTAAAAATTAACCTGAATTAAATTAATCTTAATTCAATAAGTTAATTAAAATCCTCCAGATTAATTAAATCCTGTATCCTCAGAAATACGGGGTATTATAGCTATATATTCATGTTCATGATCTCATGTTACTACTATGATGTTTTGATTATCACATATCCTACTTTAGTGTTTCCCTATTAAATATCATACATTATCTAATATATGCTTTCGAGACTCTTATTGTGATTTTATGATTAACATGCTTGTATTATAATTTTTCTACTTCTCATTATAACTTGGTAGCTCATATGCTTTTATAGCTTTTGCTTTTCTAGTATTTTTTGCTTATGTGACTTTGCACACCTTATGCCCATTTTCTATGACTTTCTACTTCTCTTTGACTTCTTCGTGCCAAAAAGGTGGAGAAAAACTTTGTTCTCCATAATTTTAAGCAGAGAATAAAATTCATTTATTTTTTTGTCCATTATTACTAAAAGGGGAGTATATTTTACTATCACTCGCTAAGGGGTAGAAAGTGATGTCTAGGATAGGGGGAGTTTGTTAAATGTATTGGGATTTGCTATGTTTTCAGAGAATTTGTTTTTACATTGCGCTACTAGAATACTTGGTCTATTTTCACATTGGTATTAATTGGTATTTAACATGATTTTCACTTGTTTTTATCTCATATATATCTATTGATTTTTTTATGATGATTTCCAAGAAGGAGGATGTCTCTTTTTGCATGCTATTTCCTGCACGATGTTGTTTGTTATTTTATGTGATTTGAGGCTTAGGTTTTATAATTACGACTCCAAACCATTAACAGACACAGTTTCTGGATTGTTGTCTTAGTCTGATTGGATATTGTACATTACTTTCTACTACATTAACTACATGGCTAGTGGATTGTATGTCTGTATGCATGATAAGATATTTTTTGGTTTTGGGAAGCTCTGTGACACCCAGCTTATTAAAATAATGGGTGGCCAACCCTCTATTAAAATAAAACATGAATCTCATTTGCCTCATTCTTAGCATATCCATCGAAATCCAATTAATTACTAGTAACCTATTAATCAAGCCCGATGTCAATTTTAAACCTTTTTTAAATTATCGTAAATAAATTCATTTAGAAAAAACAATTTCAGAAAATTATACAATCACTATAATTAATATCTGAATGCTAGAATAAGATAAAATCCAAATAATTGAATAAACCATCAGTATAAATCCAAATTCATTACTTGATTTTCCAAGTGTTACTCATCTTAAACATCCGCAATTCGACCCTGAATTTATTCCCTATTAATCCCAAGGCATTTTAATAACCCACATAATTTTTAGAAGTTCAATCATTCATTTACCCTCTACACGTATAAAAACCCGAAATGGTTCCCTGATAAAATAACCACCCAAACTATTTCCCACAGCAGGTCTGAATCGACTCCGCTTCCAGGGTCGAATCGATTTGATTTTCGATCGTTGCATAGTTGTTGTTACCAATAAGGGATTTCATATATCTTCATTATCCAATTCATTATGTAAATCCAATATAACCAAATTTTCCCATTCTCCATTAATCCTATATATAAATTTAATCGTTATTCATATTTAATTTTACTTTCACTAATTAATTTCATGGGATTCATTATTAATAAAGAATTGTATAGTTTCTCAATAAATTCACAAGAATTAACAATTTCTAAATAATTTCATTTGAGACTATATCTTTCTACATGGATTCCTATTCTCATATTTCGTATTATATAATCCTCATTCAATTCCTAATGTCCCAAAACCCATTTTTCATAAAAACCCTAACCAAAAAATATTTGTCACCAACTGTAATATGAGGTTGACTGCATGCATAAAATATTAAGAAAGTTAATCACTTGCCTTAATAGGATAGCAAAGTATGAATCCTTCTTGTATGTGGTAAATTAATCCAACAGGTCCCTAGATTCCTCCGAATTGGCCTCCTCTAGTGCTCCCCCTTTCATTTTCCTTCTATTTTCTCTTTTCTTTCTCTCATATAATCTTGTAATAGAAAGGTGGCTGTTTTATATCATAAAACCTTTCATTTTATAATCCTAATCCCCAAATTAGGTTAAAATGCTACTGTAAAATAACCTGTATAACCCTATGCGGTCTCGTCTAGTCTAAAAGGCCTCTGGAACACAAATACTACCCTCGAGTACTTAGTTTTGACTATTTCGACCTATTATGGATCAAATGTGCACTCGAAATCATCATTCGAATCACCAATCATAAATATCCCATTTCAACCTAATATAACCCACACATGTGTCCCAATTGAGATATAGTCGAATCTCGATGCTTTTACCCACTTATAATGTAGTACGATTTGACATTATTTTATTTACTCTACCATACTAGTAAATTTATAATCACATAAATAATAATCCATTTCTCTCTAGTTAACATTTATTTAAATTCTCATTATTTCTCAATTTATTTAAATTGCGTGCACACGTGTAATTTAAAAGCTAAATTATAAATATTAAAAAATACTCAAAACTATTCAGGCATACATGGTATAAAAGCTCGGGATATTACCCTCACATATCATCCTCTCACTCCCATGTCGACTCATCGGCACTGTGATGCCCCCACTAAACATGAACCAATGGCACCACCTTATATTGTAACTTGCGCTCACTACGATGCTAAAATAGCAACCGATATATCCTCATATAAGATGTTTATTCTGCAAATCTATCTCCTCTAGTGGAATGTGCCAACCTTGTCGTTCCCTAAAATCATAAGGCGCCATACCAATAATGAAATGGTAAAAATTATTATATGCACACTCAACCAGTGGAAGGTACTACTCCCAACCTTCCCCATAATCAAGTATACACATCTTGATAATATCCTCCAACATCTGATTAACCCGCTCAATCTGCCTATCGGTCTCGGGTGATAATCCATGCTCAACCACAACTCAGTCCCCATTGCCTCGTGGAAACTCTGACAAAAATGGGATACAAATATCTTATCCCATTCAGATACGATATTAATCGGTACCCCGTGTAGCCTCACTATATTCGCTATAAAGAGCTGGGTGTACTGTGCCATCGTATAGTCCATCCGTACTGGCAAAAAGTGAGACACCTGGGTCAAATGATCAACGATCACTTAAATAGAATCATGACCCCTCTGTGATTTCATTATCCATATGATAAAGTCCATCGATACACTCTCCCACATATATACCAAAATATTTAATGACTATAGCGTCTCGATTGTCCTATAATGGTATACCTTCACTAACTGATATATGGCACACATCGAGACAAACTTAGTTATGTCCCTCTTCATGCTTTCTTACTAATATTGTCTACGCATATCCTGGTATGTCTTCTCCCCATCGGGATGTATCGTAAATCTCGTGTTGTGAGACTTTATCATAACAGGATGTCTTAAGTCCCCATTAGTGTCATGGGCTGACACCATTCCCTAACCATTGTAACCTTACTTGGGTCAACTGAAATTCCTTTACTGGAGACAATATGACCCAAGAACTGCACCTCACATAGCCAAAATCCACATTTGAGAACTTACAATACAACTGATGGTCACGTAACGTCTATAAAATCACACTCAAGTGCTTTGCGTGCTCATCCTCAGTTTGAGAATATAGTAGAATATCGTCTATGAACACCATCATGAACTGGTCAAGGAAGTATGTGAACACCCTATTTATGAGATCCATGAATACTATTGGGACATTAGTTAGCCCAAATGATATAACCCTGAACTTATGCAGGCCATATCGCATTTGGAATGAGATCTTAAGGACATGTTTCTCTCTAATGCGTAACTAGTGATACCTCGATCTCAAGTCAATATTTGATAAGTAAGATGATCACCCCAACTGGATAAACAAGTCATTGATTTGAGGCAATGGATATCTATTTCAAATTGTGACCTCATGCAACTCTCGGTAATCAATGCACAATCAAAGTGAACCATCATTCTTCTTCACAAACGACACTAGAGCACCCCGTAACGATGTAATCCATCTGATAAATCCCTACCCTAAGAGATGCTACATCTGGTCCCTCAAATCTCATATCTCTAATGGGGCCATGCTATACGGTGCATGTGGAATCGACCTAGTCCCAGGAGATAAATTGATAACAATATTTATTTCTTGACTCAGCGGTAAGCCCGGGTATCTCCTGAAATACGTCCACAAACCCCCTAACCACTGGGATTGAGTTTAATAATATAACCACCTCCCACGAGTTCTCCTCCTCAATATAGTATAGGTGTGTGCTCCACCCTCCCTTGGGAAGAGGCATCGCCACTAAGAACATCTATTGCCTTATAATGGAATATATAATGGCCCTACCAAAATAATCCACCAATGCGCTATGATCTTCCAACCAGTCCATGACAAAACTTACGTCATATCCAATTATATCTAATATGAGTATACCGGCTACTAAACACAATCTTCCAACATCTATCCCCACCCCTCTACATGCGAGGTGAATACGGGCCCCATGACCCAAAGGTGAATCAACACACATGATCATACTGCTCGTTGTCTCTAATAAACTAGTCGTGCATGCAAATCTAGTAGCTATAAAATAATGTGATGCACTCGTATCAAATAATATTTAACCCATATGCCCATGGATAGGAAACGTACCCTCAATTACAGGTGGTGCATGCGACGCCTATGGTATCATTGAATTCTGGACATTATAGACACACTCATACCCTGATGTTATGGGACTACATGAGCTAGTGATGTTGGTGGTAAATGCACACGTTGCCCCTGCTGGGCACCCTGATTATGCCCTTCACCCTGTTGTGAACAATATTTGTTCCTATGACTCGTCTCTCCACACTGAAAGTCGTGACCAGTAAAGTACCCGTGTCTTTATCCCTGTCGATCGTGTCAGGGATACCCTGATCAGTAGCTCTAGTGACCCCCAATGCTCCCTTAGCCCTGCTAGCCCTAAGGAACACACTACTACAGATGAGGTTGCGATCCCTGCTTCAGCTATCTAGACTCACTGCCATCTGTCCTCAAACCCCCTAAATGGAATATCTTAGCCAAATCCCCTAACTGGGAATCTCTCCCTGACTGTCTACTAGTCTGTTGCAGCAGTGCCCTACTAACACCATTACCACCTGTCCTTCCTGACTGAATAGACTCCTCTACTCTCTTACTTCCCTTTATATGGAATCGGTGATCCTGACAGTGTAACAATGTGGCATTGACGACCTCAGTGTACGTCTTCAATGCCAAATTACTCAATAATTTTTTCCTGATCCTCTAATTGATCCCATTTATAAACTTTTCTCTCCTCATTGTTCACTTTGTCAGACACAAATTTCACCAGGAGGGTGAACTCCTCCTCATACTCAGCCACAGATCGGCCCACATGCGCAACATCTAAAAATATCCTCTTCATCTCAGTTTGAATCTCTAAAGGAAAATACTTGCGGTCAAACTGAACCCCAAACCCAACTATGGACATTGTGTCCCTCTCTTCGAATATAGTCATCGACTCCCACCACTGTAGTGCTTCACCCATTAGCTTTAATGTGAAAATAATCTATTTCTGAGTGTCGCTGCACTCAACCATATGAAGGTGATGCTAAATGTCCTTTTTTCACTCACTAGCAACTACAACATCTGTACTACCCTGAAACTCTAATGGATGCCCCTTCTAAAAGGCTATCAAAATCCTCTCCTATACTGATGGTCCCTGGTGGGCATGGACGATCGGTGCCACCGGATGCTTCTTAGCCTACGGGAACTGTTGTTCCATAGCAGTCATAGCGACATTAATCGCTTGTGAAACGATATTAGCCACCTCTACGACAGTCACGGTCTCTCATGGCTCCTGTTGAGCCTCTCCTGCATTGGCCCCTCTAGCGGCCCTAGTTTGTCGTCCTATCTTGGGAGACATATGAAACTTGACCGAATTTGTATAAGTCCACAGTTAATACAATTTATATCAGTAGAAGAATGTAAATGTGTAAATGAATACAACAATCCAAATAATAAGCCTCTATATCAAATAACGCTATGATGGAATCGTAATAAGCCTCACAGATCCTAATAACACTAACTTGATGATCTGATACTGTAGAAGGGTGTCTACCTATAAAAAAGTAAATATATTATTTTATTAGAAATACTGAGAAGAAACCCAGGGTCCCGACAGAAACTCATATTGAGCAGGAACCCCCGGGGTCCCGGTAGAAACTCATATTGAGCAGGACCCCCCCCCCCCCCGGGGGTCCCGGCAGAAACTCATATTGGGCAGGAACCCCCCAGGGTCCCGACAGAAACTTGTATTAAGAAGGAACCCACCTAGGGTCCCGGCAGAAACACATAATTGAGAAGGAACCACCCCAGGGTCCCGACAGAAACTCATATTCAGCAGGAACCCCCAGCGCCACTGCAAGTATAAGCGTCGCTGCAAGTGCCAGCGCCGCTGCAAGTGTCAACGACGCTGCAAGTGTCAGCGCCGCTGCAAGTGCCAATGCCGCCGCAAGGGCCAGCACCGCTGCAAGTGTCGGCGCTGCTTCAAGTACCAGCGCCGACACAAGGGTCAGCGCCTCCGCAAGTGTCGGCGCCGCCGCAAGTGTCAACGCCGCTGCAAGTGTCGGCGCCGCTGCAAGTGTCAGCGCCGCTCCAAGTGCCTGCGCCGGGTGAAGTGCCAATGCCGCTTCAAGCGTAAGCGCCGCTTCAAGTGTCAGCGCCACTTCAAGTGTCAATGCCACTTCAAGCGTCAGCGCTACCTCAAGTATCAGCGCCGCTTCAAGCGTCAACGCCACTTCAAGTTTCGACTCCGTTGCAAGCGTCAGCGCCGCTTCAAGTGTCAGCGCCGCGACCTTATCGTGGCGCCGCCTCAAGTATCAGCGCCGCTTCAAGTGTCAGTGCCACTTCAAGCGTCAACGCCACTTCAAGTGTCGACGCCGTTGTAAGCGTCAGTGCCACTTCAAGTATCAGCGCCGCTTTAAGCGTAAGCGCCGCTTCAAGTATCAGCGCCACTTCAAGCGTCAGCGCCGCTTCAAGTGTCAGCGCCACTTCAAGCGTCAGCACTACCTCAAGTATCAGTGACACTTCAAGCGTCAACGCCACTTCAAGTGTTGATGCCGTTTCAAGAGTAAGCGCCGCTTCAAGTATCAGCGCCACTTCAAGCGTCAGCGCCGCTTCAAGTGTCAGCGCCGCGACAAGGGTCGGCGCCGCCTCAAGTATCAGCGCCGCTTGAAGTGTCAGCGCCACTTCAAGCGTCAGCACCACTTCAAGTATCAGCGCCACTTCAAGTGTCGGCGCCACCGCAAGGGCCGGCGCCACTTCAAGTGCCAGCGTCGTTTCTCACGCCAGCGCCGCCGAGAGTATCAGCGCCGCCGCAAGTGTCCGCGCCGCTGTAAGTGTCGACGCCCCTTCAAGGGTCAGCGCCGCTTCAAGTGTTAGCGTCGCTGCAAGCGTCTACGCCACTCCAAGGGTCAGCGCCGCTGTGAGCGTCAGCGCTGCCGCAAGTGTCCGCGCCGCTGCAAGTGTCGGCGCCGCTTCAAGTACCAACGTCGCTGAAAGTGTCAGCGTCGCCGCAAGGGTCAGCGCCACTGCAAGTGTCGGTGCCACTTCAAGTACCAGTGCCGTTGCAAGTGTCCGCGCCACCGCAAGGGTCGGCGCCACTTCAAGTGCCAGCGTCGCTTCAAGTGTCTGCGTCGCTGCAAGTGTCAGCGCCACTAAAAGTGTCTACGCCGCTGCAAGTGTCCACGCCGTTGCAAGTGTCGGTGCCGTTTCAGGTACCAGCGCCGCTGCAAGTCAGCGCCGCTACCAGGGTCGGCGCCACTGCAAGTGTCCGCGCCGCTCCAAGTGTCAGCGCCGCTATAAGGGTCAGCGCCGCTTCAAGTGTCAGCGCTACTACAACAAGGGTCACTGCAGAAATGTTATTCGAGAAATGCCTAAATGAACAACATCACTAACACCTTACTTTCTTGTACAGGTTGCCTAGTCGAGCAAGCAGGGCTCGAACAGGCACGTTGGGACCTCCTGGGAGTTATGGCTTGGTGGCTGAGGGACAAGGTATGTTAAGCAAGCTCAACCACTTAGCACTATAGGATTGAGAGAATACTAGTAGGAAGACCCAGAAGTCACTCGAGACTACACACACTGCACACTTGGTCACAAGTGAAGTGAGCAGCCAAAGAGCTGGCTACTCAAAAGAAATAAACTCTTTACAAGAAAATGACTTTTCCAGAAGAGGGGGTCCTCGAGATCCCTCTCAAGAAAAATAACACTTTTAGAGGAGATGAGGCCTTAAGGTCTCCTCTTTTAAGATTTGCAAAATTGCACCACAAGTTACCGTTTCAAAAGATAACTACCAAAATCTGCTATTTTGTCTCCATTAGGGGACATATGTGCTTTTTGAGTTTTGGTCGGCGCCAAGTGGCGCCTGCAGAGGGGACAGGCAGGCTGCCTACAGGTAGGGACAAATGGTACACTTCAGACATTGTTCCCCACCAACTCTCTCAATTTTGGCGCCCAAAAATGCCAGCTCACCCCTAACGCCCATGTATAAATAGACCTCTGGGCAAGGTCAAGAGATAGACAAGAAAAATTGCACTGTTACTATGCTAAAATATCACTAGACCTACCTAGTATTCTCTCCCTGCTCATTCTCTTAGTGTTGAGTGCCTTGTTCCTTCACTCCCCACTGACAGCCATCACTCTCAGGTGTTTCCCTTGAGAAAATTGCTATTTTTGCTGTGAAAGTTCATCTTCTTGCAGGGAGTGAGTTGAAGCTTGAGTTCCATTGTTACCAGAAGGAGAAGTTTTCTTCAGAAGTTGCACC
Organism: Sambucus nigra; assembly: GCA_949130495.1. Lineage (NCBI taxonomy): Eukaryota > Viridiplantae > Streptophyta > Magnoliopsida > Dipsacales > Adoxaceae > Sambucus > Sambucus nigra. The sequence continues at coordinate 456,850,103 of OX422210.1, read as the reverse complement.
AGGAGACCTTGAAGACTTGCAGACAGTGTCCATTGGAGTGGGTCACGCCTCACCCTTTCCAGTTATTCATAGACCCCAGTCTCACTACCCTCCTACATTTGGCGACTCTGCTGGGGAGGTATCCTCACTTCCATGGACAAAGAAGGTTATAATGTTTCTAAGAAGCTGGTCTTTGAAGACACCCCGTCTGAAAGTGGAGTTCAGAGTGACCAAACCACCCAAGAGGAGGTTGTAGTAACTGGAGCTAGAGCACCTTTTCCTCAAGGAGGACATGATAGTGCAGCAACAGTTGCTCTATTGACAATAGCAGCCCCCTATGGAGGGGCAGCCGCTGTAGCACTGACAACAGTAGAGGTGGCTCCTCCGCAGAAGGCGATGTCAGGGAAAATAGTTACACCAGTGACGATTCCCACGAGGGAGAGTAGCGGTGCCGGAGGTGGCGCCGACACAAAAAAGTGGTGTCGAAGTAACCCTCTAGCAAAGAAAGTGAAGGTGGAGGATTCACTCTCAAAGGCATGTTAGAAGAGATTTTACTCACTTTAAGGATATAGATGCTCAAGAAGAAGATAGAGTATCCAAAAGTCATGTTCAAACATGTCTTGTTCTCAATCAGCTAAGTAAACAGTCTTACTTAATTATCTGGTGAATACTCTTATTTCTCAAATGGTAATTTATATTTTACGAGAATTTTTTATATATGTGCTAGCTAGTTAAGAAGTAAGCTATAATTTTCTGAGATGATATATGCGCTAGCTAGTTAAGAAATAGGCTATAATTTCTTGAGATGATATTTGCTATAATTTTTATATAATCGTTGGTATAAATCTATGAAAGTTAACAGATTTATGACTACAAAATTATAACATATTTGAAACCCCAGCACATAGCAAAAGTACACGAGGAACCCTCAAGTAGTTGCTTAGTTTTATTGAAGAATAAAAGAATTTGCAACATAAATCTAGTTCCTCATGCAAAAGGCTGATGCTTAAAATCAAAAATGCTGTGTCAAGACTGATTGCTCGAAATCACAAGCCAAAAGTTTGTTGTTCCATTGGAGGTCACTGCCTTGAATTGATATTTAAAAAAAGAAGAGTTATGTATCAATTATATCCCAATAGAAAACGAGTTCCTCACGAGCATTCCATCAAACACTTAAAAAAAAATTTAACCCTCTGATTGCTCGATAGTCACCAGCACGAGGAACCAGAAGCACTCTCGGCCCAAAATGTGAATATCAAAAGAAAAAAAAATACTCCCTTACCATTAAACTAATGGAGGAACAGGTTCTACACCAAGTTCATTAGTGTAGATGCGACTAACACTGTAGGTAATTGTAAACCTACGCCTCTTTGTGAAAAGTTATCACAATGACATTTGCTTTAGTCTGACCGTTCACGTGGGTATTATCCTTTGCAATTAAGAATAAAGATAACAAGTGGTGTTATTTTGAGTAACTATTGTCCAGGTGATTTAGTAAATAAATCACTTTAATATTTGAGAGAGCTCCTCGCATCTTATCGAAACAGACTCGCGAGGGTCTGTCAGAGTTCATAATATATATATATATATATATATATACACGAGGAACCCCTCAAACCAAAACTTCTTTAATACAAGACAGGTTCCTCGCCCAGACATTAAAAAGTGCTGATGAAAAAAAAATCCAAGCATATAGCTATACAATATGGGTTCCTCATCCTCAAATTGAGACGAGACTACTCATAAATTTGTGAGGGCCAAAATTAGCAGCACCTCCTCGCGCTTGGTAGAAAACATCAATTATGAGGAATCACCTGTACTATAAATGAACTGCTCGTTTCCTAGGATTTTCGTCGAGCAATTGATTTGCAATTGCAGTCGAGCGATTTAACTTACAAAGCAACTGGGTTAAACCAGACATTATCTTGCCATACTCAAATCAAACGGTATAGTGATTTACTAGTTCAGAACATACTCAAGTAAAATACACTTGTTCAGATTGATTTTTGTACCCGATGAAAAGTGAATTCATGGGCAATTTATCAAGCATCTGCTACTCAAAATTAGAAATCCAGCATAAAAATTCACAGTACACAAAGAAATCCCACCTCAAGACTGGTTACTGGATTCTGTCTTGATTCCATTTGGTGGCTCACTAAACACCAAAATTTGACAGAGCAACCATTTCTAAAATCAATTACATAGGTTTCATCCCCGTGTCTCCGTGTCTAAAAAGAAATTGATATATGGTTTTGGTTTATTCGTGTGTTATTCTTGAACAAACCCTTTTGAAATCTCTGTATGGAAGATACAATCAGTATCCATTGTCGTGTAGCTCTTCAAATCATTGCAGAATCCTTCAAAGAATTTCAAGAGTTAGAGCAAAATCCCCTCGAACGAACGCTTTTAAAATGGTTGAATGAATCGTCTGAGGTTTGCTCCATCAATCGACCACTTAGCTATCTTTCTAGCGTCTTATACAGAAACTTTTGATGGAGATATTACAATAAACAAAGGGGGTGATAAAGAAACTAGCAGATCCCTCTATCTCACACGCCATGGGCTTGAGAGTTTATAATGAAGAAAAAAGAGACAATAGCGTAATGGAAAATGAAGAGAACGGGCGAGAGGGTTTTCTTCAGCGTGCGAGGAACCCAACAAATGTTTTTTTATACAGAAGACGAGGAACCCAAGACGAGGAACCCAACATATAGGTCTTCTCACTAATCATTTCTAAAAGTAAAAAAAACAAAGAAATAATAGCGTTTAAAAAGTAAGTCGCGAGGAACCCAAGACGAGGTATAGTCGGGTCCAAACAGTACAAAAAAAAAATTATCTTCATGTAATTTCTTTTTGTAAGTGTGCGAGGAACCCAAAAAGGACTTATCCTAGTGTGTCTCGCAATTTGTTTATAAAAGTCAAAAGAAATAGTAGGGTTCAAAAAGTAAGTTTGCGAGGAACCCAAAACGAGTAGTAATTGTGTCCAAACAGTAAAAAAAAAATTCGAGTAGCGTAAAAATGCAGTTGATCTCTACAAAAGGCAGATGAACTCACTCGAAAGAAAAAAAAAAAAATTAGAATGTCTATCACATTAAATAGTGATAAGAGTCAGATATGGGGTATTGCTCATTTAAAAAAAAAACGGAAAAATGTTGAGGGGGCACACCCCGCTCTAGTTATATTTTGGTTCAAAGGTTGAAAAAATGCATTGGGGGGCTCACCCCTCCCTCTAAATTATCTTTGAATAAAAAAACTGAAAAATGTTGAGGGGGCTCACCCCCTCTAAGTCATGTTTTCGTTCAAATATTGAAAAAAAAATATGTTGAGGGGTGCTCACCCCTCCCTCTAAGTTATGCTTGAATCAAAAAAATGAAAAATGTTGAGGGGGCTCAACCCCCTCTAAGTTATGTTTTGGTTCAAATGTTGAAAAAAATATTGAGGGGATCACCCCTCCCTCTAAGTTATTCTTGAATCAAAAAAAAATGAAAAATGTTGAGGGGGCTCACCCCCTTCTAAGTTATTGCTTAATAAAAACACATTGAAACAATGTTGAGGGGGCACCCTCCTTTAAGTTATGATTTTTTTTTTTAAAATCCTAAAATAATTGGCATATGACAAGTACTCCGCAGCCAGAGAGGCAACTTTTAAAATTTTTACTTGCTCAGCTATATGCAAGTGCCCCGCAGTTAGAGGGGCAACTTCAAAATTTTAACTTGCTCATCTCATATGCAAGTACCCCGCAGTTAAAGGGGAAACTTTTAAAATTGCTCACTTATATGCAACTACCCCGCAATTAAAGAGGAAACTTTTAAAATTTTTAAAACTTGCTCAGCTATATGCAAGAAGTACCCCGCAGCTAGAGGGGCCGCTTCCAAATTTCAACTTGCTCAGTTATATGCAAGTACCCCGCAGTTAAAGGGGAAACTTTTAAAATTTTTAAACTTGCTCAGCTATATGCAAGAAGTACCCCGCAGCTAGAGGGGCCGCTTCCAAATTTCAACTTGCTCAGTTATATGCAAGTACCCCGCAGTTAAAGGGGAAACTTTTAAAAAATTTAAACTTGCTCAGCTATATGCAAGAAGTACCCTGCAGCTAGAGGGGCCGCTTCCAAATTTCAACTTGCTCAGTTATATGCAAGTACCCCGCAGTTAAAGGGGAAACTTTTAAAATTTTAAACTTGCTCAGCTATATGCAAATACCCCACAGTTAGAAGCGGGAAGTTCAATCTTGAGGTTCTCATATAAAAAAGAGTAACTCAAAGTATTGAACAACTCCAAGTATACATATAAGGTATGACAGTTTAGTACCTAAGGCTCTAAGGGCATCGGAGCGCTCACAATATTAAGCAATTCCCGAGTATAAGTATAAGTGCGACAGTTTAGCACCTAAGGCTCCAAGGGCATCGGAGCGCTCACAGTATTGAGCAAATGACAAGTATAAACCTTAGACTCCAAGGGCACCGGAGCGCTCACAATCTTGAGCAAGTGCCAAATATACATATAAATATAAGGTACGACAGTTTAGTGCCTAAGGCTCCAAGGGCATCGGAGCGCTCATAATATTGAGCAATTGCCAAGTATAAGTATATGTGCGACAGTTTAGCACCTAAGGCTCCAAGGGCATCGGAGCGCTCACAGTATTGAGCAAATGCGAAGTATAAACCTTAGACTCCAAGGGCACCGGAGCGCTCACAATCTTGAGCAAGTGTCAAATATACATATAAATATAAGGTACGACAGTTTAGTGCCTAAGGCTCCAAGGGCATCGGAGCGCTCATAATATTTAAAAATTGCCAAGTATAAGTATATGTGCGACAGTTTAGCACCTAAGGCTCCAAGGGCATCGGAGCGCTCACAGTATTGAGCAAATGCCAAGTATAAACCTTAGACTCCAAGGGCACTGGAGCGCTCACAATTGTGAGCAAGTGCCAAATATACATATAAATATAAGGTACGACAGTTTAGTGCCTAAGGCTCCAAGGGCATCGGAGCGCTCATAATATTGAGCAATTGCCAAGTATAAGTATATGTGCGACAGTTTAGCACCTAAGTCTCCAAGGGCATCGGAGCGCTCACAGTATTGAGCAAATGCCAAGTATAAACCTTAGACTCCAAGGGCACCGGAGCGCTCACAATCTTGAGCAAGTGTCAAATATACATATAAATATAAGGTACGACAGTTTAGTGCCTAAGGCTCCAAGGGCATCGGAGCGCTCATAATATTTAAAAATTGCCAAGTATAAGTATATGTGCGACAGTTTAGCACCTAAGGCTCCAAGGGCATCGGAGCGCTCACAGTATTGAGCAAATGCCAAGTATAAACCTTAGACTCCAAGGGCACCGGAGCGCTCACAATTGTGAGCAAGTGCCAAATATACATATAAATATAAGGTACGACAGTTTAGTGCCTAAGGCTCCAAGGGCATCGGAGCGCTCATAATATTGAGCAATTGCCAAGTATAAGTATATGTGCGACAGTTTAGCACCTAAGTCTCCAAGGGCATCGGAGCGCTCACAGTATTGAGCAAATGCCAAGTATAAACCTTAGACTCCAAGGGCACCGGAGCTCTCACAATCTTGAGCAAGTGCCAAATATACATATAAATATAAGGTACGACAGTTTAGTCCCTAAGGGTCCAAGGGAATCGGAGCGCTCATAATATTGAGCAATTGCCAAGTATAAGTATATGTGCGACATTTTAGCACCTAAGTCTCCAAGGGCATCGGAGCGCTCACAGTAGTGAGCAAATGCCAAGTATAAACGTAAGGCTCCAAGGGCACTGGAACGCTCACAGTCTTGAGCAAGTGCCAAGTATAAATATAAGGTGCGCCAGTTGAGCACCTAAGGCTCAAAGGGCATCACAGTGCTCACAGTCTTGAGCAAATGCCACGTACAAACGTAAGGTGCTCCAGATGAGCACCTAAGGCTTCAAGGGAACCGGAGCGCTCACAGTCTTGAGCAAATGTCAAGTATAAATATAAAGTGCGACAGTTTAGCACCTAAGGCTCTAAGGGCACCGGAGCGCTCACAGTCTTAAGCAAGCGTCAAGTATAAATATAAAGTGCGACAATTTAGCACCTAAGGCTCCAAGGGCACCGGAGTGCTCACAGTCTTGAGCAGCTGCCAAGTATAAATAAAGGGTACGATAATTTCGTGCACAAATCTCTCCACATTACAAGACACTTCTGCACGAGGGGGCTAATATTGATAAGTCCTCAAGCAAGTGAACAAATAATAAAATAAGCTTGGAGGGTGGGGACCCACTTAGAGTGACTCCACCTGCCCATGATTGCATGTTTGACAGAAAATAGCCAAGGGCGAGGGACTCACCGCGAGCAACCCCTCCGCCCAAGATGACATGCCCCAGAAGAAGGCCAAGGGCGAGGGGCTCACCGCGAGTAACCCCTACGCCCAAAAAAAAAAGGAAAGGCCACAGAAGAAGGCCAAGGGCGAGGGACTCACCGCGAGTAACCCCTCCGCCCAAAATGAAAGGCCAAGGGCGAGAGGCTCACGGCGAGAAACCCCTCCGCCCAAGATGGAAGGCCGCAGAAGAAGGCCAAAGGTGAGGGGCTTGTCGCGAGAAACCCCTCCGCCCAAGATAGAAGGCCACAGAAAAAGGCCAAGGGCAAGGGGCTCACCGTGAGCAACCCCTCCACCCACGATAGAAGACCACAGAAGAAGGCCAAAGGAGAGGGGCTCACCGCGAGCAACCCTTCCGCCCAAGATGGAAGGCCACAGAAGAAGGCCGAGGGTGAAGGGCTCACGGAGCGCAACCCCTCCGCCCTAGAAAAAAGGCCACAGAAGCAGGCCAAGAACGAGGGGCTCACCGCGAGTAACCACTCCGCCCAAGTTGATACCCAGATAAGGAGGTCCACTATAAGTGGCCTCATCTACAAAACTTGGGATGAAGTGACATGACATTTAATGACCCTAAGGGGTAATGATGAAGGAACCCAAGGGTCCCCCAAAATAAAAAAAATAATAAATCGACTTTATGGCGTACAAAGGCTTTTGGTCTACCCAACACAAAAGACTTTGCACGAGGGGCTAATGTAGAAGGGTGTCTACCTATAAAAAAGTAAAAATATTATTTTATTAGAAATACTGAAAAGAAACCTAGGGTCCCGACAGAAACTCATATTGAGCAGGAACTCCCCTGGGGTCCCGGTAGAAACTCATATTGAGCAGGAACCCCCCCGGGGTCCCGGAAGAAACTCATATTGGGCAGGAACCCCCCAGGGTCCCGACAGAAACTTGTATTAAGAAGGAACCCACCTAGGGTCCCGACAGAAACGCATAATTGAGAAGGAACCACCCCAGGGTCCCGACAGAAACTCATATTCAGCAGGAACCCCCAGCGCCATTGCAAGTACCAGCGTCGGTGCAAGTGCCAGCGCCGCTGCAAGTGTCAACGACGCTGTAAGTGCCAGCGCCGCTGCAAGTGCCAACGCCGCCGCAAGGGCCAGCGCCGCTGCAAGTGTCGGCGCTGCTTCAAGTACCAGCGCCGACACAAGGGTCAGCGCCACCGCAAGAGTCGGCGCCGCTGCAAGTGTCAGCGCCGCTCCAAGTGCCTGTGCCGGGTGAAGTGCCAATGCCGCTTCAAGCGTAAGCGCCGCTTCAAGTATCAGCGCCACTTCAAGTGTTAGCGCCACTTCAAGCGTCAGCGCTACCTCAAGTATCAGCGCCGCTTCAAGCGTCAACGCCACTTCAAGTGTCGACGCCGTTGCAAGCGTCAGCGCCACTTCAAGTATCGGCACTGCGACCTTATCGCGGCGCCGCCTCAAGTATCAGCGCCGCTTCAAGTGTCAGCGCCACTTTAAGTGTCAACGCCACTTCAAGTGTCGACATCGTTGCAAGCGTCAGCGCCACTTCAAGTATCACCGCCGCTTCAAGCGTAAGCGCCGCTTCAAGTATGAGCGCCACTTCAAGTGTCAGCACTACCTCAAGTATCACCGCCGCTTCAAGCGTCAACGCCACTTCAAGTGTCGATGCCGTTGCAAGAGTAAGCGCCGCTTCAAGTATCAGCGCCACTTCAAGCATCAGCGCCGCTTCAAGTGCCGGCGTCGCGACAAGGGTCGGCGCCGCCTCAAGTATCAGCGCCGCTTCAAGTGTCAGCGCCCCTTCAAGCGTCAGCACCACTTCAAGTATCAGCGTCACTTCAAGTGTCCGCGCCGCCGCAAGGGCCGGCGCCACTTCAAGTGCCAGCATAGTTTCTCACGCCAGCGCCGCCGCGAGTATCAGCGCCGCCGCAAGTGTCCGCGTCGCTGCAAGTGTCGACGCCCCTTCAAAGGTCAGCGCCGCTTCAAGTGTTAGCATCGCTGCAAGCGTCTACGCCGCTCCAAGGGTCAGCGCCGCCGCAAGTGTTCGAGCCGCTGCAAGTGTCGGCGCCGCTTCAAGTACCAAAGTCGCTGCAAGTGTCAGCGCCGCCGCAAGGGTCAGCGCCGCTTCAAGCGTCCGCGCCACTGCAAGTGTCGGCGCTACTTCAAGTACCAGCGTCGTTGCAAGTGTCCGCGCCACCACAAGGGTCGGCGCCACTTCAAGTACCAGCGTCGCTTCAAGTGTCTGCGCCGCTGCAAGTGTCAGCGCCACTAAAAGTGTCTACGCCACCGCAAGTGTCCGCGCCGTTGCAAGTGTCAGTTCCGTTTCAGGTACCAGCGCCGCTGAAAGTCAGCGCCGCTACCAGGGTCGGCGCCACTGCAAGTGTCCGCGCGGCTCCAAGTGTCAGCGCCGCTACAAGGGTCAGCGCCGCTTCAAGTGTCAGCGCTACTACAACAAGGGTCACTGCAGAAATGTTATTCGAGAAATGCCTAAATGAACAACAGCACTAACACTTTACTTTCTTGTACAGGTTGCCTAGTCGAGCTAGCAGAGCTCGAACAGGCGCGTTGGGACCTCCTGGGAGTTATGGCTTGGCGGTTGAGGGACAAGGTATGTTGAGCAAGCTCAACCACTTAGCACTATAGGATTGAGAGAATACTAGTAGGAAGACCCAGAAGTCACTCGAGACTACACACACTGCACACTTGGTCACAAGTGAAGTGAGCAGCCAAAGAGCTGGCTACTCAAAAGAAATAAACTCTTTACAAGAAAATGACTTTTCCAGAAGAGGGGGTCCTCGAGATCCCTCTCAAGAAAAATAACACTTTTAGAGGAGATGAGGCCTTAAGGTCTCCTCTCTCAAGATTTGCAAAATTGCACCACAAGTTACCGTTTCAAAAGATAACTACCAAAATCTGCTATTTTGTCTCCATTAGGGGACATATGTGCTTTTTGAGTTTTGGTCGGCGCCAGGTGGCGCCTGCAGAGGGGACAGGCAGGCTGCCTACAGGTAGGGACAAATGGTACACTTCAGACATTGTTCCCCACCAACTCTCTCAATTTTGGCGCCCAAAAATGCCAGCTCACCCCTAACGCCCATGTATAAATAGACCTCTGGGCAAGGTCAAGTGATAGACAAGAAAAATTGCACTGTTACTATGCTAAAATATCACCAGACCTACCTAGTATTCTCTCCCTGCTCATTCTCTTAGTGTTGAGTGGCTTGTTCCTTCACTCCCCACTGACAGCCATCACTCTCAGGTGTTTCCCTTGAGAAAATTGTTATTTTTTCTTTGAAAGTTCATCTTCTTGCAGGGAGTGAGTTGAAGCTTGAGTTCCATTTTTACCAGAAGGAGAAGTTTTCTTCAGAAGTTGCACCAGGAGACCTTGAAGACTTGCAGACAGTGTCCATTGGAGTGGGTCACGCCTCACCCTTTCCAGTTATTCATAGACCCCAATCTCACTACCCTCCTACAGATACCATATGTGACACCCCACTTATTAAAATAATGGTTGACCAGCCATGTACTAAAATACAATAGGAATCTCATTTGGCTCATTCTTATTGTCACTGTAAAAAATTCAATTATTTACTAATAGCCTAAGCCCAATGTCTATTTTAAACATTATTTAAATGGACATTAAACAAATTCGTTTAGTACAAACAATTCCAGATAATTATACAATCACCATAATTAACATTCGAATGCGGAATTAAGATAAAATCCACATAACAGAAAAAACCATCGGTATAATTCCAAATTCGTTACTTTATTTTTCGAGTGTTACTCATCTTAAAGATTGTCAATTTCACCTCAGATTTATTCCCGAATAATCCCAAGTCATTTTAGCAACACATATAATTTCTGAAAGTTCAATTATTCATTTATGGACCTTCTACACATATAAAAACCCTAAACGTCTCCCCGACTAATTTAACCACTAGAATTATTTCTCATAGCAAGTCTGAATAGTCTCGACTTCCAGGCCCGAATAGATTCTCCTACTGAATCGATTCACCCTTGAAGGACGAATCGATTTGATTTTAGGAAGTAGCCGAGTTCTTGTTACTAAAATGGGATTATATAAAACTTCATAATCCAATTCATTATGTAATTCCACTATAACCAGATTTTCCCATTCTCCACCAATCCTATATATAAATATAATAATTATTCACATTTAATTTCACTTACACATCATTAATTTCATGGGATTCATTATTCTAATCAAGAATTGTATAGTTTCTCAATAAAATCATAAGAATTCACAATTTCTAGATCCTTTTATTCAAGACTATATATTTCTACATGGATTCCTATTCTCATATTTTATATTAAATAATCCTCATTCAAATCCTGTGAAATCATGTCCCAAAACCCATTTTTTGTATGAATCCCACCCAAAACATAATTGGCACCAACTATAATATGAATTAAACTACATGCATAAAATATTAAACAAGTTAATCACTCGTCTTAATAGGATAGTGGGGTCTTAATCCTTCTTGTGTTTGATGAATCAATCCAAGAAGATCCCAAATTCCACCCAATTGGCCTCCTCTAGAGACCCCCCTTTGATTTTCATTCCCTTTTTTCTCTTCATTCTCTTTTAGAGTCTTGGAATAATAAGATGGTTGGTTTCTATCACCAACCCTTTCATTTTATAAGTCTAATCCCGAATTGAGGTTAAAATTCTAATGTAAAATGACTCGTAGACCCCTATATGGGTCCCATCTAGTTTATGAAGCTTTCGAACCTAATCACTACCCCCGGGTACTTAATTATCATTATTTTGACCTATTTTCGATCAACTGTGCACTCAAAATCATCATTCGAGTCACCAATTATAAATATCTCATCTCAACCTAATATAACCCCCACATGTCTCCCAGTAAAGATGCAGTTAAATCCCGTCACATTTACCCACTTTCGATGTAATACCGTTTCATGTTATTTTATTTAACCTACCACAGTAATAAATATATAATCACATAAATACTAATATAATTTTCGCTAATTAATATTTATTGAAATTCTCACTATGTCTCAATTTATATAAATTATGTGCACACATGTAATTTAAATGCCAAATTAAAAATACTCAAATTATGGGGTGTCTACTTCCTCCTTTGTAAAGGAATTTTGTACCCGAAATTCGGGCATACCAGGTAAAAAAGCTCAGGATATTTCTCTCTCATATCATCCTCTTGCTGCTACATCGACTCATTGGCGTTATGATGCCCCTACTAAACACGAACCAAGGGCACCACCTTAGATTGCGGCTTGTGTTCACTATGATCGAAAATTGCAATCGGGCTCTCCTCGTATGAGATGTCGGGCTGTAAATCTATCTCCTCTAGTGAAATGGGAAAATAATCCATCTCATTCCTCTTATACGTCTTCAATGACGATACTTGAAACACGTTGTGATTACGCTACAGATGCCAGAGGCCCTATCCTATCGATAATGGGGAAAGGCCCCACATACGTTGGTGCGAGATTCCCATTATTCCCCAACCTCATAACTCCTTTTATAGTAGACACTTGTAACAATACCTCGTCACCCACTTTTGGATCTACATGTCTCCTATCCTCATCTTCGTATCTCTTCTGCCTATCATGAGTGATCCGTATACGACCTTGAATAAGCTTTATCTTGGCAAAAATATCCAGGATCATCTTAGGTCCCTATAGTTTGTTGTCCCCTACCTCCAACCAACATGCGGGAGAACGATAATGTCTTCCATATAATGCCTCATAAGGAGTCATACCGATAGTAAACTGATAAGGATTATTATATACAAACTCCACTAGTGGAAGGTACATCACCCAACCTTCATTAAATTCAAGTATACACATCCTGGGAATATCCTCCAACATAGGATTAGTACGATCAATCTCCCCATCATTTAGCGGGTGACAAGTTGTACTCAACCACATCCCATTCCTAATCGCCTCCTAGAAACTCTGCTAAAAATGAGATGCAAACATCTTATCCTTGTCAGACACAATATTAATCAGTACACCGTGTAGCCTCACTATCTCGGCTATAAAGATCTGGGGTAATGTGAAGTCATATAGTCCGTCCGTACTGGCAAAAAGTGATTCACCTTGGTCAAATGATCCACTATCACCCATATGGAATCATGACCACACTGTGATGTCAGTAGCCTCGTGATAAAATCCATCAATACACTCTCCTACCTCTACACAGAAATATCTAACAGCTGCAACATCCCGGTTGGCCTCTAGTGGTCTACTTTCTCTAACTGACACGTGGAACACATCGAGACGAACCCAGCTATGTCCTTCTTTATGCATGTCCACTAATACCATCTACGCACATCCTAGTACATCTTACCCATTCTAGGATGTATCGTAAATCTCGACCCGTAGGACTCTATCATAACATCACGTCATAAATCCCCATCATTCGGGACTATAATTCTCCCATTAAAGCATATGCATCCCTCAGAACTGATTATGCACTGGGCAATTCATATCATAGGGATTAAGCTTGTGAGAAGCATAAGCTATAGATAAATCCTCTTACTATAGCACACCCCGAAGTCCTTATAAGGATGCATCGGTAAATACAAGGTACTTCACTCCTACTCTAGGCTGTCTGAGTACATGTTTTGAAGGTAACTTTTCCTTTGGCTCGCTGAAATCTAACTGACAGTAATCATCCCATAAAAATGGCACCCCCTTGCGAGTAAGATTCATCAACAGGCCCGCACTCTTCAAAAATCCCTTTATGAAGCGATGATAATACCCTTCTAATACCAAGAAATTATGAATATATGTTGTTGTTGTGGCCTGACACCTCCCTTGCCACTAAAACCTTACGCTGGTCCACTAAAATGGCTCTTTTAGACACAATATAACTAATTACTGCACCTCACGTAGCCAGAATCCACACTTCGAGAACTTTGTGTACAATTATTGGTTTTTTAATGTCTGTAAAAATATATGTAAGTGCTCTGTGTGCTCATCCTCGATCCGAGAATATACCTGAATATCATCTATGCACACAATCATGAACTGGTTAAGGATGTCTCTGAACATCGTATTCATGAGATCCAGGAATATTGTTAGGGCATTGGTTAGCCTAAATGGCAAAACCCTAAACTCATACGATCCATACCACGTTAGGAATGCGTTATTTGGGACATCTTACTCCCTAATATGCAACTGGTGATACCCCGATCTCAAGTCAATCTTTGAGAAGTAAGATGGCCCCTTCAATTTTTTTAATCAAGTCATGGATTTGAGGCAACATATATTTAATTTTAATCATGATCTTTCTTCCTGTGACCGGTATCTTCACACTGAAAATGATAACCTATAAAATCAACCTATTTCTGGCTCAGCCGACCATGTCTAGGATGTCTTACTCACTGCCCTCATGGCCTCGGCCCTGCTGGATAACCCCATTATTCCCTTATACCAACTAACCCTAAGGAACACGATATTATTAGTGATGTTATGGGCCCTATTGACACCTATCTAAACCCACTGCCATCTGGCTTGATACCACCTGAATGGAATCTCTTAGTCGAAACCCCCAGTTGGGAATCCATCTCCTTCTAATTACCATTTTATACAATGGTGCCCCAATAGCACTATTACCACTTGTCTTGCCTGACTGACTAGACTCCTCTACTCTCTTGCCTCCCTTCATTTGGAAGTGCTGATCCGGGCAGTGTAATAATGTGACATTAGTGCCTTAGTATACGTCTTCAATCCTGGATTACCCAACAACTGTTACCTGATCCTCAAATTGAGCCCATCTATAAACTTCAACATTTTCTTCTCTTCGGTTCATTTAGTCAGGCACAAAGTTCGTCAGACTAGTGAACTCCTCTTCATAATCGGCCACAGACCGACCATCCTTTGTAATATCTAAATTATCCTCCTCATCTTAGTTCGAATTGTCGAAGGAAAATACTTACGGTCAAACCGCACACAGAATTCCATTATGGACATTGTGTCCCCGTCCTCAGACGTAGTCATCAACTTCCACCATTGTAGTGCTACAACCGCTAGCTTAAATATGGCAAGTATTTTCTTTTGGGTGTTAATACACTCAACAATTCGAAGGTGATGTTGAATGTACTTCTTCCACTAACTCGAAGCTACCCTACACTTCCCTAAAACTCTGGTGGATGGTCCTTCTAAAATGCCTCCTGAACCCTCTCCCACACTAATGGTCCCTAGTGGGCCTGAACGATCAGTTCCATTGGCTACTGTGAACGATCATATGGGAACTTTTGTGCCATAGTTGTCATTGAAACATTAACTATCTGATCAATAATATTAGCCACATGTACAACTGTCATGGACCGCCATGGCTCCAGTTGAGCCTTTTCTGCATTGGCCCCTCTAAAACCCTTAGTTTGTTGTCCTTTCCTAGGCAACATCTGAAACTAGACCGAATTTCTATAAGTCCATAATTAATACAAAATATATTATTAAAAGAACTTAAATGATTAAATGAATACAATAATCCTAATAATAGGGATCTATGTCAAATAATGTTATGCTAGAATCGTAATAAGCCACACTGATATGCCCAAAGTGCACCCTCTTACTCATAGACACTAACCTCGGCCAGTCTCACAACCGAGTTGATAAGACCATCAGCAAGGTCGTCTCTTATAAGGTCGGCTTCCTCACATACCAACCTCGAATCTTCATCAGCTGCGGTTAGTAGAGTCTCTCAGGCTCAATCAACTGCCAACATCATCATTGACCTTAGTCGACGTTATAGCTACCTTATACATAACCTCGTCCAACCCTCCTGGCCGAGGTCATCATGATTAAAGAAGATAAAGAAACTACATCTGACTCCACTAACCTCGTACTCATCCAGGCCAAGGTTACACCACTCAAGGATGCAGGCCGAGCATTTATAAGCACATGTAATGTTTCGAACGCGTGGAAAAATCAGTTATAATCGAATCATTCCCCCCACATGAGGGAATATTGAGGTTATCATTATCTATATAGGATCAGCCATGTGTCATCCCCACACTGGTTCAATCCCCATGTACATGCTCATTGCATGCTTGGGGGTACATCACACCCCCCAAACACTATAATTAAAGGTCATCCTCTACCTTGTAAAAGGATATATAATTGCAACCCTAACTGAAACTTTGTTAGTTTACACAGTAGAGAGCAAAACCTTGAGAGATTGTATCTATGGCCTATAGTGCCTTTATCTAGTTATATTCCTCACACACTCACAGTGGACGTAGGCCAGATTGGCTGAACCACTTACATACAAGTGTTCATCCTCTTCTCCTCACATCCTTCTACTATATATATATATATATATATATATATATATATACACTCTTATGCTGCCATTGTTATCACTAGCTTGAGCTTGTCAACACCTTATCTGGTGGTGCTATTTTTAACATCATGATTTTGGCACCATCAATGGGAACGAGAAGATTCATCTCTTCCTTTCTTCAACTTGACCTCACCAGAGACTCTGATGGTGAACCAGGCCTCACCCTACGTGTGAAGTTGTGTCAACATTAAAAGAGGTACTTTAAGGTACCAAGATCCCTAATATTATCATTGTAAGCTCTCTAGTCTTACCATATAGCACCGGAGTTACCACCACCTCCTCTACCGTCTGGTGTTGGAGGATCTAGTTCTAGCCAGGTACCACCCCAGTCCGAAATGGTTGAGGTGGCAGCAACCTTGATGTCCTTGCTTCAATGTAGTAAGGGATGAAGGAGAAATTTTACCCAGCTAAACCAGAAGATAATAAGACCACCTGGGGTCTCACCGGAGATGATTACTCTGGCAGCTGTTCAACCACATCCTGAGGGCAGGGGACCACCCCAGGCACCGCGAAAGGACTAACCCACACCTCAGCGAAGGAGAGACATTGCTGACCCTAAGCGTTTACGCCTGGGGAGGAAAGGAAACCCTTTCCCTGAGGATAGGTATGATGACATTGAGGCAGAGGATGCTCTAACAGACTTTTTGAAGCCATACGAGGTTTCAAATAACACAATACGTCTTATACAGTAGAGCCGAGGTTGTGGAGCAAGACGAGATGATGATGCCAGACAAAGAGGGTCATCTTTTTATCGCTTGAGTAGAGGGTCAGCCTTTGAAAGGCTTGACCTAGTTTATGATCTGAAGCAGAGGTTATCTAGGTCAAGAAGTGTAGCTGCATCACAAAGGGAAGGTGGTGAACATCATCCTCATCAGGGCCGACCCCAGCATGGCCGATATTATTTCCAGGAGGTCAACAAGCGACGTTGTGCAGCAGCTGGGGAACCCTCGGTCCACCCCTTGGAGGTGGCTAGGGACAACCTTGGCCAGGTCGACTTGCTAAACCTTGTAACTCCATTCATTGGATGGAAGAGAATATAGGTAACCTCATAAAAATTCGAGACCCACTACAAAGGGGATTTTCAGAGGGATCCCCATTTGTGGCAAGGATTGTCAACTTCCCAACCCCTGCCAAATTTCAACCATCGATGGTGTCTCCCAAGTAAAATGGTAGTACTAACCCAGTGCATCACATTAAGATGTATCAGTCTACAATAAACATTTATTCAATCCCTGATGAGATGAGGTGCCGAGCTTTCTTAAGAACTTTCATGGGAGTTGCACATATCTGGTTCACTTCTCTCCCTAAAAATTCCGTTGAGAACTTTAAGGTTTTGGCTAAGCGTTTTATACACAATTTCTATTTTGGGGTAAGACCTCAAAAGAAAACAACCCATCTGCTCTATGTAAAACAAGTAAAGAATGAAAGCCTCAGAGATTACGTCGCGAGGTTTAATAAGGAAAAGTTGGAGGTTGAAGATTGTGAAGAGAATATAGCTATGACAACCCTCATTGGAGGACTTCAGAAGGGAAAGATACTCTAGAAGCTTGCTAAAAACCCTCCTAATTCTATGGCCAAGCTATTAGCAATAGCTGGAAAGGTCATGAACGCAGAAGAAGTAATGGGTCCAAAGTATGAGGACGAAAATGGAAGTAGCAGTGGGAAATTTCAAAGGAAAAATGACAAAAAGAAAAGGGTTGTAGACGACAAGTTTGGACACTATAATCCTCTAATTATGATCTGCGAACACATCATCAATGAAATAAAGAATGACAGGTCCTTGAGATAGCCTGAAAACCTGAAGGCTCCTTTACATAAGAGGAACAAGAACCTATGGTGTGAGTTCCACTAAGATCATAGTCATCTAACTGACAAGTGTTTCTTCCTAAAGGACGAGATTGAGAAAATGTTGAAGTCTGGAAAGCTTAGAAAGTACGTTGATGGTAGATCTCCTAAGGGGGTGGGGGAGAGATGACTCTAAAAAGAAGAAAAATGGCAGGTGCCTAGGATATGCCCCTACTAGAAGAGTTGCGGACTCAGATGATGATGATGATGAACCTGACCTCCCACTAAAAAGACGATAATGTACCAGTGAAGAGGGTTGGTATGATCTTTTTTGGTGTGAACACCATCTGTGGAGGACTAGCAGGGGGTGTCTTAGAGGTAGCCTATCACAAAGCTCACATGGCAGAGGCCAAGTCGGTGACCAAAGCCGAGGTTGTGAACTTGGCATCTTCAGATGCTAAACCCTAGAAGAGAAAGAAGGTAGATATGGATACCCTCATAGTTGGCTTCTCATGACTTAATTTTAAAGGTATCTTAGCTCCACACGATGACCCCCTAAAAATCACCACAAGGGTGCATGGGTGTGAAGTTCAGAGGATACTCATTGATGGGGGTAGTTCTGCAGACGTTATGTTTTTGCCCAATTTTAAGAACCTAGGCCTCAATAGAGCTAGGCTTGTCCCTTATCACTATCCCTTAATTGGCTTCAGCGGTGAAAAGGTTTATCTATTGAGTATGTATGAGATGGATGTGAGAATGAGAGAAGAGTGGCCTAAGAGGTTGACCAGAAAAATTAATTTCTTTGTGATGGATGAAAATGTCTTCTCATCTTATAACCTCATTATAGGACGAGTAGCCCTCAAGGAATTTGAGGTCGTGCCTTCAACAGTCCACCAAATGCTAAAATTCTCGACTCCCTATGGAATAGGGGAAGTGAAAGGTGACCAAACATCGGTACTTGAATGCTACTTTAAATATGCAGAAGAGAGAAAGGCTCATAAGAGGGAACAACCACATACAACATCGATACACTTGATCCTAGATATGAAACAAAGATCAAGAAGGGAGAGGTCGCGGAAGAGGTAGAATCCATTATCCTCAATGAGGACGAGCTGGAAAAAACCATCCAAATCGGCAACGACCTAAGACCTAAGATCAATGAAGAACTGGTGAAGCTCTTAAGGAGGAGACAGAGTGTCTTTGCCTAGAGCCATGTAAACATGCCAGGTATTGAACCTGAGATTATGTGCCATAAACTCAATGTTGTAGAAGATGCTAAAACCATCAAGTAGAGAAGAAGAGTATACTCAAGAGATAAGTATGTTGTCATCAGAGAAGAGCTTAGAAATCTAGAAGAGGTCAAGTTCATCAGAGAGGTCATATACCCTGAGTGGTTGTCCAACGCTGTCATAGTGCCTAAAGCAAATAGGAAATGGAGGATGTGCGTAGATTTCACTGATTTAAACAAGTCTTGACAAAAATATAGTTTCCCCTTACCTCGTATAGATCATATGGTGGATGCCACAGCAGGACATGAGCTCATGAGATTCATGGATGCATATTCAGGATATAATCAGATCTTCATGAATGCGAAAGACCCAAAGAAGACAACATTCATTATAGACAAAGGGACCTATTGCTACAAGGTCATACCCTTCAGTTTGAACAATGCAGAGGCTACCTATCAACTTCTTGTAAATAAGATGTTCGAAGATCAAATAGTCAAATCCATGGAAGTCTATATAAATAATATGCTGACGAAGAGTTTAAAGGACGACACTCATGTGGCTGACCTTGAAAGAACTTTTGACACCATGGACAAGTACGGAATGAACCTCAACCTGGCCAAATGTGTCTTTAGGGTAGGAGCAGGAAAGTTTTTGGGCTTCATTATCATCCAAAGGGGAATAGAGACTAACCTTGAGAAGATCAAGGACTTGCTAGAAATGAATACACCCAGAACTATCAAAGATGTTCAGAGGCTAACCAGAAGAGTTGCAAAACTTAAATGGTTTGTCTCAAGAGCCACAGATAAGTGTCTTCCTTTTTTTAAAGTGCTTAGAAAGGCCTTCGAATGGGATAAGGAATGCGACAAATATTTTAAAGAGCTCAAGTCTTACCTTGAATCCCCTCTACTTCTATCTTAACCCATTCTGGGGGAGAAGTTATATGTATATCTAGTTGTCTCAGAGTCAACCATTAGTGCTTCCATAGTAAGAGAAGATGATGGATTGCAGAGGCTAGTATACTTCAATTGTAAAGATCTTCAAGGGTCTGAAGAGAAGTATCCGTGGATTGAAAAATTAGCCTATGCTCTCACACATTATTCTAGGAAAATGAAGCCATACTTCCAAGCCCACTCTATGGTTGTCCTCACTGATTCCCCACTCAGACAGGTCCTCGATAAGCCTGAGAAGTCAGGCAGGCTGATGACTTGGGCCATCGAATTAAGGGAATATGACATTGTTTATCAACCCAGGATTTCCATCAAGGGGAAGGCACTCGCAGACTTTGTAGCCAAGTTTACCTGGGAAGAGGATGAGATTGAAAATAGTCAAAAGGCTGCAAATGTACTAGACGAAAACATCTTCTAAGATCTGGACGAGGTTGAGTCAAGCCAAGCCAAAAAAAGAATAATTGAGAATTAGGAAGACAGGTACCTCTTCAAGCAATGGACCCCATCAAAGGGGAACTTCTCTTCAAATGAAGATGTTTGGAACCTCTTCGTTGATGGGTCGTCCTGTAAAAATAGAAGTGGAGCGGGGCTGATAGTGTCAGCACTAGATGGAATCGATATTAAATATGCGCTGAGGTTTAACTTAAAAGCTTCAAACAAAAAGTCAAAGTATGAGGCATTAATAGTATGTCTCTCATTAACAAAAGCCCTTAGTGCTGGCCAACTCCTAGTCCACAGTGACTCAAGGTTAGTCGTCAACCAAGTCCTGGGAGTGTATGAAGCCAAAGATGAAAGGATGTCCAAATACATGAGGAGGGTGCGAATGATGCTATAAATCTTCAAGGAATTGAAGATGAAGAGGATAACTCGAAAAGATAATAGTCGAGACGATACACTCGTAAGGTTGGCTTTAGCAACAAGGACAGACATAAAAATAGTAGTACCCGTTGAAATTCAACTCAAGCCGACCATTGAAGAAGAAGAAGTTTCCAGAACTTTCCTCAACTTGAATATGGGAGCCTTATGAATGGATCCTCTTATCAGATACATCAAAGAGGGAGACCTACCAGAGTCAAAGTCAGAAAGAAGAAAGCTGAGGTTCAGAGTTGCCAAATTCTCAATTATGGGAGATATCTTATACAAGAAGGGGTTCCTACTTCCTCTCCTCAAATGTGTCCACCCTTCACAAGTTCCACACATCTTGCAAGATGTACATGAGGCCTCTTGCTCTAGTCATATAGGAGGAAGACTTTTAACTAAGAGGATAATCACTCAGGGGTACTGGTGGTCGACCATAGCCAAAGATGCAGCTGCATACGTGAAGAAGTGTGATAAGTGACAAAGGTTCTCTAATGTCCCTCATCAGCCTCATCAACCTATGACTTCAATCAACCCCCCTTGGCCATTTATAATATAAGGCATTAATTTGGTAGGACCCCTGCCAAGAGCTATAAAAAATTATCGATTCTTGATCGTGGCAATTGATTATTTCTTCAAATGGGTAGAGGCTGAGCCAATGATCACAATCACTGAGAAGAAGACCTTCCAATTCATCTGGAAGAACACTATATGTAGGTATGGTCTTCCAAACACTATCATCTCAAACAATGGAACCTAGTTCAAGAACATTTCCATAGAAAAATACTGTGAAAGAGTAGGGATTAAGCAATTCTTTTCTTCTCCTGGATGACCCCAGGCAAACATCCAGACCGAGGTTACAAACTGAATAATTCTTGATGGGATAAAAAAGAGGTTGGAAGAGGCCAAAGGAAGATGGACAGAGGAGGTATATGCTGTGTTATGGGCCTATAAGATGACAACAAGGACACCAACAGGAGAGACTCCATTTATGCTAGCCCACGATTCATAAGTTGTCATCCCTACAGAGGTAGGACTTCCCACTCATAGAGTTTAGACCTATGATGCTCAGAGGAATGGGGAAGAGAGAAGACTTGATTTTGATTTGATCGAGGAAATAAGAAAAGATGCAGAGATAAGATAGGAAATAGACCAGCGGAGAACTGTGAGATTCTACAATCAAAGGGTGAAATCAAGGCCTATAGCTGTGGGAGACCTAGTCCTAAAGAAGACGTTGCAAAAGGAAAATAAGCTCCATCCAAACTGCCATGGTCCTTACAGAGTAGTTGATGAGGTTTTTCCTGGTACCTACCGGCTAGAAAACCTTGAAGGATCGACATTCCAAGGGTTGATGAGGTTTTTCCTGGTACCTACCGGCTAGAAAACCTTGAAGGAGAACCTTTCTCCAACCCTTGGAATGTCGATCACTAAAAGAAGTATTACATATGATGTTGCAGTTCGTACCTTTTTGTAATACATGTATCAGTTTAAATATAAGATGTTAATGAAAAGATAGCAATGTTGTGCTAGTACTCTTGTTATATGCTTTAAACATCATTAATATGGTGAACTAAGAGCTGAAACATCAAAATATGGTGACTTCAGACCTTAAACATCATTAGTTTGGTGAAAAAAATATGAGGGTAAATATCATAATTTGGTGACCTCAGACCTTAAACATCATTAAGTTGGTGAAAATTTATGAGGGTAAACATCATTATTTGATGACCTCAGACCTTAAACATCATTAGCTTGGTGAAAAATATGAGGGTAAACATCATAATTTGGTGACCTCATACCTTAAACATCATTAAGTTGGGAAAGATATGAGGTGGAACATCATAATTTAATGACCTCAGACCTTAAACATCATTAGTTTGGTAAAAAAATATGAGGGTAAACATCATAATTTGGTGACCTCGGACCTTAAACATCATTAAGTGGATGAAAATATGAGGTTGAACATCATAATTTGGTGACCTCGGACCTTAAACATCATTAGTTTGGTGAAAAATATGAGGGTAAACATCATAATTTGGTGACCTCAGACCTTAAACATCATTAGTTTGGTGAAAATTTATAAGGGCAAACATCATTATTTGGTGACCTCAGACCTTAAACATCATTAAGTTGGTGAAAATATGAGGTGGAACATCATAATTTGGTGACCTCAGACCTTAAACATCATTAGTTTGATGAAAAATATGAGGGTAAACATCATAATTTGGTAACCTCGGACCTTAAACATCATTAAGTTGGTGAACATTTAGGAGGGTAAAAATCTTATTTGGTGACCTTAAACCTTAAACATCATTAAGTTAGTGAAAATATGAGGTGTAACATCATAATTTGGTGACCTCGGGCCTTAAACATCATTAGTTTTGTGAAAAATATGAGGGTAAACATCATAATTTGGTGACCTCGGACCTTAAACATCATTAAGTTGATGAAAATATGAGGTGGAACATCATAATTTGGTGACCTCAGACCTTAAACATCATTAGTTTGGTGAAAAATATGAGGGTAAACATCATAATTGGGTGACCTCGGACCTTAAACATCATTAGTTTGGTGAAACTTTATGAGGGTAAACATCATTATATGGTGACCTTAGACCATAAACATCATTAGTTTGGTGATAATTTATGAGGGTAAACATTATTATATGGTGACCTCAGACCTTAAACATCATTAGTTTGGTGACAATTTACGGGGGTAAACATCATAGATTACTGACCTCAAACCTTTAACATCATCAATTTGGTGAGAGTTTAAGAGGTAAGACATTCAAAAATAACATCGTATGAAGCAAAAGAGTCTAAAGAAGATTGAACTAATGATTATCATGAAAAAGATGAACTACAAGTCAGAGTCATCAAGAGGCCATCAGAAGTTCACAAAATTTAAGAGGTTCAAAGAAAAGGGAAACAAAAATTACAACTCTTAAAAGTTTCACAAGAAAGGTCTAAGTCTCTACAGCTGCAGTCATGTCATCATGGCTGACGTTTGTCACCTAAGCTCCATCATCCTGATGATTAGCATCTTCAGTCTCAGTGACCTCTAGGGGAGCAGTCTCTGCATCAGCTTCCTCAACTTCTTGCAAGGACTGAGCAAATAGGGGATCACCCAAGCTAAGACCCATAAAGTCTGAGGCAGACAGGATCCTCGACTCTTTCTCCTTAGTGGCTGCCCATTTTCCAGTTGCTTTGATACCTCTTTCAAGGTATTTAAAGCCAAAGATGATAAATTCATTAGGGACCTTATAGTCTTCAATTGTCTTCACTGCAGCATCCTCTAAAGCAGCCTTAAATGTAGCATTCACCTTAGTCTGAAGGACATCATCCTTAGTCTTTAGAGATACGTCATGGTCTTGTTTGAGTTTAGACATATCATCGTCCCTCTACTTGACAACCCCCCTCAGCCTTTCAACCTCTGCATTCAAGGAGGCTTGAACCTTCTCAGCTTCTTGGCCTTTCTCTATAAGGGGCATCTTTTTCAGAGTCCGATCAACGAGACGATGCAAGGATAAGACACCCTATAGTAGAAGGTCAGACGCATGAACATAAGAGCTATAATTTATAAAAGAGTCGATATTAAACTTGTGGAAAGCAAATGAATAAAAACGAATACCTAAATTAATTTGAGGAGCGTAAACTCGGTCAGTAATGGGATGTCCAAAGAGCATAAGAAACCCTTATCATCTTCAGTCATTATTGTGCCTATAGTATCGACAGCCTTCAGACTCTAGCCAATGAGGCTTTCACTGCTTTTTAGCTGAGAAATATGAGCAGCCATGGCATCGTCTGTAGATATGGGAATGGCATGATCCCCTCTCTGAGTCTTGCCCGGCCTCAGATGCTCTGGATCAGCTATGGTCTTCCTCTTCTTAGTAACATTGGTTCGAGATGTGCCGACATTCTTCTTAATGGTAGGAGGGAGTACATTTTTGCCACCCCTCTTCT
Source organism: Sambucus nigra (assembly GCA_949130495.1). Classification (NCBI taxonomy): domain Eukaryota; kingdom Viridiplantae; phylum Streptophyta; class Magnoliopsida; order Dipsacales; family Adoxaceae; genus Sambucus; species Sambucus nigra. Next base: position 456,825,659 of record OX422210.1, on the reverse strand, counting down.
ATATTAGCTTTACAAGATCGGGAGCAGACATTTACCAAAGGTCGTCTGATATGCCTTCTGGGAACTCTGTAAAAGACAAGTCTCTGAGTTAGTCAGTAATAGGTATAAAAAGTAAGAGGTATAACATATAAAAAATTAAGACTTATGAAGCTCTCCTAAAGGACCACCCCCCAAGCCTGTCTGAGAGAGGTAATAGGGGGTCATCGGATGTTCATATCTTATAAGACAACCCTGCTCGCCCTGATTGTGAAGATCCTTAAATTTTTGGCAATCGAGGGTTGGCTCTAGAAGCAAGGGAGACCTTCCCCGATCTTAGAGGGGTCCTTAGAATAGACGTTCCAGAGGCCTTATTTGGACTAAATTCCCATGCCCCAGAAGCAAAGAAAAACTGAGGTTTCCAGTAATGGTCTGAAGTTTGGGTAACCAACAACATTTTCTTCTCTGATTTCCTAGTTAAGAAGTGGTAATAGCTAGGGTGGTTTTTGGTAGAGGAGGGCACATAACAACCAATGAAAACCCCTACTGGAAGGTCTGAGTGGTGGACAACCCTTCAAAGGACGATGGACCCAATCATAACCCTCTAGGCATTAGGAGATAATTAGGAAAGTGATAGATTTATATGGGAAAGTATAACTCTGATGGTTGGGTGGATAGGAATACTGAAGCCCAACTTGAACATCTTCTCATAGACGTAGATATCCCCATCTCAACCGTCAAAGGCCCTCTCATCCCTCAAAGGTTTCCTAAGGATGATGGAAGAATTTATGGAATAGAGGTGCTTAAAAGAAACAAAGTCATACTCAGTGACGGCACTCTCATACTTGGCCGCCTCAGATGTATTAAGATCACTCTCCTCGCCATCATCACCATCCCCAGCAACGTCAACCTTGGTAGGTGCAAGCACACCACCAGGAAACCTCTGAGCAAATTCAGCCCCGGTGGCAGCCGATAGAGGAATGGCATTAATGATGGGGGGAATGGCCACACTTGGCCCTATGATTTCAACATCAGAAGACCTATGTGAGGTACTAGCACAAATTAGTGAGATGAGGCACGGCTCGAAACATCGTCTTCCTCAGGAACCTCACCCTGCCTAGGAGAGTAATCCATAGCCTTTTGAAAAGAGTTTACAGACATGGGGTCTGAGGAAGATGACTCAGACTCAGACATTGGTATGGGATCCCCAGGAACCTCAGCTGGCTCGGTTGGCTCAGGGTAGATAACCTTCAGGGGTGGAGGAAAGATGGGCCTAAGAGGAAAGGCCTCAGCCCTACGATCCTCCTCTTGGGCTAGCTCTATTTGCCTAATTTTCTCGAAGGTCTTCTCACGAAGGGAGGGGAATCTTCTATGAGTTAGTAAAAGGGTATGAGTATAAGTGGGATGACACTACACTTAAGAAGGACTTAAACCACAAATAGGTACACAACTTAAAAGAACTGAAACTCAAGATCAAAAAGGGAAGTTATAAAGTTTGATATGAAGAACTTCAAGAACATTCAAGAACAGGGTCGCCGGAGAAGGTGATCAGAGGTTCACAGAAACCTAAAAAAGGGCTATTTTCGAACGAAATAGCAATATCGCTCGAACGAAGGACATATGTCATTCGAATGAGATCGCGCGACATGCCTATCTCGCCCGAACGACAGTCAAAGTCATTTGAGCGAGCTCGTCGTTCAAGGCACTTTGCTTCTACACTTAGAAAAAATTCTTCTTTTGATAAAAATTAATCCAGACTTCAAAATTAATTTTCTAAAAAAATTTCCCAAATATTTATGCATATATTAAAGCTCGAATAAACCATTTTACCGATAATGCGTAGTGGAGTAGTGGGAACGAGCTGAGCAGCACATTGCATGAAGCATGATGCATGTGAAGATAATGGATGCATTGAATTCGTATAAAGGCCATCGAGGATGATCGAGTTGACATTCTGGATGTAGCGTTATCAGACATACAGAATGTGATCTAGAGAAAATAGAAAATTTCTAGATTCTACCCCGGACATTTAAAAAATTATGTCCTTACAAATCTCCCCCCATGTCTATGCGAGTACATACATAACAAAATCCGAATTATGCAATCAAATGACATACAAGATAATATCCCCATTAAACCCTCAAACTAAGAAAACTAAATGACATGTCTTCCAAATCTTTAGCGCTTCATAAACTTCCAAAGATTTTCTCATCAGGGTGTGTAATCAAATAATGAGCAATGTTGTACCTACACACATGAGATAAAGAAAATACCCGTGACAAGCAATAGTTTGAAATATAATGATATGCAAAAATTGATGATCAATTAAGCTTAAGCAAATCATTTATAAATCAACCAAACGCCAAAACAGTTCTCCCCCATAATTATTCTCCCCCTTTTCATGATGTCTCCAAATAGACTGATATGAGAAGCATAAATGAATGCACATGGAGAATGACACACGGGAATAAATTGTTATTCTTGTATTTTCAAATTTTTTCACACATAATATACAACAAAGAATCACACCATGAAAGAACAAAAAAACAACCAAGTCGATGATAGCGTAAATGTAGGGGGGTGATCAAATTCAATAGGAAAATCAATGCATACAAACATGACATATGTGCACGATGAATATCGGATACTCCTAACGAATGAACTCAAAATCTTCCTTTGGTGTAAAAATGTGGTAATATGAGAAATTGACTCAATCAAATCAACAAATCAATGCTCAAAGTGATTTCCACACCAATAACGTCCAAAACTATTTCATGCTTTTTCAGGACTTTCAAGGAAGTGCAAACCTGTTTATATTCTCCAAACAAACTCCCTCGGATTTATATTTTGAATAGAGGCATTCTAAATTCTCAAACTTTGGGTAATTGAAGGTGAAACATAATGGCCCATATTTGGCATATATTGCTTTTATTGCCTTTAATTTTTTTCGAGCTCTTTTAACCTCTTTGGACCCCGGATAATAAAATTCCTCAATTTTTTAGGTCCTTTTTAACGGTGGCTTAGAATCGTTAGGGCTAAATGAACCTTTCACAACCCTTCCCCATTTTCAAATAAACACATAGTCTCACCAAAACGGTTTTTACAAGCATTCCAATCTTGTCAAGTTTTATCGCATATTGTTAGTTATATAGACAGAATTGAGAGGGAAACATTTAAGCCAATATGTGATAGACAAGTAAAATAATTAAATAAAAGTTGTGCATGTGTGCAATAAAGGAGATAGGAGTCAAACATGTAGAAAGATATCACTAATCATATCTCAAAGACTCCAAACAATGTAAATCACATGGATGAAATGATGTAGCATCTCAAATCTTTATCAAACAGTCACATGGATAAATGGAATGAAATTGTGACTCGATTATCTTAAATGCTCATCCATAAAGGGTGCAAATAAAATACAAAATATTTTTGGAATTTTAAAAAATTTATCAAATAAAATCTTTTTGAGCTTAAAAAAAATTAAAAATCTTTTTGTATTTTCTAAAAAATATAAAGAAAACAAAAGTAATAATACACATGATATAAGCTAGCAATAGGAAGCATATGATATGAACATGAAAAACCATTATATCCTAGACACGGACCAACCCCTCAGTAAACTGTGCAAATCCCCAAAGACTTTCTAAGACTCTCAAATCTAAGGGCATCTAAAGGTTTCGTGAAAATATCGACTAACTGACGGTCAATGGGTACGAAACTCAGGGATACGACTTTCTCCTCAACTAACTGACGTATAAAGTGCTCGCGTATCCTGATGTGCTTTGTGCACAAATGTTGGACTAGATTGCGGGATATGTGTATCGCACTCGTGTTATCATAGGAAATAGTCATGGTGTCCTGTAAAATCCCATAATCCTCTAATATTTACTTTATCCACAAAAGTTGCGTGCAACAACTCCCGGCGGCGATGTACTCAGCCTCCGCGGTGGACAAAGAGATGGAATTTTGCTTCTTGCTCATCCAAGAGACAAGAGCAGAACCAAAATAGAAACACTCACCAGAAGTTCTCCTACAACCATCTATATTCCCGGGCCAATCGACGTCTGAATAGGAGGATAAACGGTCATTGGTATCAAAGGAATACCAAATACCGTATGAGAGAGTCCCACTCACGTATTTGATAATACATTTTAGAGCAAGTAATTGTGACTCTTTAGGGGATGGCTAATATCGCGTACAGACTCCAACACTAAAGGCTATGTCGGAACAACTGACATTCAAGTAGAAAAGTGTAATACCCTGTAATTTTATTGATTTTATTTAATTGCATTAATTAAATTAAATGGGAATTAATTGGAAATTAATCCGAATTTAAATACTAGCGAGACGTGAGTTGGTATTTAATTATGATGATAATATTGAGTATTACTGAATTTATATGGTAATATATGATTATTGATAGTATTAAAATTATCGCGAGTCATAAATACGATATAATTTGAGAAATTAAGTTAGGATGCGCGTGTGAGTCGCGTCAGGATTAATTTAATTAGATTGAAAAGTAAATTATAATTTAATAATATGTATGGTCATTTTGAGTGCACCAACGTGTTTGGAGGGGTCGAGATAGTCAAAAAACACTAGCCAGGGTTTAGTTTGGGTCCCGGGGCATTTTTAGGCCAAATCAGTAACCCGGGAGGGTATTTTGGTCATTTTAAAATTTAAGGAAATAAGACCCAGGAATTTTAGGATTTGTTTAATTATTATTGGGAAGGCGATTAGGGCCATTATCGGCCAGAAACAAAGAGTGGGCTACGTGAGTTAGAGGAGAAGTTGCAGGAGGTTTCTAAACCCTAGCTACCACCAACCACCATCAAATCTTGACGGAATTGTGACTGGAAAGAAGGAAAGAACCAACCCTTTGACACCATCAATGATTCTGAACATCAAACTTAAGGCAAGTAATTTAATTCCATTAGTTTTCAGCGAATATATCTTCCATGTTAGTGTAGAAATTGATTTTAGTCTTTAAGGATGATAAAAACCCTTGAAATTTGAGGTAGAACTATTAATCTTGGATAGGAATTGCATGTAGATTAGTTCTGGACGAAATTCGGTAACCAAAATATAACCCTTGATAAATTAAGAATGGATTTAAGAAGAGAAATATCATGATTCTTGAAGAAAATAGAAAACTAGGGTTTTATGAAGATTTGATCCATGTAAGGTTAATTGTTGATGATGTAATGATTTTGGAACGTTAAAAATATTGTATTTAGGTAGTATATTGATCCTAAATCCTTAGTTGAGAATTTCATACCTTGTAATGTAGTTTGGGGACAAATCTGGGACTGAAAAACAAACAAGTCCGTAGCCTTATCTAGTGCGATCGATCGATCGACATTCATAGGTCGATCGATCGACCACCATCGATCGATCGATATCCAAGGTCGATCGATCGACCTTCCCAGAAATTGTAATATTTTTCCCCTTATTGAATTTTAGAAATTTCGACCTTAGAAAATTATTGGTGGGGACCTTGTGAACACTTTTAGATTTAAGGAAGACCAGTAGGCGTGCATATGAGACCCGGATTATTATTAGAATTAAATTTGGGTGTTATGTTAGACCTAATAAGGTTCGATGAGTGAGGTACTATTAAAGACTGCGGTTAAATGAGTTAAATCTATATAGTTGGTAAAATATGGTTAGTGGTAGAAATATGGACCTTAAGAGTATTGGATTAAAGTGTGGGAATAATAGGAGACTTAGTAACCTTTATGAGTTAGGTTTTTAAGTACTTGAAACTACGACGTGAGATGTGTCGGTGGACTATATTATATAACTGTCCGAAAGTATAAAAATGTACTAATTGGATTAATGGTATAGGGATTGAGAACATACCTTTAATAATATTATAAAGTATCTAAGTTGTGTGAATGCTTAGTAAATGGATTTATATGTGTATGACATACCTACCATACTTGCTATCACGGGAGGTCGGCTTTCGGAATAGGGCCATCTAATCTTTGCGTGCCTACGGGGGGATTTAGATTGGTACCTTAAGGACATCGGGCTGTGAATGACTTATTTGTGAGTTGATAAGTCAGTTGACCATGGGAGAGTAGGTATGTGCGTGACCCATGGGTATGTGAACTATGTTCACCTCCAATATGTACGATTTTGCTTATTAAAACGATTCCTGAGAGATTCGGAATACGTAGTCCTTATATACGTGATGTACCAGGATTCGATAGCAGAGTATGTGTACATCGCAGCTTAGCCTAGGGGTAACCCAATTATATAATTATGCTGAAATTTATATATTGGTGATAATAACAGTCTCCTTGTTAATGTGTGTGAATATTTGCGACACTTTGAGTAAAGTTAGAATTGAGAGTTTCCTATATGATTTAATATAAATTAATGTGAGTGATGAAAAGGTAGATTCACATAAGTTAGATTGGAATATCTTGAACAAAACCCTATATTATCATGTGAGGACGAGTTGCAGTATAGACTAGTTAATTAGCAGCATAACTAGGATGGGTTATGAATATACGTTAAGCATGCACATTAGTTGAGAGGTGAGAAACTCATGTGAGAGCACGAAACTAACATGTACTTAATATTCATTGTTTAATGAAATTAAACACTTACTATATTTTAAACTGTTTTCACATCGGGCTCTGACCCATTTGCTTTCAAATCTATTTTCTTGAAAAACCTTTTAGGTGCGCAGCCACAGGGACGCCAAGCCTAGGAGTTCCATTTCAGTGACGTGTTGTAGCTGTTGTGGAAGTTACAGGATCTTAATGATATACGCCTCCACATTCTATATTGATTCCATTTCTGACTTATTCAGTTATTAGGGCATGTCTCCCCATTTCTTTTAAAGACAGTTTTATCATACTCAGTTTCATTGCAGTTTTGGAGTTAATTCATTTATTATTCAGATGTTGTATTTGGTTTTATTCAGTATTTGGGATTATTCAGAGAAGTGTTACTCCAGACTCATTTATTATTCCATTATTATTTTGATGTGACTGTGATGTGATGGTGGTATCATTTTGCTAATAATTTAAATTGGTTGCATGTTAATTTAATTTAATAAAATTTGATAACTCACTTTTTAAATATTAGGAGGTTAGTAATTGTTTAAATAAATGTTTTCGACAGTGATGCTATGAACTGAACCAACTTGATATTTTGTATTAATTTGAATATAGGAGTAGCTAACCGATATTTAATTAGTAGGGGTGTCACAAGAAGACTACCTATCATACTCTGCTACAAGGTTTGCATTACGTCCTTGCCTGAAGTGTCCTTACTAAGCTTGGTAGTGGTACTCATAGGTGTACGTGCATGCTTAGCGGAGTATAAACCAAATTTCTTCACTAAGTCTCTAGCATACTTGGATTGGGAGATGAACATCCAATCCTCTAGCTGACGAACCTGGAGACCAAGGAAGAAAGTAAGCTCACCAACCATGCTCATCTCAAACTCACTTTTCATCTCCTTCTCAAAGTGATGAGCATGGGAGCATGTGGATCCAAAGACTATATTTTCCACATAGACATGGACAACCAAAATAACACTGTCATCTCTCCTAATGAACAACGTCATATCAACTCCCCCTCTCTTAAAGCCATGGGCTAAGAGATAGGAAGTAAGTCTCTCGTACCAAGCACGGGGTGCTTGCTTCAAACCATACAAGGCTTTCCTCAGATAGTAGACATGCTCCAGGTGCTTAGGGTCTTCAAACCCTTTTGGTTGTTCCACATAAACCTCCTCCTGTAGAATGCCATTTAGAAAGGCACTCTTAACATCCATCTGATATAACTTGAAGTGCAGATGACATGCGATGGCGAGTAGTAAGCGGGTGGATACAAGCCTCGCAACCGGAGCAAATATCTCCCCAAAGTCTACACCCTCTATCTATGTGTAGCCTTGAGCGACCAACCTAGCCTTGTTTCTGATTATGGTACCATTTTCATCCATTTTATCCACCTGGTACCAATCACATTAGTCTCACTAGGTCGGGGGACTAGTTCCTAGACATTGTTCTTTTTAAACTGAAGTAACTCATCCTGCATAGCAGATATCCAGTGTTCATCCTTGAGTGCTTCTTTGTGATTCTTAGGCTCGACTTTGGACATGTAGAAAAAGTGACTAACAACGTTATCTAGCTGAGCACGAGTCTTGACCCAAAGAGTGGGATCACCTACAATGGAGGCAGGGTCATGAATCTTGCGAACCCCAGCTGGTGTGTCCCCTAACACGGGAGTATGATCCACAGAGTGTGGGTGAGGGACAAGTAAATCACTGCCAAAAAAGTCCTCATCCTCACACTGAAGGTTAGGATCAATAATCGTGACGGTTCATCATCTTGCACGATGACATTTATTTACTCCATAACCTTAGAGCTCTTCAGGTTAAAGACCCGGTACGCTCTACTATTCAATGAATACCCTAGAAATATTCCCTCGTCGCTCCGAGAGTCAAACTTTCCTAATTGCTCTCTATCCCGTAGGATGTAGCATTTACTCTTAAAAACAAGGAAATATGCAAGGTTGTGTTTCTTGCCAGTCCACAATTCTCAAGGCGTCGTAAGTGTGTGTGGACGCAGGTAAACCCTATTCACCGTGTGTCATGCAGTAGAAACTGCCTCTGCCCAAAATCTCCTAGAAACCTTACGACCTAGAAGCATAGATCTAGCCATTTCCTGGATCGTCCTATTCTTTCTCTCAATAATCCCATTTTGCTGAGGAGTCTTCATAATAGAAAACTCATGTTTGATCCCAAGGCTATCACAATAAAGATCTACCTTTGCTTCCTTAAATTCAATGCCGTTGTCATTACGTATCCTGCTAATAGTGACTCCGTGTTGATTTTGCAGGACACGACACTTGGTCATTAAAAACTCCACAACATCGTATTTCTCTCTCACAAAACCTACAATTGAGTATCTGGAGAAATCATCCACCGTCACGAGGATATACCTCTTACCACCCAGACTCTCAGTAGAGTAGGACCTATAAGATCCATGTGAATAAGCTTAAGTACACGAGAGGTGGTAATGGAATGCAACCTCCTATGGGGGACTACGAATTTATTTTCCCAATTGATAGGGTCCACAAACCATCGAAGTTGGTTTTCCAAGTGATGGTAAGCCACGTACTAGGTCCTTTTTAGCTAAACGAGTTAATTCTCTAACATTCACATGACCTAGACATTGGTGCCACAGATCCATAGGAGTGATCGTGGCACTGTTGCAGATAAGTGAGGATGTGGGCTCAGTCCCATAGAAATTATCCTCTGTCCTCACCCCTCGCACTAAAAGTTTACCGGATTGATTATATACATTACAAGCGTCCCGGTCAAACTTTACGGCAAAGTCAGCGTCGCACAGCTGGCTAATGCTGAGAAGGTTTGCCTTTAAACCTTTGACGTACAAAACATTCTCTATCTTAGGAAATCCTGGTAACTCTACAGTACCACGTCCTATAATGCTAGACTTTCTCCCATATCCAAAGGTGACTATACCCTCCTTATAATCCTCAAGATAAGTAAAAAATGAGGGATCACCTGTCATATGTCTGGAGCACCCACTATCAAAATACCACTGTGAGGTATTGTGTTCTTTGAGGGCGACATGAACAAGGGCCTTTTTATCTTTCTTAGGTACACAAGAAGTGGTGACCTTTTGTTTACCCTTGTTGTTGTTGGTTTTAGACAGAATGTGAGAAGCATTCACTGATGGCAAAGACATCCGTCGGAATTCCTCCATCAAAATATGTGATATGGCAGCTAAAAACTCAACTCGCTCTCTCAGACTGGTAAAATCATCAGTACATTGTGGTGAAGCAGTAGTACATCATGTCCGACCCTTACTATAACAAAACTCCCTGAGGTGGCCTTTTCTTTTGCAATATGTACAAAAGAACACAGTCTTAGGAGGACCTTCGTTTGCTTTTCTTGGTCGAACTCTCCTTCGAGGTTTTTGATGATGGCCATAAGGAGTCATAGTAAACTCAGAAACTGGTCCAGTACAATTTCGGATGTGGAGGTACCATCATAACCTATTCCCTGCCTATCACCAAAACCTAAAGCGGGGCCGAGGAGCATCTTTCCCATCTTCCTAGATCTGTCCTCGATTTGTACCTTGACTTCCCATGCTCTCTCCAGATCATGAGTAAGCTGGGCTACAAGGGATTCAAGTTTCTTCCGAGTCTCCATGGAGGAATGGAGCTCACTCGTAAGACTATCCACTTGTTTAGTCAAGTCCCCTTTCTCTTTCTCAAAATAACTCTCTCTCTCTCTAAACAAACTCTCTATTTCTCTAAATAAACTATCTTTCTCAACACAAGAAGACTATCTCTCTCTTAAGGTAGTGCAACTGGAGGACTCTCTCTCTCGCGCTTTTCCTAAATCTTCCTCTAAAGTGGTGATCCTAAGAATTAACACTTTGTTATTCTTTTTAGTTTTAAATGACTCAGAATATAGCTCGGCGTACGCGCGTTGAAGATCACTCTCTCTCTCACTTGCATCATCCTCCCCCGCACTCACATCGCTCTCACTGTCGAGGTGCCCATGTGAAGTAGCATCCTCATCGTCGTGAGGAGCACTATAAGTACTCACATGACTAGCCATGAATGCGATGAAGTTAGACTCATGTGGTGACTCGTCTCCAGAATCCACCGGCTCGACCTCACTGTCATCACTAAGGGTAGCATTAAGGATAGCTTTACCCTTTTCTCTGTTCAGCCTAGTAGCACACTCAAAAACTCTATGACCCCTACCGTCGCACTCGAAGCAGCTCTCACTTTCCTTTTTAGGAGGATCTTTAAAATCTTTTTCATTTTTCTTTTCAAACTTATTTTTCTCAAACTTCTTTTTATCTTTAAAATTACCATTTTTCTTGAATTTGAGAATTCTCTTGAAATGTTTAGCAAATAGGACCAATCATATAAGTCAAAATCACACTCAGAATCTAACATATCTATCTCTCTTTTCATAGATGACTCTCATTTCTTTCTTGTCGACCCCTCACTCTTTCTCTCCTGGGCATTAGGTGAAATTCCCTTATCTTTAGACTTGACAGATTTAGGAAACATATCAATTTCATACGTTTGCAAGTCTCCTACAAGTTCTTCCAATTTAAATGTATTTAAATTACCCATAGAATTTAACACAGTGATTTTAGGGATAAAATGGTTAGTCAGTGATCTAAAAATCTTTTTAACAACTCTAGCATTAGGAATGTGTTCACCAAGAGTAAAGCTAGTGTTAACAATATTAGACAGTCTAGCATAAAATTCATCAAAACATTCAGATTCAAGCATGGTGATTGTTTCAAATTGAGTTGTTAAATTTTATAGTTTAGACTCTTTCACAGTATTAGTTCTTTCATGGGTAAGTTACAAAACATCCCATGCCTCTTTTGACATGGTCCACGTCATTATGCATTTGAACTCATCAGGTGTGACAGACCCAGAAATAGTACTTAAACCCTTAGAATTAAAAGATGACCATTTAAATTCTTCTTCAGTCCATGTAGTAACAGGTTTTAAATTGCTCACGTTTTCAAGAGTGACGGAGGGAGGTGTCCACCCTCTTTCAACCAAAATCCAGACACGTTCATTAATGGGTTTTAATGCAGATCTCATGCGGGCTTTCCAGTATGCATAGTTTATCCCATCAAAAATTAGCATTTTATTATATAACTTCTCCATTATGAACACACTCGTTTAAAAAAAAATATATTTTTTAGAAAATTGATAACCTAGAAAAATTTTCCGAAAAATTACACGGTAAAATTGTGTAACTAGCTCTGATACCAATTTGAGAAGAGTGTTCTTATGTTCAAATAAGGAAGTTATTTAATTAAACTCAGTTTTTATTAATTAAGTCCTAAACATGCATCTATGTGTGATTGACGATGATAAAATCAAGTAAGAAAATTCAAACACACACAAATGAGAAAAAATCCCCCAACAGGGAAATACCTTTTATTTTCACTCTAATTTTATAAGAAAATGGCTTACACGGATTACAATGAAAATATGTGAAACAGAAATACCCTCGGGTGTCGGTTCTGATATCGTCGGCTGGAACTATCCCTTTCTAGTAGGGCAGCAATGAAGAAGAGAACGACTTCCTCACAAATTACTCCAGATGAGTAAATGATCCTCTTGAAGGTTTAAAGATTCACACACATATATAGGAATGGTTTTGTGAATCAAAAAGGTTTAGAAAACCTTAAAAAGATGAAGTCTTATTCTGGACTGTTTTCGTAGAATTTTGAGATTATAGAAAGACTTGAAAATCGTGTAGAAAGTGTATAGGTATTTATACGAAAATCGAGGTGGTGGATCGTTCGAACGAGATAGCCATGTCGCTCGAATGAAGGACAGATGTCGTTCGAACGAGATCGCACGGCATGCCTATCTCGCGCGAACGACAGTCAAAGTCGTTTGAGCGAGCTCGTCGTTCAAGGCACTTCGCTTCTACACTTAGAAAAATTTCTACTTTTGATAAAAATTAATCCAGACTTCAAAATTAATTTTCTAAAAAACTTTCCCAAATATTTATGCAAATATGAAAGATCCAATAAACCATTTTACTGATAATGCGTAGTAGAGTAGTGGGAACGAGCTGAGAAGCACGTCGCATGAAGCATGATGCACGTGAAGATAATGGATGCATTAAATTCGGATAAAGGCCGTCGAGGATGATCGAGTTGACGTGACGGATGTAGCGATATCAGAGATACAGAATGTGATATAGAGAAAATAGAAAATTTCTAGATTCTCCCCCGGACATTTATAAAATTACGTCCTTACAAAGATGAATATATGTTACTTTTAAATTCACTTATGGATTCATATGAGCATTTAATCACAACATTGCTATATAGGAATGTATAAGTGAAGTTTAAATGACGTCTTTTTGGAATTGTTAGGAAGTCAAAAGTGGAAGAAGGAGACGTGTGATTCTTGAACTGGTGCAATGGTTGCATGGGGTAGGATTGGAGAGTAGGACTAAAGGTTTATATAATTTTTGTGTTAAAGTGTAAGAAAAATGGAAATTTCAAGAAGGACTACCCTAAGATAAAGCCAATAGATAATAAGAAACTAGTGGGGGAGTCTAACAATTCTGTTACTTTAGAGGAAGATGAATTTAGGAGTGCGTTGATAGTTTCTTCACAAAAATATCTTCAAATGAGTGCATTTTTAATGCGGGGTACTCTTACCATATATGCCCGAATAGATATTTATTCCATGTCTTTAAGGAGGTGGATGGAGGGAAATTCTTAATGGGTAATGGCCATGTTTGTTAGTGGAAGGGTAATAGAACAATTAAATTAAAGAAACATGATGGAGTGACTAGGACTCTCACGAATGATCAATATGTTCTAAACCTAAAGAAGAATTTTATTTCCTTGGGTGTTTTAGAATTCAATAGGTATAAGACTGTACTTGAGGGAAAAATGCTAAAAGTTGTTTTGGGTGCCTTGGTGGTGGTGAGAGGAAAGAAACAGGGAAACATATATTTTCTTAAAGGGAGCATGGTAGCATGTCATGGATTAATTGTTGAAGATAAAGAAGAGGCAAAAAGGATTCCACTAGGCTCTGGAATATGAATTTAGAACATGCTGGGGAGAAATCCATGATAGTGTTGTATAAGAAAGGTTTGTTAAAGGGTGTGACAAGTTAAAAGTTAGGATTTTGTGAACATCGTCTACTTGGGAAGAAAACATGGGTCAAGTTTGGCACCAAAATATTCACTGAATGAAGGGCATACTTGATTATATTCACACGCAAGTTTAGACTCCTTCTAAAACATCATCTTTGGGGGTAGTCATTACTTTGTGACTTGCATTTTTTACTACTATCAACATACTTAGGTCAATACCATCAAACACAAGAACATGGTGTTTTGGATCTTAAATAGAATTTGGTGGAGAATCAGACTCGGAGAAATATCAATGTGCTTAGGTCGAATAACGATTGGTAGTACCGGTATGATCATTACTTGAAGTATTGTTAAGATGAGGGTACTATTCAATATTTTATGGTCTGTAAAACTTAACAACAAAATAAAGTAGCGGGGAAGATGAATCAAACCTTACTTCAAAAGGTGAGGTTTATGTTGTCCAATTAGGGACTTCCTAAGTATTTTTGGGCATCGACTTTATCCAACAATTGCTTCATTGTCATTCATTTTTCATCTAACGCAATTGACTATAAAACTCCTATAAAGGCTCGGTTGGGTTCACATCTTACCTATAAAATGATGCATATAACTGGGTGCTCTACCTATTTTCATGTTAGTGAGGAAACAATTGACCCGAGAGGTAAAAGGGAAATTTTCATAGGTGAAAGTAATGGGGTTAAGGAATACAAGCTGTGGTGCTCGGAACATAAGAAGATGGTGGTAACTAGGGTTGTGACTTTTGTTGATACATTTGTGCTCAAGATGGAAAATTGGAGAAAGAACATTCTCCGGTGGAGAATGAGAGTGAAAGGGTTCAAGTGGAGGTTACTACTTTGATTTTCTCTTAAAATGAAGCAGCTGAGGTTCCAGAAGAGGAACCTAGTTAAAAATGGTAACAATAACCATATTTGGATAGGGGAAGAGAACATATGGCTCAAAAACCAATGAGGAGATATGTCTTCGATTATCTCTTTAAATGAAGCGGTTGATGAAATGATTGTTTACGCATTAGTGCTTTATGGTAATGATTGTATACGCTCGTGATGCAATAAGTGACACTAATTATAATTAGTCGAAGGTTTTCATGAGGAGATTAATTTTTTCACAAGAATCAAACTTGGGAGATTGCAAAGTTTCCTAAGGAAACAAATTATGTCATGTGTAAGTGGGTGCATGCTAAGAAAGATGGGCTCCAAATCGTGACATTCGTTACTAGGTAAGATTGGTAGCCAAGTGTTTTACAATAATGGAAGGTGTAGTTGATGATGAAGTGTTATCTTCGATGGTGATACACACTTTGATTCAAGTGTTAATGTCTGTGGTAGATCATTTTTACTTAGAGCTTGAACAACTTGATATCAAAATGGTGATCTTGAATGCATATCTAGAGGAAGATATTTATATGTCTCAAACAAAGGGATTCAAAGTTGTTTAAAAGCAAGATTATGCATGAAATTTTCACGAGTCTTTGTATGGGTTGAATAAATCTCCTTAAAAATGATACAAGCGATTTGATAGGTTCATGATGGGACAAAATTCACATAGAGTAATATTTATCACCATGGTTATTCCAAGTGGCTCAATGAATGTACTTTTATTTATTTACTCTTGTATGTTGATTAAATGTTCATTTCTTGTTCGAGAATAGTTCAAATTGACAACGCAAAGGTTATATTAATCAGATAATTTGAGACAAATGTTTGGTTAAAGATAATTATATTGTTAGAATGGATATTAGTATAGAGAGTAAGAAGGTAAGGTCGAGTCTCATACATGGTAAATACTAATAAAAGTTCGTATGTGAGTTCTTTGGGTAGCTTGATGTATGTCAGAGTTTGTATGCATCTAGATATAGCTTAAGCGATGAGAGTTGTGAGTTAGTATATGGAAAATTCTAGGAAAGAGCATTGGCATGTAACAACGTGGATTTTATAGTATGTACGGGGATCACTTGATATGGGAGTTATGTACCAACATATGGGGAATTCACATATTTATGGGTATGTTGATTTGAATTATGCGGGTGATTTGGATAAAGATCGATCGACTACACAATATGATTTTACATTAGCTAGTAGTCGGTGAGCTGGAGGTCCATGTTACAGGACATGATTTCTTTATCTACTTCGAATGTTGTAGGACATGATTTCAATATGCCTAGTGTCTTTAGGGTCTTAATGGTGATTTGGGAATTTCACAAGATTATGTGGAGGTTAATTGTGATTGTAAGATTCTATCCACTTGGCTAAGAATTAAGTTCATCACGGGAGGACTAAGCATATTGATGTTCGATTTCATTTCATATGGGAGTTTGTGGATGGAGATGTTATTGTTTAGAAGAAAATTGGTACCAACGATAATTCAATCAATATGCTAACGAATATGGTACCAATAGTCAAATTTGTGCATTGTTCAAACTTTATAGACGTTCTACATTGTTAAGGCCTTTTGGGGTTATTTGAAGGCTGTGTTCCTAGATTATCGCATTAGGGTATGGGGGTTGTCTAAATATTTTTCCAAGGTGAATATTTGTGGAAATTGTCTCAAATTCTTGCTACCCAAGTTTTTTGTCAAAAAGAACGACCAGCGAATGATGAGATTCATGTAGGAAAGGGATATTTCAATAGTCACGGGTTGGAACATAATTTTGTAGTTTATTTATGCAAAAAATTACGAACAACGAAGGTTGGGTTTTGTTATAGCCAAAGAGGCGTCATATTGCGTAGAAATGGGTTTACGTGAGGGTTATATTGGGCAATTTCCCCATGTTTGTACTTTTGTATAAATATAACTTTTTACGATTTCTCACTTAAGTTTATGACCAACTTTGAATAATCATTTTCTTCTCTTCTTCTAGTATATACATTGAGATTATTATGATCTTGGGAGAGTTGTAACCTTTGTTGATTAAATCAAAGTAAATAAGCCACCATCCGTGGACGTAGCTATATTGGTGAACCACGTGCAATTGTCATCTCTTGCTAGTGTGTCTATTTTCTTTTCTTTACATTTAGATTGTATTATATTGTTATCTATGTGGGTACCTCATCCATTTTGTAGGCCCAAATAAATAGCCGGACTGAGCCCTATTTGAAATAGGGAGAGCCCGACCCAAACTCTAAGACCTCAAAGGTAGTTAGTTAGTAAACGACCCATACAATTCCTAAAATCTCTCATGAGATATTCTAGCGATAGTGGGATAATGTGGGGGTGCCCAACACCCCCACTCTACGAAGTTTACATGTATATATTGTACCCCTGGCTCGGGGCAAAGGGCATGTAACAGAAAATACTCTTCCGAAAAAAAGAGAAATACAAACTGAGAGCATAACCGTGGACGTAGGCAATTTTGTGGAACCACGTACATCTTGTGTTGTGTGTGATTGTGATTATTCTTATTCCTATCCTCTATTTTTTTTGTGATTGCATTTACTTATAATTTATGGTGAGATTTCTTGTCACCACAATTGGCGCCATCTGTGGGAACGAGTTGTTCTTCCCTTAAGAAAGCTTTCACCAACGAGAACCTAAAATGTCTGATCACAACAAAAATTCCCCTCAAGAGGGGGATATTCAAGAGCAACCTATCCCTCATAGGGTTAGATATGAAGTTCATCACTCAAACCCAAGGCTTCCCCCGGAATGACAGGCCTCGAAAGAAAGCCAGGGGCCAGCTAGGTCTTCACAAGTTTCCAGGCTGATCGATGTCTATGAGGCCAGACTCCAAGAGCAAGAGGAGGTTACTCAAAAGAAGGAAGCTAAAAATGCTCGCCTCAAGAGGCGACTGGAGAAGATGGAGATAAAACTCCATCATAAGATGAGGAAACACCATTATCGAACTTTTAGCCCTCAGGCGAGCAGATCTCGCAGCTGAGGAGGGAGCCTAAGGCATGGGTCTCAAAGAATTGAGGAACACACGTCAGATGACGACTGGTCCGAGAAACAATGACTAGATTACCGTTGTAGGAGCCCAGTCCGAAGGAATGATGATATATAAAACTTTATCCGAAGAGAGATGGATCAACACCCAGCCCATCGGGGTTCCAAATCGACAAAAGAGATATCCAGGAGAGCTCTCAAGACCCAGATGAAGTCCCATTTTTCAAGGGAAATAGAAGAAGAGGAAGCCCCTAAGAACTTCACAATGCCTAGGTTCAAGATCTACGATGGAAAGACTGATCCCATCAACTATGTCAGATAGTATGGTAGGCCATGACCTTTTGGAACCACAAGGATGCACTAATGTGCCAAATTTTCCCATCGAGCTTGCACGATGTCGTCCAAAAGTGGTTCGAGAAACTTCCCCACAGATCCATTAGGAACTTCGAGTCCTTGGTAGAGCTCTTTACAGCTCGCTTCATTACCAGTAGCTCCTATCCGAAGAGGATGGATTCTTTGTTTATAATGAAGAAAAAGCCTCAGGAGAACCTCAGAGACTATACTAAGAGGTATTGGGAGGTGTTAAACGAGGTCGGGGATTGCTCAGAGAAGGTCGTCGTTACATCCTTTAAGATTCTCTTACCCAACTCATGCCTCTTGCACCAATCCCTCACTAAAAAGGAGGCCACAACCATCGACGACTTGATGGCTCGTATTGAAAATATGCCAAAGTCGAATATGTGACCCATCTCAGTGTAGGAGAAAATGGTCACACCAAGGTTGCTAATAAGGGGAGCCACAATAATGAGGGTCAAAAGAAAGGGATTAAGAATGGGGGTAAGAATGGCCCCAAGAATGGAATCAAGATTGATGCCTTGAAGGCGTTTCATGAAGTAAATACAATTTTCATAGAACCAATCTATAAGATTCTGGAAAAAGATCAAGGATGAATCGTTCATCAAGTGGCCCAAGAAGATGGTCAGAGACCCTTCCAAGAGGAATAACGCACTGAAATGTGTTTTCCTCAAGGAGAGCGGGCACAAAACTGAGCACTACAAAGTCCTAAAGTCCCACCTTGAAGAGTTAGCTCAAGCTGGACACTTGAGTGAATTCATGGAGAAAAAAGCAGAGAAGGTAGGTGCTAATGGTGAACAAAGGCCCGATAACGTGCTCAAGGAAGACATCATCCATGAGTTCGAAGTAATTCATAGGGCATCCGATCTCAAACAGATTCAAGGAAATACATCTCGGATGGAAGTGAAAAATCTTACAGTAGTAATGCAAGATTTTCAGATTGATCAAGCCAAAACGCAAGCTGGGATGCGTCAGCGAGCAAAAGATGTCGACTACAACAAGCATATTGTGTTCACAAATGAAGACCTGGTGGGAGTGAGAACCCCACATCATGATGCACTGATCATTACACTCGGGATAGCAAATTATGAGATCGACAGGTTGCTCGTCGACCAAGGTAGCTCATCCGAAGTAATGTATCTTGACCTGTTCAAGAAGTTGAAATTAAGTGTCGCCGACTTAAAGGAAGACCATGTTCCTTTAGTTGGCTTCGATGGAAAGATAACCATCCCCATGGGAAAGATCGTCCTTCCAGTAAGGGCAGGAAATATCTCAAAAAAGATCGAAATTCATATGGTCGATATTGATTCACCCTACTAAGCAATCCTTGACAGAGGATGGCTGCACGCGATGAAGGTCGCCCCATCTACCTATCATAAAAAGATCAAATGTGTGACTGAATGAGGAGTGGTGGAGATCCATGAAGATCAGACGATGACAAGAAAGTGCTTTATAACGGTCATCCTCCCCAAACCAGAGAATAAGATTAAAGAAGTTAGAAGCGACAATGAGGAACGAGAGAGGCTAATGCCCTCCAAATAGCAACTAAAATATGGCAGACCATGAATGGAGGAGACCATGCTTCTCCCCTATGAAAGAGTTATCGATGACCTAGAGGAAGTCACATCCAGTAGAACCTCGAATGAAAGAAAATTGTTGATTGGAACCTCACTCACCGATCGCGAAAAAAGGGAGTTGGCCACCCTTCTTCGAAGTAATTTAGAAGTCTTTACATGGGAGCCTTACGCGATGGTCGGGATTGATCCTAGCATCACTTATCATCGATTTCATATCGATCCAACTTTCAAACCAATAACACAGAAAGCTCAAGGAACTGCTCCGAAGAAAGCTAAGGCAGTGGAGAAGAAATTTGAAAACCTGTTGGAAGCAGGATCCATACGGGAAGTCCATATCCCCAAGTGGTTTTCCAACCCAGTGGTTATCCCCAAGAGTAACGAAAAGTTGAGAGTCTATATCAACTTCACCGATCTCAACAAACAATGCCCTAAAGACAGCTTCCTCCTCTCAAAGATCGATTAGCTGGTGGATGCCACGGTTGGACATGAAAAAATTAGCTTCCTGGATGCATACTATGGATATCACTAGATCCCCGTACACAAGTCGGATCAAGACAAAACAACATTTATAACCACATTTGGGTTATATTGCTATAAGGTTATGCCCTTTGGGCTCAAAATGCAGGAGAAACTTACTAGCGGTTAGTTACTAAGATGTTTAAAGACCAATGGGAAGTATTATGGAGGTCTACATCGATCACATACTCGTGAAACGAAAGCTCAAAGATGACCACCTCTCTGACCTATCAATGACCTTTAAAATCCTCAAGAAGTACCGAATGAAGGTCAACGTGAGTAAGTCTTCCTTCGGTGTCCAGTCAGGAAAATTTCTTGGATACTTGGTCAGCAAGAGAGGTATTGAAGCCAACCCAAACAAGATTGATTCTATCAACAGGGTGCAACCCCCCCGAATGATAAGAGACATACAGAAGCTCACGGGAATGCTCGACCCCCTGAATCGGTTCATCTCAAAGTCAACAACGAATGATGACCTTTATTATAGCAAAGAGATATTTCATTAGTCACGAGTTAGAAAATAATTTTGTAGTTTGTTTATGAAAAAAATTACGAACAACGAAGGTAGGATTTTATTATAGCAAACTAGGTGTCAGATTGCGTAGAAATGGGTTTAAATGAGGGTTATATTAGGCATTTTCCCCATGTTTGCTCTTTTGTATAAATAAAACTTTTTAGGGTTTCTCACCTACGTTTATGACCAACTTTGAATAATCATTTGCTTCTCTCGTTCTAGTATATACATTAAGATTATTATGATCTTGGGCGAGTTATAACCTTTGTTGATTAAATCAAACTAAATAAGCCATCATCCATGGACGTAGCTATATTAGTGAATCACGTACATTTGTCTTGTGCTTGTTAGTGTGTGTATTCTCTTTACTTTCTCTTTACTTTATATTTAGATTGTATTCTCTTGTTATCTATTTGGGTTATTCTTGCATGAATGACTCTATTGAGTGGGTATCCACACAACAAAACCTTTCGAATGATTGACTACTTAATGCATCTTAACCCTAAGTGGTATTGAGGAATGCTATACATTTTAAAACATGAAGTAAGTAAAAAACATATGCAAAATATATGACATTTTGAAGTCAAAATAATATAACATGTTCGCATTGTCTGATTAACATAATCATTCCCGATACAACCTTTATATTTTGAGTAAATTACAACTACACCCCTTAAATTGTTGTGACACCCCGCCTAATTAAACACCGGGTGATCAGTCCTTTATTAAATTATAATCAAGGTGAACGGTTGGTTCATTCTTAGCATCACTGTCGTAAAAATAACTCTTCCAATTAAACACCCTAAATAATTAAGCTAAGTGCAAAAATCGTTTTAGACATTTCTTTCCAAATTTTATTTTAAAAACCAACATTTAAAACTTTACATATTTCATAGTTTAAGAATCACACAACAATTATTCTGGAACATATAATCCAAACAATTAAACATTTAACTGATTGATTCCAACATTTAAAACTTAAAGGAAAAACATACTGACAATAATAAATTCCAAAGTGTAAATACTGGAAATAAATGAATCACAATATCCAATAAAACAACTGAATAATGGAAAAGGGCGACACATTCCCAACTGGATAAAATAATGCTAAGAGTGGAATAAAAAATTGAGACCGTCTAAGCAAGAGGCCTGCAACTCCCACCTAAGTTGTAGCATGTTCCTTCCAAAGGATCCTATGCAAGACGCCACTGTGGTTGGGCACCTGTAATATATATACATATATATACAAGAGAGGAGAGATAACAGTAAACGGATCAGAGTCCGATGGTAAAACAGTTTAAAAAAATTTAGTTTATCAAGTATTTAAAATATTTACTGGCTAATGCAGCAACATATTACTAACGACACTCTCTTGAGAACGTCTCACCTCTCTTCTAGTATGCACAACTATCGCACTAATCTCCCCAGCAGTTTAACTTCTTTTATCTTAAGTTACTCGTAAGATTTCTAGTTGACGATTTCCAATGTTAAGGAGGTTAATCTTATTTAACAGTACAATTCTTACATAAGCCTTATATGATAATAAAGTGCCTCAGCAATGTATCATACTTTTCAATCACTTATTCCCAAGATGAAATAATTATTCTCTTCTTACATACCATAATCACATCAGGTAGTTCCCAAATTCCAGATTTAAATATATATATTAAATAATCATATAATATATATATTCCAACAACACCCCACATAAAATCTATGGTGTGGGCATACTCTCCTATCCAATCCCCGTATCACTCGTACTAAGGGAAATACTAGTTCGGAATCACTCTCGAACTATATTAATACAAAACACATACAAAATGAGGCGAAGCATAGTTCTAAGTCCTAAGAGGATAGCACATACCCTCACGTCTCTTAGGACCGTCTGACTATCGATCTGATAGCCTGTACCAAGGATTCCTATCTTATAGGGTACGAGTCAATATCCCCCATAAAGGTCCCATCGAAATAAGACTGTCCCAGCGTGGTAACCTCAGGGATAGCAAGTAGCGCGGGCATGATTTTTACACACATATAAAATATATGATAAATCATAGAGTGATATAGATATATAACTATTCACATTTATAAGTTAGATACGCCCATTGTCCAACATTATATTATTCCATTCTTAGTACATTTTTATTCGATTATTTCTTATAACGAACTTATTCATTTGTATTTTCGAAATTTAATTTATTTCAACTCACTTCTCATCTCTCGAAGTATTCTCCTTAGCTAAGTACAAATTCCGTAGGCCCTCCCTTACCTTCTATTCCAACTCCTCGAAATTTCGATTACTAAGTCTACACACATTAAATTTCTTAGGTATGAATCTTTCCCGTTTACCCTTCATTTTCCCATTGCATTAAAGTTCCACCAAACGGGGTTTACCTTGACCCTACTGGTCCTTTTTATGTTTCATTATGTTCTAATAACATTAGTCATGATTTATTACGCATTTAATAGGATTAGGTCAACGTAAGGAAAAATCTAGTTTTTTTCCCCAGGAGGGGTCGATCGATCGATAGAAAGGGGACGATCGATCGAAGCTCTTGGCTCGATCGATCGATCAAGCAGGTATGGCGAAAACTGCAGAATACCAGTTACGGGTATTATCATCCAAAATCATCCAAATTCAAATTTCTAACTCCCAAACTCCCAGAAATTTATACCACAATCATTATAAACCCAAATGAACAATATTCTACGTAAGGCATGCGAATTTTCATCAAGTTTCATGGATTAAAAGGGACAAAATTCATATAATTCTCATGAAACCTAAAAACTTCTTTAACTTAATTCTTCTCATTCTTTTTCCAAAATTTCTACTTCTAATCCAATTCGTGGTTCAACCTCTAGATGTGAAGGGAATTTCCACAATGAGGTTTATATCCCTACAACATGCGATTTCTAACCTCCAACATGGATTTTCTTTCATAATAACTCATCATAATCAACCCTAAACTAATATGAATGAGGCATTAACTAAATTAAGCAAGATAAATACTTTCCTGGGAATTTTTGTTTCTGATTTGTGGATGAAATCAGTGTGGTGGTGATCCTCGTTGCGCGATCTAACTTTTGACGGTGACGGCGGTGCAAACAGAGGGGTTCTTGGCCTAGAACTCCTTGGTAAGCTCTTCCCTTCCTTCTCCAATGGCCGTCTTTTATTTTTTGCTGTGTTAACCCTAAGCATCTGATATAACCTGGAAAATTCGTAGGTTTCCAAGGCCAAAAATACAAAATGCCTAAAATGCCCTCCCAGGGTGTTAATTAAGCCTAAAAATGCCCCGAGACCCAAATTAAACCCCCGGGCATATTATTTTGACTATCTCGACCTTTCCGGACACTTTGGCACACTCGAAATGACCATACGGGTGACTTATAATTTATTCATGTTTATTAATCAAAATTTAGTCCCGACACGACACGGGCGCGTCCCAACTTAAATTTCCAAAATTATCATTTTATTCACTTGTGACATTTAATAGAACCAATTTTATATATACTTTGCTCATTAGTAATATTCAACAAGTTTCAAATAATTACAAATCTCGTCACGTTAGTAATAAAAAATAATTAATTCCCGGATTCATATTAAATTAATAATCCACATTAAATTTAATAAATCCCCAAATTTATAAAGCATAAAAATACGGGGTATTACATGCTTCCCCCCTAATAATGTAATTTCGTCCCGAAATTCGAAAAATAAGGCATACCTGGTAAGAATAAATCATGGTATTTCCCGTGCATATCTGCCTCGCGCTCCCAGGTGGATTCCTTCACATTATGATGCTCTCGCTAGACCCGTACAAGTGAAACTACCTTCGACCTCAATCTCCTTTCGCTATGGTCTAGGATAGCCACTGGTCTTTCCTCGTAAGAGCTGTCGGGCTGTAAGTCAATCTCCTCAGTCGCGATATGGGTATGGGCTATGTCATCCTGATGGTATCGTCTCAATGATAAGATGTGGAATACATCGTGAATGCGATGTAAATGCTTTGGCAGTCCCAATCTGTATGCTACCAGCCCAATCCTCTCGATGATGGAAAATGGTCCCACGTACCTCAGGGCCAATTTCCCTTTCTTCTCGAATCTCATCACTCATTTCATAGGAGATACACGTAGTAATACTTGGTCCCCCACGTTAAACTCTCGGAAGAATCGTTTTGCATCGGCGTAGCTTTTCTGCATGTCCTGGGCTACCCGAATGCGGCTCCTGATAATCTCAATCCTCGCAGAGGTTTCCTGAATCACCTCTGGTTCGAGAAACTTGTTATCTCCCACCTCTAGCCAACACGTTGGGGAATGACAAGGCCTGCCATACAAAGCCTCGAATGGAGCCATGTCAATCGTGAACTGATAAGAGTTATTATAAGCGAACTCTACCAGTGGAAGGTGTGGCTACCAACCTCCTCCGAAATCAAGGACACACACGCGTAGCATATCGTCCAACATCTGATTAATACGCTCTGTTTGCCCATCTGTCTGTGGGTGATAAGCTGAACTCAACCTCAATTCTGTACCCATGGCCTCCTGAAAGCTCTCCCAGAAACGCAATACGAAAATCTTGTCTCTATCTGACACAATATTCAGGGTCACCCCATGTAATCTGACAATCTCAACAATGAACAACTGAGCATACTGACCCGTGGTATAGTCTGTCCGTACCGGCAGAAAATGAGCCACCTTGGTCAAACGATCCACAATCACCCAGATGGAGTCATGGCCCCGCTGTGATGTATGCAACCCAGTAATAAAATTCATAGAAATACTCTCCCACTTCTACGCGGGTATTTCCAATGGCTGAAGCAACCCTGATGGTTTCTGGTGGTCCACCTTTACCAGCTGGCAGGTAGAACACTTGGACACAAAATCAGCAATGTCCTTTTTCATCTCACTCCACCAGTATTGTCGCCTCATATCCTGGTACATCTTATCTCCACGTAGTAATTACTATTAGAACGCGACAAAAAATATATTATCCACTTACTATTTTATAACGTGCAACAAAATTTATGTTAGCCACTTGTTATTTTATAATGTGCAATAATTAATTTCATCGCAGTTAACTTTTAGCGACGAGCTTTGAACAAGGAATGTTAAGGAAGTAATGTTTATCGCAATAGATATTTAGCAACGACTTTATTAGATTTAAGGATGAATAAGTTCGTTGTTTATCAGTCGGTTTGTTATAAGTGGTGTGGTGAGATTTCCTGGGTGTGGCGTTTGAGCGATTGTGTGTCGAGGGGTATGTGTGTGGAGAGAGAGAGAGAGAGAGAGAGAGAGAGAGAGAGGAAGGGAGATTATTTTACTTTACACTTTTGAGGTGGAGACAGTGTTAACGCAATTGGAGAGGAAAAAATGAAGGAGGTAGGAGAGAGAGAGAGAGAGAGAGAGAGAGAGAGAGAGGAAATTAGGGGTATTTTGATAAACTCATTTTTATCCTCGTGTGTTTTCCAAGTGTTTTCCATATATTCTATCCGGTGTGTCCTTCTCCCATGTAACTTGATGAGAAATCCACCGCACAACATATCTTATACACACTTACCATGGATGAAACACTCACACTTCCCTTCATCTACCTTTGAGCAACACCCATTGGTGAAAGGGACGAAACCTCACCTCTGATCCCAAACCCTCACCTTAGAAAAAAGCCCCCCTCTCTCAATTTCTTAAAAGAGGAGCCAAAGACTTACGGTATTAACCCTCTTAAGGTTCCTTTTACAAGTGAAATACCCCCATCTTGAAAACTCTTCTTTTGTAGGCACGATCTCGTTCGCTACAGCGAACCTAACTTTGGTGTAGCGCCTCACAAATTGAAATACGCCATAAAAAAAAGGGGAAGAAGAGCTCCCTTGGTGCAGCGAACCTGTTGCACCACTAGTATTATGAGTCAAACTCCACGGTGACTACTTTACAAAATGATTAGTGAATCATCATGAGGACAATGATCGTTTGAAATAACCAAAGGAGGACTCTCGCCAACAGGGTTGCATTTGTAATATATTCTGGATGTTAGGAATGGTGATAATAGGGATATCACATATTAAGATGTCTCTATTGGACCATACCAAGGATGTTTATTCGCATCATACTTCTATTTGATACATATATTTGCACACACATGCAAAATTATTTCAATTTTTAACTCACATGCATCTGTGGCGTGTATGTACCGTAGGTTTGTTGGAATAAAATGTAGTAGCAAGTGTTAAGAGACTCAAATAGAGCCTGTAACGTGTTGATAAAGTCTTAACGGAACCATGCACTGCTACAGGATCACCACTTTA
This sequence comes from Sambucus nigra, assembly GCA_949130495.1. Taxonomy (NCBI): domain Eukaryota; kingdom Viridiplantae; phylum Streptophyta; class Magnoliopsida; order Dipsacales; family Adoxaceae; genus Sambucus; species Sambucus nigra. The sequence goes on along the minus strand of OX422210.1, from coordinate 456,798,861 downwards.
CCAAAAGATTTCAAAAAACAAGATTTTAACGGAAGGAACCAATTGCTTTCTTGACAATGGATATTGAAGGTATTATACAATCTGTATAGCCACAAAATATTAATGAAATGATGCTTTTGCAGATGAGATTGACCAAGTATGTGAGAGAAACTGCAACTACTTGAACTTTCTCGTATTGGGAGAATAAAGAACCAAAAATAAATGTTTTGTATATGGAAATGGTGACTACAACTTTACAAAACTGTGCCTACAAATGTTTGTCAGTCATATCTCATAATCCGCCCAAGTGAGAAGTAACATTCATAAATACATCTTCTTTGCAACGAATTGTGAGACCACCCATTGGATGATTAAACCCGAATTCTTCCTCAGCTTGACTTAACAAGTCTTGGAATGAAGGCTGTTTCAAGAGTGATATTGGAACCACAAATCTCCTCTTTTCATTCTCTCCAACATAAACTGCAAAATAGCCTTTGGGGACATCTAAAGTTGTTGAAGCAGCAATGTTTGTTTTAAATAAAGAGCATCCAAGAATCTGTTTAGCATGAAGAATACGAGACATATGGATGACCATGATTATACAAGAACGCTTCTTTTTAATGAAAGAATGAAGACGAAAGGAAAAGCTAAAATGACTTGATAAAGTTTGTGATGAATTGTGATTTTTAAGCCCCATATATAGATGTAATTAGTGAGTGATCCATCATATGTAGAATGAATGGTGGAGAGGGAATTGGATGGGTTCGGTGAATAGCACATGAAGGATCACATGGTTTTGTCTTCAAGCTCAACATCAAATATTAGAATGAGAGGTTAACTTTGTACAATCTTTTTTTTTTTTTTTTATAATTCTCAACCTCCACACGACCGAGCCTTTTGAATTCTCTCGTGCAACTTATCCAGGAGGGGTACTATGCAAGACCAACCTCCCACACGCATCCCGCTTAAATATTGACTTATCAGCTGGGAATCGAACCCACCACCGTGCGTCTAACCACACAGTCTCAAACCCGCCCATAGGCATACCAGGGTGGGTAGAGATGTACAATCATTATGAAGCACACTTTGGCTGGAGCCTACTAGTGTCCTCACCGCTATTAATATTATTTGAAACTCACAAATTTCTTATAGAAAACTATATGAATATGGCACACAAGGACTGATAGAGGACGAACCTGAGTATAGCTCTTAGCTGTATTCACATGCATTATAATTTGTAAGGAGACATCGATGTGAAACTATGTACCCTGCAGGACACTCAATAGTTGTACTAGTGTGATTCTAAAGGAGTATGAATAAAAAGTGGTTCAAGTTATGAAATGATAAGGCCCTAGTACACATTATAGTTTGCCAAAAAATTAATGTGCCATTACCTGGTAACTGCCATATACAAGTGACAACGATAAACTTTGCAGGACAGTCTATATTTATACGGATGTGATTCAAAACAAGCCTTGAATAGTGTAGGTTAAAAATACTACACCAAAAACAATGTAGGTGTAAATCTGACTACAAAAGCATGAGGTGATAAAGTAATGCATAAACACCTATTTAGTAAATAAAAGGGAATTCCTATACAGGCAATGCATAAAACTCCAAATGATTCAGCCATAGCCACCCTCAGGCACTGAAGGTCAAACAAAGGGTGTAAGTATCTGCTCTAGTATTCGTCTCTGAGAATATCAATTTTTCTCCGCTTTATGTTGGGTTAACAGTGTCACAATTTGTCCTTTTACTACAAAATTCCCTTCATGACAATAATAGGTATCAGTTATAATAAGCAATGTATTGATTCTTAACCCAACACTGCAAAATTAACTAAAATAACAGCCAAAAAACTGCTTCGACTGTTAATGTTGCCCATCTAACAAACTAGGGCATCCGAGTCTAGTAATATGTTTAAGCAAAAAATTGGGAGTTTTGGTATAATATAGTTGTGAGGGAGATTTGGTCATGCATCAGTATATAATATGGTCTAACACTAAATTCTTTATCTGTCCTTATTATATATATAGTCTCTTGTAAGCTTTGGGAGAACGTTTTTCCCGCGGATTGAAACTGAGAGCTTGTGGCTCTAGTTCTCGACAATAGTGAAAATTGTCGCTTCTCCTGTGGATGTCTGTTAATCTTTTCCAAACCATATAAATTTGTGCTTTCGTGTGTGTTTGTTTTTCGTTTAGGTGGCATTTTTCGTATAGACCATGTGCTTCGGTCATTTTTTTTTTTTTTGTCAAAACGTCATCGTACGTAATCATGGGTAAACAATACTACTAATAACAATTCAAAGTTTAAGATAATAATAAATCATCTTCAATAAAATATTTTCCTCACACCAAGTAATTATTTTTTCAAGAAATGTATATATTTTGAAAACAAATTTATCATATGTAATAGCTATGCTTGTTTAAAAATGATATATATTATTAATTATGTTTAAATATTACATATATAGAATTAAGATCCTGTGCGGGAGCTTTACTTAGAGGACATTTACGACAATTTTATTAAAAATGCTGAAAAAAATTATTTTTATTCTTTTGTATATATTTTAAACATTTTAGGGGATTCCTAAAACAAATCAGGTCATAATAATTTGTTTTGGGGTATTAAAGAAAAATGAATCATTATTTTTACAGTTTTTAAGTTGTTTAAAACTATTAAATATTGATCCATTTTTGAAAATACCAAAAAAATTATCTTCAGCCAATTTTTTAAGGATCTCCTTAAATGTTTAAAATCTATACAAAAAAAAAAAAGAAATATGTTTTGGATTAAAAAAAAACATATGGGGTCCGTATGGAGCCTTCCTATGGAGAGAGAGTGAGAGAGAGAGAGAGAGACCCATAATTTTTAGTGAGGGGGTACAAACGTTTCAAATACTAGCGAGGATTCGGGGGCGGAAGCCCTTTTGGGAAAAAATTTAGTGTTACTTAAATTTTTTGTAATTTTGTATCCCTAAAAAAAATTAATTGAATGACAAATACTTATTCAAATTGTAATATAGTAATTATTACAAAAATTAAAAAAAAAATGGTGGAACTCAATAATTAAAACACAACAATTTAACTTCCACACTTTAAACTAATCTAACACTTTTTTCCACAAATAGCAGTAAACATATTTAATCAAATATTGGGTTCACTCAAAAATATTTATACAACTAAGAAATGTATAGACGCAGTGAATTAAAAGGGCATGATGGAGATATGTTGGAGAAGTTTTTGAAACTAGAATAAGGAAAGAATATGTCTTTCACTTTCCAAATTTCAACGGACAATGAGCAAAGGAGTAAGAGTTATTTTGGGCCCATAAATCGATTCTTGGAATCTATGTCAAGCGAGACACCGAAGATGATTATCACCGACCAAGATTCGACTATGATAAAAGCCACATCAGAGGCTCTCCCACACACTTATCATAGTTATTCCAATTGGCATATTCTGATGAAATTTCTGAGATGATAGATTCTTTAAACTTTAATGATTACCACAAGGAGTTCTTAGATTGCCTATGGAATTCAGAGAAGAGGGAGGAGTTTAATTCCAAGTGGATTGATTTTGTTGACATGAGTTTGACTCTTTTTTATAAGTCCAATAACGCAACAACATAAGGTGAAACAACACAAGGTATAAGCTTGGATGGTTACAGTTATTTGTCCACGTGATTGAGTCTTTTAATGCAAAAGACCATTTGCAATGTTTGGTTTTGTATGAATGTTTTGGTTTTGTATGTAAAACACCTTAGTTGGGCGAAATGTTTGATTTAATGCAAAAGACCTTCATTCAAGTTTTACAATTGTTATTCAAATGAATTGTTGTACATTCAACACATATAATAAGCAATAATTTCATTCATTTAACATATATGGATCAATAAGTTCATCCACTGTTACCAATATTTCATTTATTTATCAACCAACAATATCTATTTTACATGATGTGCATCATGAAAAAGCAATAGCTAAAAATGCAATCACCCCATATTCATTTCTAATGCTTCGTGCTTTTCATTCCACTTAGGCATGGTCACGAGTAGTTCATGGTAGTCTCCATAAACTTTTTTGGGGGGTCAAGCCACTGGAAAAATCAACACGAACGTTGTTTGTAATTAGGGAACCTAATAAATCGTCTACCAGGATTTTCTTATACATTTGACATTCACATTATTATGAGATCGACATAGTGGCATGAAAACTAGGATTTTTTAATAGGTAGTTGATGCCATTTCGTGAAAAAAAAAATTCAAGTTAAAATTTTCAAATCACACTTCTTCAAAAGTCTCAAAATTACAAATTTAATTAAAGTTTTGAGGCATACACTCCAAATAAGAGAAAAGGTAGATTTCAATCCTTTAATCCTCAAAATCGGGCGACTATATAATCAAAAATGAAAAAGAAAAAGATAAATGACTCGTGTGTTTATTTTGTTTGGGTTTGGGTTTGAATTTGTAGTTGGAGAACCTTAATAAACAAATAAATAGTGGAAACCTAACATGATCCACTTGTTTTAATTGTTGAAATTTGGATTTGGAAGCAGAATGGGTAGCTACAAAGTGGGGTTTTGTCAAAGAGAATTTGCAATCATAACAATGTCTACACTACGCCCGACACGTGAATCGTCCTTTTAAAATTTTATTTTAATAATCAACTCAACATTAGCATGTGGGAATAATTTTATCTAACGGGAGGAGCTGACATAAGTGATCATAGCTTGGAACAAAGAACAACAGAGTAGCCGTTCAGCATATTGGGCTTGGATTTTCTCAACCATGTCATTAGAGGATTCTAACGATGTATAGTCCAACGCAATTCATTCTCTTTATATTTTCTATAAATGTAACTCACACCCCTGGAAATAGGGGTAATTAATCTTTGTTATCATTAGTTGATCAATAAAAGAGATAAAAACACCCTCGTGGACATAAGCACGTTGACGAACCACATATATTCTCTGTTATGTAACTTTGATTTTATATTCTGCTCTGGTCAGTTATGTTGAATCATCATAGTAGGACTTTATCACCTCTAATTAGCATCGTCTGTAAGAACTGTGTTTCTTTTTTTATCTGTCGAGAATAATTAACGATTAATCGTGTCTCACTCACACAACCCCTGCTTATTTTCCAACGATGACCATTAAAATAATGAGAATGGACCTTCGACATCTAGTGTCAGTGTAAGGTTCATTCTAAAAGGAGCCATAATAGTTCCAACTCACGTTATCATCCAAAAGAGGAGAAGACTGTAGAATTTAATCAATAACCGTGATCCATTTAGATCTCACGTCTTGTAGATGCCTATGAATGACGACTTCATGAACAGAACACCACCACACACCTCCAGCAGGAGGAAAACACCCATTTGTAACCTCGTATGGAAAGAATGGAGTAAGAGATCCATAGTGATAAGAGTAAACCCTATGCTCGAATATCTAGACCATAGGCGAGTACACCTCGTAGCCAAGGAAGTAGTTCGTAGAGCGATTATGAACACTTTGGGAACATGAGCCCGTCAGTGAAAAAGAGACTAGTGAGGAGGTAATCATAAGAATTATCCCCTTGGTCTCATGCGGTGAGAGATGGATGAGCATCCTAATAATCGCAGGGCCATATGTAGTAAAGAACTAGCCATAAAGGGGCGCATAACTCAAATGAAGGCCCACTTCTCATGGTCACTAGAGGATTATGAGTCTCCTAAGAAATTTGTCACCACCATGTTCAATATCTAAGATGGGATGATTGATACCATCGATCATGTTTCCTAGTAATGTCAAGCAATGACTTTGTACAAAAGCAATAAATCCCTCATATTCCACATCTTCGAATCTAGTTTGGAGTATACCACACAAAAATGATTTGAGAAGTTACCACACAGTCGGTCAGTAACTTCAAGAAACTCACGGAGGCAATCAGTGCATGATTAGGGAATGTGTGTTATTAATGCTACAACTAATCTAGATGAGGATGAATAGATTTGATCTTATCTCGTGGTCAATTTGTAAATTCAATGATTTTTCTTGAAAATTTAAAACAACTAATACATGATTCAATAAATTTTTATGTAAAATGTCTTCAATTAACCACACAACAAGTTTAATTAGGTAGATCAAGAGAGAATACCTAGAAATCACAACCAAAGTCAATTTTGAGTCATTTCAAAATACATGTCTGATCGATGTTATGTGTGTGATTCAAAGTGTGAAATTGAATATAGAATAATTAAAACATTCATATGACAAATTTTATAAGGAAAACCACCCACCCAGGGGCAAAAAAACCTTAACGCACTCAAATTTCTATTTTTACTTGAACATATGTATTTGAAAAGGCAAGAGGATAACTATCACAAAAATAACTCTCATGTAGTTACCTATGGACCTTTAAACTTTTCCCCATAGACGAATTAAAATCCATGCGTAGGTCCATGATGTGAATGAGGAACTCCACTCTCCTCCTTGGAATCAACGCCACTCTCCAATTTCTTTAATAAATCAAAGTGCATCCCGTCTAGATCTAGGAATATGGGACCATTAATATTCAAAGTCGAATTATGAATGGTAATAGGCTATGTGCATCCGAACCAAAACACTCTTAATTCTCTCTCAAAAACATAAGTTATAATGTAAGTTTTCTTAAATTTGGAGGGAAGAATTGAAAACTTAAATAAAGAAGAAAAGTAAAATGATATCAGCCTCGAAAATGCTCTCAATTATTTGTTTAAGCCATGTGGTTTTTTGATCTAATAAAATGGGAGGAAAATGACCCATATGCAATAATTTTAAAAAAACATGGCTTTGTTGCATGAACGGTTGATCTTTTTCTGTGTGCATGAAGTTAGGTAATAAAGACTTCTAGCCAATGTCTCTCATATAGTGCTAAAATAATTTTGTGTGATTGGGGTCATGTTCATATCCATAAAACAAACTTGCTGATGGTTTTGAAGCAATATGTAAAAAAAACTTCAAAACGTATTAAGTCGAATATGGTCATTTCCAATTTGGACAACGCAACACATATGAGTATAAAAATAACTTATTCGACTATTTTAAAAGCACATTTTGAAAAATGTGAAAGTGTGTGTGAAGCCTTAAGTCAATTTGCAATATATGCTAAAAATGATAAAATTTTCAATCCAATGTGAACGTACAACAATGAAGGTCTTCTACGGGAGGATTGCAATATCTTCAATCTTCACAGATCCATCTAGATAAATGAATGTGCCTCACTCAAACATATCAAGTTTATATGACTTGAATGACTTAATGACTCAATTTTTTTTACATCAAAATAATCTAACAAATATATATTGTAAAATTACATTTTCAAACTCTCCCTTTGGCTACTTCATGGAAAAATCCCTAAAACCCAAAATAAACATAATTACCCCTACTAAGACCACACAACATTAGCCATATAATATTATCAATTATGAAGTAATTCGCAAGTTCATTAAAAAGACTAATGGCAAATCAATAGTCAAATCAAAACATGGCCAGAGTCAAAATCAACATAGCTATACCTAAAATCACATGAAACAACAAAAAGAATTACAAGGACAATAGCATGAACAAATAAAAGCCCATTGCTTAGGAATCCTATAAAAATATCAAAATGATATAAATGAAATAATTTATGTAAACAGGTGATGTATAACAAAATTATATAATATAAATGAGAATTAATATAGCTCCTCATATCTTACATATTTCTCCTCCTTATCAACACATGGAAAAATTATGCTGCCCCTTTTGTCACGGAAAGTCAAACAAAGAAATAAGTCATATAAAATGGATATATCATGGTAGCTAATATAGCATCTGAAAAACAAAAGTTGTAACAGGAATACACAATGAGCCTCTACAAATGTATCATAATATGAATCCCAAAATAATAAATAGTGATCAAAGATATAAAATAATAATCATATATGTATGATATGTGATATACAAACAATTTAACTAGAATAATGTCAAACCATGGACATAGCAATATGAGTATAAGAATATGAATACAAATTGAAGATAAGAATATGAATGAAGTAAAATAATATATAAATCTAAAAAGCATCCATACGACCATATAATAAATATCCAATTATCAAATACCAAAAAATAAGGTACGAATATCAAAATATCATAAAGATAATGCAAAAAAATCTCTAGACAACAGCATGCTAGTAATAATGAATAAGTACTCAAAAATGAAAATATATCCATAATAAATTGACATATAAGTCAAAGAGATACAACTTCACTTAAAGCAAACATCACTCCCCCTAAACCTATGCATGACAAAGAAAAACATAAGACGCACGTGAAATATGTGAAACATGATAGGAATAAGACTATCATAATAATATATCATGGAAGCATTTGATAGAGACATGTGAGCAGAAAATATGTGAAATAAAATGTGAGATAATGATAACAAGCATATATGTCAAACAATAAAGAATATTGTGATATTGAAAAGAGATATCTTAAAACATATAAGCTCGTAAGAGATAATAAAGAAGATATAATCCTAAGCACTAGTAGAGGGAACATTAAAAAGTCACTAGAGATATGAAAAGCCATAAGATACAATGTCTGCTGAGAGTATTTTCATTAGTATCGAGTTCTATGGGTAATGGTTCGCTCTTTTCTTTTGTTGGTATGTATGTAGGAATTTCTCTTATTAAATTGTGCTTGAGGCCGATTTACTCGTCCTTAACATGGTCGAGTGTGATGTGATATTGGTATGTAATTGCTATGCCTTATCTCCACGACCAACAAGTTGAGTAGTAGCGTATGGGAGGGGTTCCTTGTTTGGATTCCGCTTCTGCGGAACGCTCCACGCGCGAACCTTAACGACGTTGGGAGTGGGGATATACCACCTGTCCTTTCTCTTATCTTGTGTGTGTTACGCTCTATCTCCATAATCAACGAGTTAAGTAGGCATGTGTCGGAGGGGTTCCTTGTTTGGATTTCGCTTTGCGAGACACTCCGTCGCATGAACACTTAACGATGTTGTGAGTGAAGATATGCTATTCTGCCCTTTGTTTTATTTTGTTTTATTAAATTATTGTCAGAAGTGGGATTGTAAAGTTTAGCCGAGAATCACGTAGAAGAGTGATGGATGGCTATTAAAGTGCGACATAGGAGCACTGCATCTAGTTCTCTCCTCTGATCGATATGAGGGAGACCGAGGTACGAAGTCGAATTGAGACTTCGGGTTATGCCTTGATATAGAAGGCTATTTAATAAGATGTATATGTTATAGGGCATATAACCCTAAGGTTTCACGTAGAGTGAGCGTTGGTTTGTTATAGATTTGTTTTTATTTAATTGATAGTGTGTAGCTGTAGAATCTTTTGGTCCCGAACATGTGTCTTAGACCTGTACCCCTCGATGACTGACAACGCGAGGTAGTAGTGTAACGGGAGGGTTCCTTGTTTGGATTTCGCTTCGGCGAGACGTCCCACGCACGAAACTGAGCAAATATCGGAAGTTGAGAAAGGTCTTGGGCACTAGGGATATGCTTAGCAATAGGTGTACGACTTAGATAGGGTATAGGTAAATAGACTTTAGGATTGTTTGGACGTAAGATTAGGAGGGTTGCTGGGAGTTGACCATGACTAAGTCATGCGTAAACTCATATCAAGGGATTGGTTCCATGTTGTGTGAAGTGGGAGGATTTCGAAAAGTTGGTGGTTTAGGCCAAAGGAGATGAGGCCTCACGTAGTGGAGTGTTACGGAGGTAACGAAGGGGTGAATTGATTCGCACCCCTGAGCCAGGTGGTTAAGCTCGAAGGTAGATTCCATTAGCAAGTCTCTGCCATAATGGGGAGTGAAAATACTGGAGTATCGATTTATTGTTGATGCACCTCACAAGTTTAAACTTGTAAGGAGTATTATCCCCTATTTAAGTTGAAGTCCATCTTGGGGGTGATCGCTGTATAGGAAGAGAGAATGCTACTTCCTGGGAAAAATTTAGTCTTTCGTGCGAACAATATTTCATTGCAAGATGTCGCAGGACGAAACAAGGGCGGTTAAAACCATAAATAAGTTCTGCTCTTTTGGCACTGATGGTGGGGTGCGTCCCCGTAAGAGAATTTTGTCCCGGATGGAAGGGACTTAAGTTAAGCAGATATGGAGAAATCACGCGGTTCTAACGTTTCGGTTCATCAAGGTAATGACGAAATGTGCTAAGTTGTACGTCGCTAGTATTATTTGGCTGGGCATAGTAAGGTTGTTGTACTGCGAGGGGTGCCCTTGATTATAGTCCTGACTAGAATAAGACTTCCGTTTCTCATTCTTGGCGACTTCCCAAGAAGTCGTGGGAATCGAATTTTGGTTAAGCACTTCCTGTCATTTTTCCAGATGGCCAGACCAATAGAATAAACTATGTGCTGAGGCATATACTCCTTATATGCGTGCCTAACTTCAAGAGTAGTTGGGAACGATGCTTTCCACTCGTTGAATTCGCCTATACAGAATTTGTGTCGATTCACTATTAGGACGGCGCTTTAGAAGAAGCCTTGTATGGTAGGCCTTATCGATTCCCCACTTGTTGGTTAGAAGTGCGAGATGATGAGTCTCTCGTATAACCAAGACCGACGAAAGAGCTCAGTCGATGCGAGAAGGAGGCATCTGGAGTTTGAGGTCATTAGGCCAAATGTTGTGGTGAGTATCGCCTGTGAAGGGCGTTATGCGTTTCGAGGAGAAAGGGAAAACTTGCACCGCATGATGTTGTACCTTTCCTAGAAATGTCGCGGTGGGTCCGGTAAACTATTCGTTCGCTTTATCGAAACATTTTGCGACAAGTTCAAAATTTGTTCCTTGTCTCCCATGCAAGGGAGTACGAAGGATACGATGGTGCCTTTAGGCACATTCCTTTCGAAGTAGATGCAATGTGACGGTTCTTATTAGATGTAATCGGTTGCTATCTTAGAGCGTAGAGTTACGTTGGTATCGCCGGTAGTACCTTGGGGGATGAGTTCTATATAGTCAGCTTAGTGTCGAGAAATCGACATAGGGTCGCGAGGATGACTTGCGGGAATAGTATCCGCACTTCTTCTTGCGAGGTGTATTCGAATTTTGGGGGCAAAATTCCCTCTTAAGGGGGGGAGTATGTAATAACCCTCTCTTCTGATAGTCCATTTTATATTTATTTACACTGAGTAGAAATTTATTTACAAATGGTAGATGTTGAGTAAATATTAATTTGTTATGACAAGGCCAATATTTACTAAAATGTCGTATAGTTACCCCGTGAATGAATAAAAATGTTCATGTGGTGATTTTAATGTCATAAGGATTTAAAATGATATTTTGGTTTATTATGAAACCGAAAGTAAAAATGAGTTATAAAATTCTCAAATGATGATTTGGATAGTGTAGTTAGTCCCGGTAGGTGTGTGACAGTCAAAATAAGTGCCATATTGTATTTTGACATTTTGGGGACTTTTGACTGGTTTTGGCTTAAATAGTGATATCGCGTATTATTTTATCGCGCTTTAGTTATTAGAGTTGGGCATTTTAGACTTATGGCCCGATTTAGTCTTGCTAAGACTTACTATTCCTTTTATGCCCCAAATTGTTAACTTAGAGAGAGAGGAAGAAAGCTTTGGAGAAAGAGAGAGATTGGAGATTTGAGCTTGGATTGTTGCTTCCTTCTTCATCAAATCAGATTCTTACACTTGAGGCAAGTAATCTACTTGCAAGTTTATGATTTAAGTAGAATAAATTGCATTGATATTTATGATTTAGAATTGTTAGGGTTTTGATTGGATTTTTGGGTATTAACCACTAAAAATGGATTTGGATGATAATTGATGTTTAAGGTTGGTAGATAGATGGATTTAGGATGTAGAAATTGCAGCCAATAATTTCGGTTGGGCTTGGTTTTGGAGTTGGATAAATTTTGGAGTTCAAGACTCCATAGCCATTCTTGGCATTTTCGCAGGGGCGAATCGATTCGGCCCCTTGGGCGAATCGATTCGCATAGATGCAGAGTCCCAGGTCTTGTAGTCCGAATCGATTCGGATTAAGACCGAATCGATTCGGCATTTGCAGAAACCAAATTTTGTTGTCCGAACCGATTCGCTTTCAGAGAGAATCGATTCGGCCCTAGGGGCAAATCGATTCGGTTCCAGCAGATTTTGGGGGTCTTTTTCTTTTAATTTTACTCCTTATTCTTTAGGATTAGGACCTAGGAAACTTCTTTAAGGAAGTAAACTTAGAGTCCTAGAGTAGCTATGGAGTTTGGTCGTTACCCTGGACTAGAAAGGGGTTCATCTGGGGTTTATTTTCGGGGAGGTCTAAAGTAATGTTAAGGCATTACTTATTTTATTCAAACTCTTAGAAGTTTGGAAATTAAATACCCTAACTTGGAGACTAGAAGGGCTTGTCAAGTTACATAGACCTTAGAGGTTTGTAGGATCATAATGACCATTTGGAGATTTAATCGGAATTTGTAACTTGAGGAATATATGATAATATTCGATGGGAATTAGGTTCGCTTGAAATGAACCCATAGGTGTTTAAAGATAATAGGTTCAATTACAATGAACCCCGTTGTTTAACGATGTTAGGTTTAATAATAAAAGAACCAATCTCATGACAAATAGAAATGGATTTGGTAATGAATATGATGATAAAAAAAATGTAAATGTTAATTTACTGTTACACACCTCTCTAAATGACATCATAAGGGAAGTTCGCTCGTGAGGTGAAGCCCCCTGGCTAATGATGCAGGGTGGATATAGTCCTAGGCCATGGGAGCGCTTATTGTTGTATATTTTTCTGCGATGGGTAGGAGATTCCGGGTGTGGTCTTGACTACCCCGCAGGCTCATGGCCACTTCCCGACGTGTTCCGATAGGTGCCCAGGTTGTCTTATGTTAGGCCCTGGAAGATGATGGTCATTTAGGGGCGCGCACAGTGGGGAAACCCGGACGGGCGGTCTTAGATATCGTTATATGTATATGAATATAACTATATTTTCATCAAGTTGGACTTGATGGTTGATAAACGCCACAAAGAGCGTACGTTAAATGCCATATAGAGCATAGATATGTGCCATGAAGAGCACGGGAATAATATATGTGCCATAAAGAGCACTTGATGTACATGATATCCCTAATAAGGGATGGAAAGTTAAAACGGGAAGTTCTAATAAATAAATAGAAATTATAACTTCTTGACTTAACCGAATATATGGTTTTAGTCCTAATAAGGAATGTTTGAAGGAAATGGAAATTGTATTGTCAAAGAAGGGTTTTAAATTAAGTGCTTTACTTTCATTTCTTGTTGGTAATTGTAGATAGCATGTCATACTATCATCCTTATTATTGATGTATAACTATTCATATCTATCATGCTTTTTATTCTTCTGGTAATCATATAGAACCCGGCCCTGATCGGTTTACTTCCTTGTTGTATATATATTATTGTATCCGCTCAGGTGCTCCACCGCAAGGACGCCCGACTTGACTTTCCAAGTTCCCTGCAATTTCGACGAGCTGTAAGATTTTGCGGGTTATTACAGGATGTTGTTTTAGACGCTTTCATTCTTGTTATTCTAGATATGATCGGGTCTTGTCCCTTGGGCGTGTGGCCCAAACATTTGTATTTGATTAATGAATGTACTATGTAAGATATTTATATTGTTGTACGTCATGATATGTAGTTGTGGACCGACAGCTTATTCGGTCCATTTGTATACATTCGTTTTAATTATATTATATGCTATCTTTTGGGATTCCACTTGTTCGTCAGATTGGGTTGTTAGTTTAAATTTTCATAACCGCATTTTAAAATTTTTACACTTTTTGGCAACCCGTTTTCTGATTTATTGGGTGGTTTTCCCGTATACTCATTTTTTTTTGTGATGCTGAGAATGATATCCATCCATGATTCCTGTTACGTTTGAGTATCGGGTTGTCCACCCCTTATCTCGGATTGCGGGTTGTCACAGATGGTATCAGAGCATCAGGTTCTAGAGTACTAGGATCTGTGTGGACTTGTCTCGTTCTACCGTAGCGTTCTTTGATGTAGGGCCCTATGTTAGGACTTCTTGTTGTTGATGTTTGAGATCTTCTGCAAGCTAGATTGTTTTAACTAGTATTCTAATACTATTGTTCTTCCATCTCAGATGCCGCCTAAGAGAGATCGCCCAGCGAGACGCATTAGGGTCGTAGAGAAGGAAGTAGGTCCTCCACCGCCACTACAAGGGACTGTTAATGTTGCGGATGTAGCAAGCATAGTGGCTGGAGCTATTAATGCCGTCATGACCGTAGTGATCCAATAATTGCCATGGGCTCCAGGGGTTCAAGCTCCTACGGGACTTACTCCGTGGGAAAGGGTTTGGGAGTCCTTTCTAAAGGGCAATCCCCCAGAATTCGAGGGAGGCACGGATGCGGTTAAAGCCGATCAATGGAAGAAAAACATGTAACGCCACCTTCGAATGATAGAATGCAGTGAGGATGAGAAACAAGTCCTTACCACCTTTAAGCTTGTCGGATCTGCGTTACACTGGTGGGAGACGATGACCACCCCAGAGCAAAGAGACACCATGTCAATTACTGAGTTCTGGGCCTTGTTTGATCTTAAGTATTTTCCTCCCGCGGTTCACAGGGAGATGAAGAGGAAGTTACAAGATGTAGTGCAAGGGGAGAGGTCTGTAGCGGAGTATGAGGAGGAGTTCACCCGGTTGGCGAGTTTTGCACCAGATGAGGTGACTCCGGAAGAGAGGAAGATCTCGAAGTTTATGGGAGGTCTAAACTGGAGAATCCAAAAACACTTATTGGGTAACCCAACTTTCCAGACTTTTGGTGAGGTTATGAATGCAGCCTTACTCCATTGCCTGGAGCATCGATTATATATGCAGGGTAGCAAGAAAGCTACAGAAAGGAGGCAAGTAAGGAAGCTTGGAGAGTTTATTGCGAGTGGCAATGATAATAGGCACGGACAAGGTGCTTTGCATCAGGAAGATCGGGGTGGCCCTAGAGGTAGAGGTCATCCGGACCGAGGCATTTCCTAATTTAGGAATAACAGGGGTCGAGGTCGGGAGGACATGAAGGGACAGTGCTTCCAATGTGGAGAGGCAGGTCATTTCAAGAAGGAATGTCCTCCGATGATTGGGGGTCAGTTTCCTAGGGCTCCGCAGCAGCCAGATGTTCAGTATCCACCTCCGATACCAATTATGGTTGTTCCTCAGCATCAGGGACAACTACAATATGGGCGTGTTTGTCTTGATCGGGAGGCTATGCTTCCTCCAGCTCTGCCGGCACCGCCCGTTATTGAGGGTAAGTTTTCACTCAGAGATACGTGAGTTATATGTTATTCGATGCGGGTGTTACTCGCTCATTTGTTTTACGAGCTTTTCTCAGATTACAGATTACATAATATCTGCTGAGAGTATTTTCATTAGTATCGAGTTCTATGGGTAATGGTTCGCTCTTTTCTTTTGTTGGTATGTATGTAGGAATTTCTCTTATTAAATTGTGCTTGAGGCCGATTTACTCGTCCTTAACATGGTCGAGTGTGATGTGATATTGGTATGTAATTGCTATGCCTTATCTCCACGACCAACAAGTTGAGTAGTAGCGTATGGGAGGGGTTCCTTGTTTGGATTCCGCTTCTGCGGAACGCTCCACGCGCGAACCTTAACGACGTTGGGAGTGGGGATATACCACCTGTCCTTTCTCTTATCTTGTGTATGTTACGCTCTATCTCCATAATCAACGAGTTAAGTAGGCATGTGTCGGAGGGGTTCCTTGTTTGGATTTCGCTTTGCGAGACACTCCGTCGCATGAACACTTAACGATGTTGTGAGTGAAGATATGCTATTCTTCCCTTTGTTTTATTTTGTTTTATTAAATTATTGTCAGAAGTGGGATTGTAAAGTTTAGCCGAGAATCACGTAGAAGAGTGATGGATGGCTATTAAAGTGCGACATAGGAGCACTGCATCTAGTTCTCTCCTCTGATCGATATGAGGGAGACCGAGGTACGAAGTCGAATTGAGACTTAGGGTTATGCCTTGATATAGAAGGCTATTTAATAAGATGTATATGTTATAGGGCATATAACCCTAAGGTTTCACGAAGAGTGAGCGTTGGGTTGTTATAGATTTGTTTTTATTTAATTGATAGTGTGTAGCTGTAGAATCTTTTGGTCCCGAACATGTGTCTTAGACCTTTACCCCTCGATGACTGACAACGCGAGGTAGCAGTGTAACGGGAGGGTTCCTTGTTTGGATTTCGCTTCGGTGAGACGTCCCACGCACGAAACTGAGCAAATGTCGGAAGTTGAGAAAGGTCTTGGGCACTAGGGATATGCTTAGCAATAGGTGTACGACTTAGATAGGGTATAAGTAAATAGACTTTAGGATTGTTTGGACGTAAGATTAGGAGGGTTGCTGGGAGTTGACCATGACTAAGTCATGCGTAAACTCATATTAAGGGATTGGTTCCATGTTGTGTGAAGTGGGAGGATTTCGAAAAGTTGGTGGTTTAGGCCAAAGGAGATGAGGCCTCACGTAGTGGAGTGTTACGGAGGTAACGAAGGGGTGAATTGATTCGCACCCCTGAGCCAGGTGGTTAAGCTCGAAGGTAGATTCCATTAGCAAGTCTCTGCCATAATGGGGAGTGAAAATACTGGAGTATCGATTTATTGTTGATGCACCTCACAAGTTTAAACTTGTAAGGAGTATTATCCCCTATTTAAGTTGAAGTCCATCTTGGGGGTGATCGTTTTATAGGAAGAGAGAATGCTACTTCCTGGGCAGAATTTAGTCTTTCGTGCGAACAATATTTCATTGCAAGATGTCGCAGGAGGAAACAAGGGCGGTTAAAACCATAAATAAGTTCTGCTCTTTTGGCACTGATGGTGGGGTGCGTCCCCGTAAGAGAATTTTGTCCCGAACGGAAGGGACTTAAGTTAAGCAGATATGGAGAAATCATGCGGTTCTAACGTTTCGGTTCATCAAGGTAATGATGAAATGTGCTAAGTTGTACGTCGCTAGTATTATTTGGTTGGGCATAGTAAGGTTGTTGTACTGCGAGGGGTGCCCTTGATTATAGTCCTGACTAGAATAAGACTTCCGTTTCTCATTCTTGGCGAGTTCCCAAGAAGTCGTGGGAATCGAATTTTGGTTAAGCACTTCCTGTCATTTTTCCAGATGGCCAGACCAATAGAATAAACTATGTGCTGAGGCATATACTCCTTATATGCATGCCTAACTTCAAGAGTAGTTGGGAACGATGCTTTCCACTCGTTGAATTCGCCTATACAGAATTTGTGTCGATTCACTATTAGGACGGCGCTTTAGAAGAAGCCTTGTATGGTAGGCCTTATCGATTCCCCACTTGTTGGTTAGAAGTGCGAGATGATGAGTCTCTCGTATAACCAAGATCGACGAAAGAGCTCAGTCGATGCGAGAAGGAGGCATCTGGAGTTTGAGGTCATTAGGCCAAATGTTGTGGTGAGTATCGCATGTGAAGGGCGTTATGCGTTTCGAGGAGAAAGGGAAAACTTGCACCGCATGATGTTGTACCTTTCCTAGAAATGTCGCGGTGGGTCCGGTAAACTATTCGTTCGCTTTATCGAAACATTTTGCGACAAGTTCAAAATTTGTTCCTTGTCTCCCATGCAAGGGAGTACGAAGGATACGATGGTGCCTTTAGGCACATTCCTTTCGAAGTAGATGCAATGTGACGGTTCTTATTAGATGTAATCGGTTGCTATCTTAGAGCGTAGAGTTACGTTGGTATCGCCGGTAGTACCTTGGGGGATGAGTTCTATATAGTCAGCTTAGTGTCGAGAAATCGACATAGGGTCGCGAGGATGACTTGCGGGAATAGTATCCGCACTTCTTCTTGCGAGGTGTATTCGAATTTTGGGGGCAAAATTCCCTCTTAAGGGGGGGAGTATGTAATAACCCTCTCTTCTGATAGTCCATTTTATATTTATTTACACTGAGTAGAAATTTATTTACAAATGGTAGATGTTGAGTAAATATTAATTTGTTATGACAAGGCCAATATTTACTAAAATGTCGTATAGTTACCCCGTGAATGAATAAAAATGTTCATGTGGTGATTTTAATGTCATAAGGATTTAAAATGATATTTTGGTTTATTATGAAACCGAAAGTAAAAATGAGTTATAAAATTCTCAAATGATGATTTGGATAGTGTAGTTAGTCCCGGTAGGTGTGTGACAGTCAAAATAAGTGCCATATTGTATTTTGACATTTTGGGGACTTTTGACTGGTTTTGGCTTAAATAGTGATATCGCGTATTATTTTATCGCGCTTTAGTTATTAGAGTTGGGCATTTTAGACTTATGGCCCGATTTAGTATTGCTAAGACTTACTATTCCTTTTATGCCCCAAATTGTTAACTTAGAGAGAGAGGAAGAAAGCTTTGGAGAAAGAGAGAGATTGGAGATTTGAGCTTGGATTGTTGCTTCCTTCTTCATCAAATCAGATTCTTACACTTGAGGCAAGTAATCTACTTGCAAGTTTATGATTTAAGTAGAATAAATTGCATTGATATTTATGATTTAGAATTGTTAGGGTTTTGATTGGATTTTTGGGTATTAACCACTAAAAATGGATTTGGATGATAATTGATGTTTAAGGTTGGTAGATAGATGGATTTAGGATGTAGAAATTGCAGCCAATAATTTCGGTTGGGCTTGGTTTTGGAATTGGATAAATTTTGGAGTTCAAGACTCCATAGCCATTCTTGGCATTTTCGCAGGGGCGAATCGATTCGGCCCCTTGGGCGAATCGATTCGCATAGATGCAGAGTCCCAGGTCTTGTAGTCCGAATCGATTCGGATTAAGACCGAATCGATTCGGCATTTGCAGAAACCAAATTTTGTTGTCCGAACCGATTCGCTTTCAGAGCGAATCGATTCGGCCCTAGGGGCGAATCGATTCGGTTCCAGCAGATTTTGGGGGCCTTTTTCTTTTAATTTTCCTCCTTATTCTTTAGGATTAGGACCTAGGAAACTTCTTTAAGGAAGTAATTTTAGAGTCCTAGAGTAGCTATGGAGTTTGGTCGTTACCCTGGACTAGAAAGGGGTTCATCTGGGGTTTATTTTCGGGGAGGTCTAAAGTAATGTTAAGGCATTACTTCTTTTATTCAAACTCTTAGAAGTTTGGAAGTTAAATACGCTAACTTGGAGACTAGAAGGGCTTGTCAAGTTACATAGACCTTAGAGGTTTGTAGGATCATAATGACCATTTGGAGATTTAATCGGAATTTGTAACTTGAGGAATATATGATAATATTCGATGGGAATTAGGTTCGCTTGAAATGAACCCATAGGTGTTTAAAGATGATAGGTTCAATTTAGAATGAACCCCGTTGTTTAACGATGTTAGGTTTAATAATAAAAGAACCAATCTCATGACAAATATAAATGGATTTGGTAATGAATATGATGATAAAAAAAAATGTAAATGTTAATTTACTGTTACACACCTCTCTAAATGACATCATAAGGGAAGTTCGCTCGTGAGGTGAAGCCCCCTGGTTAATGATGCAGGGTGGATATAGTCCTAGGCCATGGGAGCGCTTATTGTTGTATATTTTTCTGCGATGGGTAGGAGATTCCGGGTGTGGTCTTGACTACCCCGCAGGCTCATGGCCGCTTCCCGACGTGTTCCGATAGGTGCCCAGGTTGTCTTATGTTAGGCCCTGGAAGATGATGGTCATTTAGGGGCGCGCACAGTGGGGAAACCCGGACGGGCGGTCTTAGATATCGTTATATGTATATGAATATAACTATATTTTCATCAAGTTGGACTTGATGGTTGATAAACGCCACAAAGAGCGTATGTTAAATGCCATATAGAGCATAGATATGTGCCATGAAGAGCACGGGAATAATATATGTGCCATAAAGAGCACTTGATGTACATGATATCCCTAATAAGGGATGGAAAGATAAAACGGGAAGTTCTAATAAATAAATAGAAATTATAACTTCTTGACTTAAATGAATATATGGTTTTAGTCCTAATAAGGAATGTTTGAAGGAAATGGAAATTGTATTGTCAAAGAAGGGTTTTAAATTAAGTGCTTTACTTTCATTTCTTGTTGGTAATTGTAGATAGCATGTCATACTATCATCCTTATTATTGATGTATAACTATTTATATCTATCATGCTTTTTATTCTTCTGGTAATCATATAGAACCCGGCCCTGACCGGTTTACTTCCTTGTTGTATATATATTATTGTATCCGCTCAGGTGCTCCACCGCAAGGACGCCCAACTTGACTTTCCAAGTTCCCTGCAATTTCGACGAGCTGTAAGATTTTGCGGGTTATTACAGGATGTTGTTTTAGAAGCTTTCATTCTTGTTATTCTAGATATGATCGGGTCTTGTCCCTCGGGCGTGTGGCCCAAACATTTGTATTTGATTAATGAATGTACTATGTAAGATATTTATATTGTTGTACGTCTTGATATGTAGCTGTGGACCAACAACTTATTCGGTCCATTTGTATACATTCGTTTTAGTTATATTATATGCTATCTTTTGGAATTCCACTTGCTCGTCAGATTGGGTTGTTAGTTTAAATTTTCATAACCGCATTTTAAAATTTTTACACTTTTTGGCAACCCGTTTTCTGATTTATTGGGTGGTTTTCCCGTATACTCAGTTTTTTTTGTGATTCTGAGAATGATATCCATCCATGATTCCTGTTACGTTTGAGTATCGGGCTGGCCACCCCTTATCTCGGATTGCGGGTTGTCACAATAACACCCATAATCACACAAGAAAAATAATGCACATTCCAACTAGGTTTAAGAGCAGTCAACATAACAAGCACATAATAAGACATACATCAACTCAAGCATGTTAACGCAACAAATATAAACCCTTGATGTGATACCAATTGAGTAATATATGTTATTAATTCTAGTGTTTATCCTACAACAAACCTAATGGGGATGGATTAGGTTTGACCACATCTCTTGGTTAATTGTTCGAATTCATTACTTTTGCTTGCAAATTTAATACGTTTAACACATCATTCAACCAATTATATGCAAAATGTCTTCAATTAATCACATAATAATTTAAAATAGGTAAATCGAGAAAGAATAACTAAAAATCATAACCTAAGTCAATTTAAAGCTAATCCACTATATCTAAGTGACGTGTCTGATTCAAAAGTGTTCAATTGAATATAAAAAAATCACAAACATTCTTAAGATAGAATTTATGAGGAAACTCCCTCAACTAGGGGTAAAAAACCTCAACACACCCAAATTTCCATTTCTACTTGAAAATGTGTTTTACACAAGATAAGAAGATACCTCTCACATAAGCATTATCGTGTCGTTACTTATGTACCTTGCAACGTTTCCCCATAAATGAATAAATAACGAGCACTATGATGAGAATGAATAACTCCACATTGTCCTTGGAATCCCACACTATAATTTCTTCAATACACCAAAGTGTTTTTTTTCTCAAATCTAGGAGTATGTTATCATAAATATTCAATGTAGAATTAAAAATTGTAATAAGATGTGTGAATCTGAACCAAAACACTCTCAATTATCTATAAAAAGCACTGATCAACTATTGATCTTACTTTTATCAAATTCGAAGGGAACAAGTGAAATTAAAAATCAAGAAGCAAAGTAAAATGCTCTCAACCTCTAAAATTATGTCAGATATATGTTTGAGTTATGAGGCTTTCGGATCTAATAAAATTAGAGGGTAAGTGATATATTTATAGAAAATTCAAAAATATAGCTCTACCAAGTGAAGGATTAACCTTTTTCCATGGCACAATGTCTGGTAGTAAAGACTATAAGCAAAATTCGTGTGCATAATGCCAAAAGAAAGTTGTACGAATAAGGTCATGCGCACTGGCATAAAACAAAGTCGTGCGAATGGTTTTGAAGAAATATGTAAAAATACTTTAAAACATATCAAGTCAAATTTGGTTATTTCCTATTTAGACAACACAACACATCTTAGTAAAAAAATCACTTGTTCAATAATTTTAAAAACCCACTTTGAAAAACGTGCGAGTGTGAGTGAAGCCTTAAGTTAATTCTAAATATCTACTAAAAAAAGGATACAATATTCAATCTGAGGTGAATGTATTGCAACAAAAGTCTTCAATGAGTTTATTATAGGATCTTCAATCTTAAAAGGTCCATATTGACAAATGATCGCACCTCATTCAAACGTATTATGTTTATATGACTCTACGACTCAATTGATTTGACACGAGAATAAGTTAACTAATATATATTACAATATTACATTTTTAAATATTCATGGCTAACATCTCTCATACCAATAGTATGGATTCACTCCTCACAATGTGGAAGAAGCCCCGATAAACCTTATAGGAATGTTCTCGGTGGTACTAGAAAACCTATAACGAAGTGGAGGATTTCTCTAAGAAAATTGCCATGGATTCTTTAAAGATTGGCAATTCGAGAAAGTACATGTTACATCAATCTCTCACAAAAAAAGAGGAAAGCACTATTAAGGACCTTATGTTCGGATTTAAGAAGTATGCCATGATGTCAGGTGTTATAGCTAGCACCTTGCCCGACGTTGCTCAAAGGCGACCAATAAGGGTGGCCAAAAAAGGAACCCGAGAAGGGGGGAAGTAGAAAAAATTGAAGATCAAAGAACAATGACAAAAAATACCCTACCAAGGCTCATCGGGAGATCAATATTGTTTTCAAGGAGCCGATTTACAAGATCTCGAGTAAGATTAGGGATATGTAGTTTTTCTATTGGTGATGGATGATGACAATAGATATGTCAAAGAGGAGAATTCAGATTTTCATATCACAAATAAAATGAGAAAATGGAGAATTTGAAAATGCTCAAGTCGAACCGGAGAAGTTGGCCCAAGTTGGCCATCTGGATGACTATGAGGAGAAAATAGCCAAAAATACCACTATAGAGGATGACTAGAAACCTGACAATTTCCTTGATGATAATGAGATTTGTTATACTAAGTATATGTCAACCTATGAACATATGACATATGTCCTAGATGCCACCCCACAAGGGCTACGGATGGCTATACTATATGTCACTGCCTAAATCTCAAACATGCCATGACATCCTTCACCCTTTATCATTTTAAGGGGCCACGATCATAATCCTAACAGGCCACGACCTCCTGCCTCATCAGTCGAGTCCTTCGATAAACATTTCTATATCATCATAGTACTTGCCAACTGTCCACTTTCTAGAAAGATTTGTCCCTAACAACACTTATCCATATATCACATGCACAATGCACGTGACCCTTCCCCGGATTTTTATAAATAGAAATGCTCACCTCCTCATTTGCCTTGACATCTTTGGCAGTAAAGCTCTGCCAAATTCTCCATCGACTCTCTCTCTCTCTCTCTCTCTCTCTCTCTCTCTCTCTCTCTCTCTCTATCTATCTATCTATCTATCTATCTATCTATCTATCTATCTATCTATTTATCTATTTATACTGGAGAGAACATTAAAGTCTACTTCAGTCACCTGAGCAACATACATCCCCAACCCTCTATAGCCTAGCCTATCAGGTTGCATACTTCACAGAACTTGTATGTTCATGCATTTAGCCTTAGTTATTTCTTGTAGACCTCTAAAGGCCATTGGATATTACACTATTACATATGAATAATAAGAATGACGCATCAAAGTGGACGCAGTATTGTTTATGGTCGAACCACTATATATCTTGTGTTTTATCTCAATATATTTACTTTATTATGCTTTCTATACTTTATAATGGTCGGGTATAGCTTTGGTGGCATGGTTCATTATTATCAACCCAATTTCCAACATCATCTTTTTGGCTTCATTTGTGGGAACAAGATGTATACCAAGTTACCCTCAAGTCGAGTCTGTTAGCTTTATGTGGTGACTCTTCCTCGTCATTCTTCCAAGACTAGTATTTAGTATTTAAAGATAGAAAGATCATCAAGAAGTATTGTTCTCATTGAAGTGTACTTCGATTTGGTCTTTAGTTCATAAAGAAGTTTCTTCAACAGGGATTCTTGGGCTTGAAGAGTTTTACTTCAAGTAGAAGTTTAGGTCATGATGGAAAGGCGCATTTTTACACTTTTACTTAATGTCGCATTTAATTGATTATTCACAATGTCTAATTATTATATTTTTTTAATGATTTTGTGTACTATTTGCTTGATAATCAGGGACACCTGAATTTATGCACAACGTAGTTTACATTTTTCAGACTGACCTAGATCACCAATTTTCTTGAATAATTTTTGTTAATTTACTCTTTCTATAAATAGATCACTTACCCTCCTATTTTATTAGATCTGAAAGAATGTGCAACCATTATGGTCCCCTATGCCTCCTGTTAAGCCTCTCATGCATTGGCCTCTCTAACAGTCCTATTTTTTTGCCCTTTCCTAAGCATCATCTGAAACTAGACCCAATTTCTATAAGTCCACAATTAATACAAATTACATCAACAGAAGAACGTAGATGTGTAATTGAATACAACAGTCATAATAATAGGGGTCTATATCAAACAACATTACACTGGAATTGTAATAAGCCACACTGTAATACCCCGTAATTCTGCTTAATTAGGAAAATACGTTTTATTTAAATTACGTGAGTAGAGTAATTTAATGTGAGTTTTATTAAAATTACGTGAGTAGAGTAATTTAATGTGATTAAATACGTTTTATTTAAATTACGTGAGAAGAGTAATTTAATGAGATAAAATGTTAATAAAGATGAATATGACGATTAAAAATTTAGTAAATGTGAGTAGTAAATTTTTAATGTTGATATGTACGGTCTAGTGACTCTATGGACGTACCGGAGTTATCTCAACCGAGTGTCGCGTGTAGGACAAAAATTAAGGATGAGAGTAGAAAAATATTTAAGAGACTCAAACGATAATTTAGAGTCCACAGTTGATTCCGAAAGGGTTGAATTAGTCAAAATAGTGTACCCCGGGGTACTAGTTGAGTGCCGGGTCATTTTCGGGATAAACCGGGACCATTCGGGGGCATTTTGGTCTCTTTACAATTATGGGTAAGTAGACCTACGAATTTTGAAACCCTAGATCAGATTATAAGAGTTGAGGCTAGGGTTAGAAAGAAAGAAAATACACTATAGCCATTAGAGAAGAGAGATAGACAATTTCCTAAGGCAAAAGAAGGAAGGAAGGGAAATTCTAAGGAGATTTCACCATAAAGTTATTGGGAAGGAGGATTGAAGGATCAAAATCATCAACCATCATCAACAACCACGAAATCAGACCCTACAAATCATAAGGCAAGTGGTTATTTACAAAATAAATTGAGTTATAATACCCATATTTAAGCTTTATGAAGAACATAGTTTTTATGATATTTTTGAGAGAAAAACAATTGATTATGATCCATGATTGGTAGGGATTGCATGTAGGACATTTTTGGATCTCCAAATATTCTGATATCATAGAAAACTAGATGATTAAATCGAACTAAAAATCTGGAATTATGATGAAAGATGTAAAGAATGTATTTTTAAGGTTCTTGAATACTAGAAAGATTTTTAGTAAATTTGGCCAAGATTTATAATGATTTTGTTGTTTTAAATCGTTAGTAATCATCCCAGAACATGTAGGAATGATTAGAAATTGTTGGTTGCAAATATGGTGAATTATCATGAAAGATAGATAGATAAAAATGGTGAAACCCGCATGAAGAAGACGAACTGGGTCTGTCATTGCTTGATCGATCGATCGACCCTTAAATATCGATCGATCGAGCAGTCGATCGATCGACCATATCCCCTCGATCGATCGACCTTGGATGGACTTTAGAGAATTTTGTGAATAAATTTCTTTTAATTACCGTCGTTTAATGGGAACCTTAGTAATGATATTTTACCTATGAGGAGACCTTATAATCATCAGTAGGTGTACCATTAGATTTCTTCATAAATGCTTGAGTGGGAATTTTGGAGAAAGGGACCAACGGGAGAACGATCGATTGAGCTGTATGTTGAGATTGTGAGAATTTAATTACGGAAAGAGTGAGATTTAATTCCGGAAAAATACCAGTAGGTTAAAGTTAACTTAACTACTGAATTAAGGGAGGGGTAACTAGGGCCCTTAGAGTTGCGTGAATACTCGAATAAATACAATAGTGAAATAAATTGTAAATTAATGAGTACTGTGAATATAAGTAAAATATATTACGTACGGGCATGATTTGATAGGTTGGGTGTGCACCTACTAAATCATATAAAGTTTGGGTTAATAGAATTTTACCTAAATTAATTATGTTTGGGTCGATGTGACATTCCGGACTAACATAAAGTTATTATATGTTTGGGGTCGATGAAAAATGCCGAACCAAACTTTAAACTGGTGTCGCGATGAAAGAGTCCCAAACGAGAATATGTGTATATATTTATATTTTTAAATAGTTGGGGTCGATGGATTATTCCGAACCAACTTTTACTTGGGGTCGATGAATCATTCTGAACCAAGAGTCCTTTATGTGTAATAAAAGGATATGTTAGTGATAACTGATATTAAATACATTATTGTGTGATAAAATGTATTCTATGTGTATAATCTACTGATTTAGAATAGTAGACAATGAAATGAATTGTAAATGTCTTAGTAATAATTTATAGCGTGGTGTAATTATTACAAGAAATAAGGACAACGAACAGTAAATAAGTTACCTACGGTTATGGGTAGTATAACTAGGTAGACTAAGTATCCTCAATAGTTACGTACTATAAAAGAGAGGTGAGGAAGTCCAAGGGAGTTCTGTGAAACTTTAATATGTGTAATCAATAAATCAATTGTGATAACTGCTTGCAAAATATTTTCAAATGTTTTGAGTACTAACTCTTGCTATGTAAAAATTTTAAAAACCTTTTAGGTGCCCAGGCACAGGGACACCCAGCATGATTTCATTCCAGAGATTTGGGAGCTGCAGTACATGTGGATGTTGCAGGGATTGTTTAGACGCTTCCTCTTTTTCAGTTCTAGTGCAGGATCTCAGTTTTAGTATTCTTAGTTGGGACATGTTGTCCTATATTTACTTTTACAGTTTATTCTAGTTATGGATTTTTAGTTGTCTTTTATTGGCCGTGGTTTTCGGCAAGACTTTACCTGCATTCAGTTATTTATGCAAACTGTTTTAGTATTACTAGAATTGTAATGTGTTGGTATGGATTATTTTTTTCTGCTTAAGAAAGATAAAATTCGGCACTCGTTTAATTTCACTTAGGTGGTTAGTAAATGAAAAAGCTTTCGGTAGTGATGCTAAGAATGGACCATTTAAGAAACCTGTTTAATTTTAATTAAGGCTAGATCACCCAAGGTTTAATTAGGCGGGGTGTCACACACACAAATCCTGAAGACACTAGAACCTGATGCTTTGATACCATCTGAGACACCCCGCTTCTTAAAATAACAGGTGGCCAACCCGCTACTAAAAGAAAACATAAATCTCATTTAGCTCATTCTTAGCTTCACTGTCGAAAATCCAATTAATTACTAATAACCTACTAATCAAGCCCAGTGACAATTTTAAACCTTATTTAAATTGCCGTAAATAAATTCATTTAGCATATACAATTCAGGATAATTATACAATCACCATAGTTAATATCTGACTCCTAGAATAAGATAAAATTTAAATGACCAAATAAATTATCGGTATAAATACAAATTCAATACTTTATTTTTCGAGTGTTATTTATTTTAAATGTCACGAATTTCACCCCGAATTTATTCCCGATTAATCCCAAGGCATTTTAACTACCCACATAATTTTGAAAAGTTCAATAATTCATTCATGGACATTCTACGCGTATTAACACACCAAACGGTTCCTAGATTAATTTAACTACCCAAACTAATGCCCACTACATGTTCAGCTTCCATGCTCGAATTGATTCGCCCTTGAGAGCCGAATCGATTCTGTTCTAGGAAGTAGCCCAGTTCTTGTTACCAAAATTGGATTTCATACATCTTAATCCTTAAATTCATTATGTAAATCAAATATAACCAAATTTTCCCATTCTCCATCAATCCTATATAAGAATCTAATCACTATTCATATTTAATTTCACTTATACATCATCAATTTCGTATGATTTATTATTCTAATAAATAATTGTATAGTTTCTCAATAAAATCATAAGAATTCACAATTCATAAACTTTTGCATTCAAGACTATATCTTTGAACATTGATTTTTATTCTCAGGTTTCATATTATATAATCCTCATTCAAATCCTATGAAATCATATCCCAAAACCCATTTTCCATATGAATCCCACCCATAACATATATGCCACCAATTGTGTTATGAATTGAACTACATGCATAAAATATTAAGCAAGTTAATCGTTTGTCATAAAAGGATGCTAGATCTGAATCCTTCTTGTGTATGACGAATAAATCCTAGAAGTCCCCAAGTTTCTCCCAATTGGCCTCCTCTAGAGCCGCCCCTTTGAGTTTCTTTCTTATTTCTCTCTTCGACTCTTAGAATAAAAAGGTGGTTATCACCACCCTTTCATTTTATATTCCTAATTCTAAAATAAGGTTACAATGCTAATGCAAAATGACCTGTATACTCCCATGTGAGTCATGTCTTAGTCCCAAAAGCCCCTGGAACCTAACCACTACCCTCAGGTATTTAATTTTGACTATTTTGCATATTTTGGATCAATCGTGCTCTCGAAATCATCATTTGAGTCACGACTAATAAATATCACATCTCAACCTAATATAACCCACACACGTATCCCGGTCGAGATACAGTCAAATCTCGTCGCTTTAACCCATTTACGACATAATGCTATTTGACATTATTTTATTTACTTTATCACACTTGTAAATATATAATCACATATATATTAATCCATTTCTCACTAATTAATATTTATTTAAATTCTCATTATTTCTCAATTTATTTAAATTATGCGCACACATGTAATTTAAATGCTAAATTATAAATACTAAAAAATACTCAAAATTACAGGGTGTTACAGGTTCTTCCACAAAATAGCCAAAGGGGGGATATTGAAAATGTTATTTTCATATTGATATATAAATTAGCTATATTCTCGTGACAAAATATTGAGTCGATCGGTCTAATGAAGTCAATTCGTCTTTAGTCAGGTGCGATCTAATTTAGGTTAGATTAACCTAGAAGATGAAAATGGAAGATCATGCATCGTCGAATTATGTATCCACAGATTCAATTAAAGATTAAAGATATACCCTTTTTGATCGATTATGAATTTTAAAAGGCTAATCACGCATGTGCACATTTTCTAACAATGTTTTACAAACTGCATTTATTTTTTAAAACGTGTGAGGGTTTTAATAAAAACGGATTCAAATAACATGTTCAAAGTATCAGAGGGTTTTAATGATTTTAAAACATTTTTAGATTTTGTCTATGTTTCAATTTGTCCTCGAAACTATTCTAAAATGGTCATGAATTCGACCCTTCTCACGACCACTATTTGTGTCCGTGAGTGCTGCTCCATCAGCAAGGAACGAAATTCAGTTCGTGTATTCAAAATCCCTACTGGACAAAATCGTGTGAACGTCTACATCTTACCGTGTGCAAAGATAAAAAAATATTAAAATCCTCCATAAATAGTCAATTTTTCCTCTTATTTACAAATATCTAAAAACCTCATTATCAAGACACTTCTCTGAGATATTTTAAAGTTTAATAGCATTTTACTTTGCATCTGATTCCAAGATCACTTTTTCCTTACTTTTTTGTCAAAATCATATCTCTTTTATATCTAATGTCCTTATGAGTGAATTGAGAGTGCTTTGGATCATATCCAAACACTAGCTTTGTAATTCAAATCAATCCTTTGGTGAATTGCTATGATCTAGTACTCCTAAATCTGAAATTATAGGCATTTTAGTCTATTGTAGAGTTTGAGGTGTGGTGCAACTTCAAGGGATAACGGTGTTATTCATCTAATTCGTGGATCTAGGATTGCATTTTTAAAGAGGGGGGGGGGGGGGGGGGGGGGGAGAAATGTAAAAGTTCATATGTAGCTAAGCAAAAGTCTATATGTGAGAGTTACCATCTTGCCTATTGTAAATTTCTGTGCAAGTAAAAAGAAAAGTTGTGAGTGCATTGAGGTTTTTCACCCCTTGGTGGGGAATTTTCCTCAGAAACCTTATCCTATGTTTATTTGTGTTTATTTGTACAGATTTAATCTCATACACCTAACCTAGTTAGTTTTCTAAATTGTTATTTGCTGAAAATTTAATAGAGTGTTGTAGATATAGATTTGTTAAAATAAATTCACTTAGTTCAAGTTTTGCGCATTTTTAAATAATTTTGATAAGGTTTAAAACAAAATAAGTGTTAAGGATTTAAAATTAAGAACAAAATTGTGAAAGTGCAAAAAAAAATTGGTCAAGTATGCTAACTAACCATTTCATCCCCCCCCCCCCCCCCCCCCCCCCCCCCCCCTCTAGGTTAGTTCTTGTGTAATTGAGTTGCCTTCAAATTATATTTCCTCAAAATTCCAAACATATACAAGATACCATAAAACATGGTTTATGAGGAATGGTAACAAACTTTGACGCACTCCAAATCTAATCTCTACTTGAAAAGAAATTTTACGAAGGATAATAAGGTGCCTCTCACACAATCCCTATCGTGTAGTAACCTATTAACCTTTAAATTCTTTCCCAAATTCAATGAGAATTCAGTTCAAACTCCGTGCAATGAGCGAATAAGTTCATTATCTTCCTTACAAGTCGTGACACGCTACAAATTCTTTAACAATCCGAAATGTCTCCAATTTTACATCATGGAGTGTTTGATCATAACAATTCAGCAAGTGTAATGAATTGTCAAAGATAATATGAAGGTTTGATTTAAATCTACTCTCAATTCTCTCAAAAACACTTTAAATCAAACATAAATTAACGCTTCAAAATTTTTAGAAAAAAGTGAGATTTGAAATTAAAGAGAGATAGAAGATCTATCTACTTTGAAAATCACTTAAAATGGTGTTTCATTTATGTATTTTCTAGATCTCTAAAAATTGGAGAGAAATTGGTCTTTAAATTAGAAAATTTCAAAATCTGGAATCATCTACGCATGGTTAGATTTGTTCGTGGGCACTATTTCAACCAGTATAGAAATCTCGGCAAATCCATGCACATAGGCTCAAATAATACCATGCGAACGGAGCATGCACATAACCATACTTTTTAATCGTGCAAACGATTGTATCCAATAAAATTTTCTAAAGGCTTTAAATTGTTTAAAATGCTAGGACCACTTCCCAAAACAGTTTCATAACATTTTAAAATAAGACTGCTTTTCAAATCACTTGTTTAAACTTTACAAAATTGTCACACATTTAGTTATCAAAGTGCAGCATTTTAAAAAACAATTGTGCGCATGTCTGTTTGTAAAATTCACAACAATATAAAAAGATAAAATCTTAACTTCAATACGAATGTACAACAACAAAATTCTTCAATGAGCGTTGTGCATGATCTACAATCTTCAAGGCCCATATAACTCTAACCTAGACAAATGAATGCACGTCATTCATAAAGAAGTAAGTCTATGTGAATTGATGGACTTTAATGTTTTATTATGTGAGCTATGCAACTAATTATAATTCAAAATTATATTTTCAGAGTTACATCGTTCTATCTCGACTAGCCCTACCTTCGTTGAGTTCTCAAACCTCGTTACCACCATCCATGCCGATGTCCGCTCACGCCTTGAGCATATATACATCTTATGCAAAGACATTTGGATATGAATTTTCATGCCATTGTCTTCTAGCCAGTTAATTTAGTCATGGTCTATCTTCAAAAAACTCTCCCTAGTGTAAAGGGAACAAGCTTCATATGCATCGTTTTAGGTCACTCCTAGTGGTTCAGCGTTGTGTCAACAATGCTTATGAGGTTTAATTTTCAGTGAATTTTCACATCCACCACACCTTTAACATTTCCAAACTCTCTTCCTTCTAGGGCCCACATTCCCCCAACACCTCTTACCCCAACGGAGGGACAACTAATTTGTTCCCACATTGACCACGTTGAGGGTGTCTTAGCATCCTAAGTATTTTCATCCATGTATGATGGCTACATCCGTGTACTCATCCGATGGCATTGTCAGCCCTAGTACTAAGACACTTGGATCACCGCAGCCATATCGTCGTGCATTAATCCCTACTTCTTACACTAGTTTATGGACTATATGGTCTCTTTCCGTGGATAAGAGAGTGATATAGGAGCATAAGTGATAAGGAATAATTTTTTACTTGTCATTAAATATTTTGAGCAGCTTATAGATTGATGATGTTACTGTTAAGGCCTACTATCTTATGACATCCGTCTTCTATAACACTCTCCTTTATTCAGATTTACTATATAAATACGATTACCCTCACCCTTATTAACTACTTTATTATAAAAGATCAATGAGAATTACAAATTGGCCCTTTAGCCTCTAAAAATTATTGTTGTATAGTTTTTAGATTAAATCCTTTCCACTCCTAACTAAACATCAATTACGCATTAACACTTACCAATATGATGTAGGAAAAACTACATTCATTTGTTAATATTGATTAGCAATGATAATATCTTAACATAAGATGACTATTATACCAATCTAGTAAGATATATTTTTTCAATATAAAGTAAGAACACAGATTCCATGTTATCATCTTTGTATATGCTTAACAGAATGCCATCTAGTTTTTTTCTAGTAAATAAAATTTTAAGCATATTCTAATTCCAAGAATTTGTTAAGAACAAATCCAATTCTAAGTTTAAATATATGCTCAATATTAAAAAACTAAATTAAATTCTCTTTTATGCATGAGCAGCAATGGAACATGTTTCAGCGAGTATGTACTATGATATCTCTTTCAAATTCTTGATAATCATTTAGAATATATAATATCCTATTTAATTAGTGTAAATTGTTAATATTTTATATATGTTTTGTATAGAAATGAGGGCACCATCGATTATTAGTTTTCCCATGAAACAATTTAACATCAAACGTTATGTGTTATTCTATTTTGTATAACATTAGTCGCCAGCTATTTTAGTTGACAATGAGTTAAACCATTACAAAAATTCCATGGTGAGTCCTTAATATAGATGGTATCCATTAAAATAAAATTTGCATCTTAAAGACGTTTATATTTTTTAATTTATAATGACAGAAATTTTTGTGTATATTCTATTTACAATGTTCTCTCATGGGGAGATATTAATTCCCTTCCTAAACTCACGTGTTTGAGATAAAAAAATGAAAAAAAAAAGTTATAAACACATAAATGATAGTTACTTAATTGCAAAATTATGATTTTTAAGACATGATAGCCCTCGTAATCATGAGTTGCTTAACTAAGAAGTGATTTAAATGAATATATAATTTATTTAAGTAATTATGAGACCAACCACTGGAATATCGATCCCAAATTCTTTTTTAGCTTGACTTAACAAATCTTGGCATGACTGTTATTTTAGGAGTGATATTGGAACCACAAATCTCCTATTTTCCTCCTCTTCAACATAAATTACAAAATATCCATTTGAGATATCTAGGAACGTTATAGAATGTCCTCTTTCTATTGATGATGACATTCAAGTAATTTTCTTAACATTAATAATACACGACATATGAGTAGCTATATATCTATTAGGATTTCATGAGGGGTAAAAAAATAAAAGTAATTTTATGTATTTTGAGTTGGTTTCCTCCCCAGTCATATGTGAATATATGAATATAATGGGTTAGTGGCGGTAAGTAATTTTTATAGGGCCCAAATAAGAGACAGTAATATTTGAAGGGTCATATGGTGTTGCCTTTCAAGCTCATGATCGAGAATATATAGTGGAATTAAACCAAATAATTGTAGTAGAACGTCACTCCTATACTCAGGGTAACATAATAAATATGACCCATAAATCCAAGAGATGAGTATATTAGAGATAGATTGTTGTTGATTTATCATTTATCAAATGATCAAAACATGTGTAAGACAACCTGCAAAATGTTCACAAAATTTAATAGATCATACCAAGCATTTTATTCTCCCATGTATCAACCATATGTAGGGTTCAATAAAGAAACCAACACTAATACACTTCGAATTTCTCGATGGTGTTTAATATTGACTTCAAGTTTTCTAACTTGTAACGGTATATGAAACTTGTGTAAATTGTATCAAATTCTTGCTGCCCACGTTTTTGCTCAAAAGTCATAATGAACGAAGGCTGGGCTTCACTACAGTAAAGAGATATTTTGATCTTCATGGGTTAGACCAGCATTGTGGATTTTTTTTTTGGTGGAGACTAACGACTGGTGAAGGTTAGGTTATGTTACATCAAAATGGGAATAAAATATTGGGAAAATAGGTTTATGTGGAGTTATATTTGGCATTTCTTTAATGTTTTCTTATTTATATAAATAAAACTTTTAAGGGGTACTAACCTAAGTTTAAGATAATAATTTTATCATCATTTATTTCCCTTGCATTCGTATACACCTGGAGAGGATTATATGCTTAGGAGAGTATAACCCTTGTTGATGCAATTAAAGTAATGAAGTCATCATCCGTGGACGTAGTCATATTAGTGAAACACTAACATCTTATCTTATGCTTATTGATATGTGTTTTATCTTTACTTTGCATTAGATTGTACTCACTTCTTATCTCTTTAGGTTGTTCTTTATCTTAGATCTTAAGTGAGCATGAATCACTCTACTGAGTGAGTATCTTCACAACAAATTGGTAGCAAAGCTTTGGATTCTAGGGTCTTTTCGTTGTGTCCATCAAATGTGTTTGATAAAATTTCTATGTGGGATTTTTTGTTGGTAAAATTATTTCTTATTAGAGACTTGGTTTAAATATTAAAGAATGTCTGCATCTAAGGTTGCAAATATGCTAATGGTGAAGTTTGACTTGGAGAAGTTTGACGATTAATGCATTAACTTTGCCACGTGGTAATGTCAAGTGGGATATGCGCTAATCCAACTAGATTTTCATAAGGCGTTGAAAGGAATTTTGTTTAAACCTGAGGATATATTGCAGGATGATTTGAAGGAATACAATTTGCAACTACATAGAACTATCTAGTCAAATATCATGCAAAAACGTTGTATACTATGTGATGGAAGATGAATCAACAAAGTCAATATCGAAGAAAAATATATGGTGATAATCTGGAGAATCATCTTTATATCAAGAAGAATTTATTTTGATTTTATTATACTACAGGTATGTCCATTTCTAAACATCTACATGAGTTTAATAAAATTCTTTCCTATTTATTAATCATAAATGTTGATATTGATTATGAAGATGAATATATGTTACTTCTAAATTCACTTATGTATTCATATGAGAATTTAATCACCACATTGGTATATAGTAATGAAGAAGTGAAGTTTAAATGATGTCTATTTGTCATTGTTAGGAAGTAAATATTAGAAGAAGGAGACATGTGATTCTTAAACTAATACATTGGTTGAATGGGGTAGGATTAGAGAGGAAAGGAATGTTTGGATAGGAAGATCAAGGTCTAAGTCTTGGATTAAAGGCTTATATAATTTTTGTGTTAAAGTGTAAGAAAAATTAAAATTTCAAGAAGGACTACCCCAAGATAAAACCAATTGATAATAAGAAACTAGTGGCGGAGTCAAACAATTCTGTTAATTGAGAGGAAGATGAATTCAGGAGTGCGTTGGTAGTTTCTTCACAGAAATATCTTCGAATGAGTGGATTATTGATGCAGGGTATTCTAACCACATACTCTCGAATAGATATTTATTCCATATTTTTAAGGAGGTGCATAATGTCCATGTTTGTAGGTGGAAGGGTATTAGAACAATCAAATTAAAGAAATATGATGGAGTGACTAGAACTCTCACAAATAATCATTATGTTCTAAAGATGAAGAAGAATTTGATTTCCTTGGGTTTTTTAGAATTCAATAGGTGTAAGATTGTACTTGAGGGAAAAATGCTAAACGTTTTCTTGGGTGCCTTGGTGGTGGTGAGAGGAAAGAAAGAGGGAAACCTATATTTTTTCAAGGGAGCATGGTAGCATGTCATTTCTCAATTGTTGAAGATAAAGAAGAGGCAAAATGAATTCCACTGGGCTCTGGCATATGAATTTAGAGCATGCTGGGGAGAAAGACGTGACAGTGTTGTATGAGAAAGGTTTGTTAAAGGGTGTGACGAGTTGTAAGTTGGGATTTTTTTAGCATTATGTTCTTGGGGGGGGGGGGGGGGGAGGGGGACGAGTCAATTTTGGCACAATAATATTCATTGCATGAAGGGCATACTTGATTATATTCACACGCAAGTTTAGAGTCCTTCTAAAACATCATCTTTGGGGGGTAGTCATTAGTTTGTGACTTCAATTTTTGACTACTCTCAACATATTTAGGTCTATACCATCAAACATAAGAACACGGTGCTTAGGTTCTTAGATATACTATGTGGAGAATCAGACTGGAGGAAATATTAATGTGCTTAGGTCGAATAACAGCCGGTAGTATCGATATGATCATTACTTGAAGTATTGTTAAGATGATGGTATTGTTCAATATTTTATGGTCTGTAAGACTTCACAACAAAATAAAGTAGCGGATAAGATGAATCAAACCTTACTTAATAAGGTGAGGTTTACGTTGTCCAATGCGGGATTTCTTAAGTATTTTTGGGCAAAGGCTTTATCCAACAATGGCTTCATTGTCATTAATTTTCCATATAACGCAATTGACTATAAAACTCCTATGAAGTCTTGGTTGGATTCACATATTACCTATAAAATGATGCATATATTTGGGTGATGTGCTTATTTTCATGTTAGTGAAGAAAAAGAGTTCAAGTGGAGGTTACTACTTAAATTGTCTCTTGAATTGAAGCGGTTGAGGTTCCAGAAGAGGAACCTAGTTAAAAATGGTAAGAATAACCATATTTGGCTAGCGTAAGAGAACATAGGGTTTGAAAACCAACGAGGAGATATGGCTTCGGTTGTCTCTTCAAATGAAGCGGTTGATGACACGATTGTTGATGCATTAGTGCTTTATGGTAATGATTGTCTACGTTCATGATGCAATAAGTTACACTCATTATATCGAGTGGAAGTTTTCATGAGGAGATTATTTTTTTCACAAGAATAAAACTTGAGAGATTGCAAAGTTTTCTAAGGAGACAAATTATGTCGTGTGTAAGTGGATGCATGCTAATAAAGATGGGCTCTAAATCGTTACGTTCGTTACTAGGTAAGATTGTTAGCCAAGGGTTTTACAATAATGGAGGTTGTAGTTGATAATGAAGTGTTATCTCCGATGGTGATACACACTTTGATTTGAGTGTTACTATCTATGGTGGATCATTTTCACTTAGAGCTTGAACAACTCGATGTCAAAATGGTGTTCTTGAAGGGATATCTAGAGGAAGAGATTTATATGTCTCAACCAGAAGGATTCAAAATTGTTTAAAAGGAAGAGATTTATATGTCTATTACAAGTGACTTGATGAAGGTACGTTTATTTATTTACTTGCGTATGTTGATTACATGCTCATTGCTTGTTCGAGAATAGTTCAAATTGACAATGAAAAGGTTATATTAATCGGATAATTTGAGATAAATGTTCGGTTAAAGATAATGAGATTTTTAGCATGGATATTAGTATAGATAAGAATAAGGGAAGGTTCATTCTCATACGTGGTAAATACCTATAAAAGGTCGTATGCAAGTGAAATGGGTACCTTGATGTATTTTAAAGTTTGTATGCATCTGGATCTAGCTTAAGCGATGAGAGTTAGGAGTTAGTACATGGAAGATAGTGGGAAAGAGCATTGGCATGTAGCCAAATGGATTTTGTAGTATGTACAGGGATCACTTGATATGGGAGTTATGTACTAACATATAGGGAATTCACATACTTATGGGTATGTTGATTCGAACTATACGGGTGATTTGGATAAAGATCGATCGACTACACCATATGATTTTACATTGGCTAATGGTCGGTGAGCTGGAAGTCCATGTTGCAGGACATGATTTCTTTGTCTACTAAGAATGTGGAATATATAAAAGCAAAAGAGCCATTACATATGCACAATGTGTTCAGGGTCTTAATGGTGGTTTGGGAATTTCACAAGATTATGTGGAGGTTAATTGTGATAGCCAAGATTCTATCCACTTGGCTAAGAATCAAGTTCATCTCGGGAGGACTAAGCATATTGATGTTCGATTTCATTTCATATGGGAGTTTGTGGATGGAGATGTTATTGTTTTGAACAAAATTGGTACCCATGATAATTCAATCGACATGCTAACGAATATGGTACTAGTGGTCAAATTTATGCATTGTTCAAATTTTATAAATGTTTTATATTGTTAAGGCCTTTTTAGGTTATTAGATGGTTGTGTTCCAAGATAATTGAGTTGGTGTATGGGGGTTATGTAAATCTTTTGACAAGGTAAATATTTGTAGAAATTGTCTCAGATTCTTGCTACCTAGTTTTTTTTTTTTGTCTAAAGGCACGACGATGAGCTTCATTGTAGTAAAGAGATATTTCATTAGTCACGGGTTAAAAAATAATTTTGTAGTTTGTTTATGCAAAAAATTGCGAACAACGAAGGTTGGATTTTATTATAGCAAACTTGGCGTCAGATTGCGTAGAAATGGGTTTAAATGAGGGTTATATTAGGTATTTTCCCCATGTTTGCTCTTTTGTATAAATAAATTTTTTTAGGGCTTCTCACCTACGTTGATGACCAACTTTGAATAATCATTTGCTTCTCTTGTTCTAGTATATACATTAAGATTATTATGATCTTGGGCGAGTTGTAACCTTTGTTGATTAAATCAAAGTAAATAAGCCATCATCCGTGGACGTAGCTATATTGGTGAATCACATACATTTGTCTTGTGCTTGTTAGTGTGTGTATTCTCTTTACTTTCTCATTACTTTATATATAGATTGTATTCTCTTGTTATCTCTTTGGGTTGTTCTTGCCTGAATGACTCTATTGAGTGAGTATCCACACAAGAAAACCTTTCGAATGAATAACTACTTAATGCATCTTAACCCTAAGTGGTATTGAGTAATGTTATACATTTTAAAACATGAAGTAAGTGAAAAACCTATGTAAAATATATGACATTTTGAAGTCAAAATAATATAACATGTTCACATTGTCTGATTAACATAATCATTCCCCATAAAACCTTTATATTTTGAGTTAATTACAACTACACCCCTTAAATTGTTTCCAGATCTCAATTTACATCCTAAACGTTTTTGTAGGCCCGACTGTGATGTAGGCAACCCAGTAATAAAATTCATAGAAATACTCTCCCACTTCCACGCGGGTATTTCCAATGGCTGAAGCAACCCTGATGGTTTCTGGTGGTCCACCTTTACCAGCTGGCAGGTAGAACACTTGGACACAAAATCAGCAATGTCCTTTTTCATCTCACTCCACCAGTATTGTCGCCTCATATCGTGGTACATCTTATCTCCACGTAGTAATTACTATTAGAACGCGACAAAAAATATATTATCCACTTACTATTTTATAACGTGCAACAAAATTTATGTTAGCCACTTGTTATTTTATAATGTGCAATAATTAATTTCATCGCGGTTAACTTTTAGCGACGAGCTTTGAACAAGGAATGTTAAGGAAGTAATGTTTATCGCAATAGATATTTAGCAACGACTTTATTAGATTTAAGGATGAATAAGTTCGTTGTTTATCAGTCGGTTTGTTATAAGTGGTGTGGTGAGATTTCCTGGGTGTGGCGTTTGAGCGATTGTGTGTCGAGGGGTATGTGTGTGGAGAGAGAGAGAGAGAGAGAGAGATAGGAAGGGAGATTATTTTACTTTACACTTTTGAGGTGGAGACAGTGTTAACTCAATTGGAGAGGAAAGAATGAAGGAGAGAGAGAGAGAGAGAGAGAGAGAGGAAATTAGGGGTATTTTGATAAACTCATTTTTATCCTCGTGTGTTTTCCAAGTGTTTTCCATATATTCTATCCGGTGTGTCCTTCTCCCATGTAACTTGATGAGAAATCCACCGCACAACATATCTTATACACACTTACCATGGATGAAACACTCACACTTATGCCCTTCATCTACCTTTGAGCAACACCCATTGGTGAAAGGGACAAAACCTCAACTCTCATCCCAAACCCTCACCTTAGAAAAAAGCCCCCCTCTCTCTATTTCTCAAAAGAGGAGCCAAAGACTTACGGTATTAACCCTCTTAAGGTTCCTTTTACAAGTGAAATACCCCATCTTGAAAACTCTTCTTTTGTAGGCACGATCTCGTTCGCTACAGCGAACCTAACTTTGGTGTAGCGCCTCACAAATTGAAATACGCCATAAAAAAAAGGGGAAGAAGAGCTCCCTTGGATGCAGCGAACCTGTTGCACCACTAGTATTATGAGTCAAACTCCACGGTGACTACTTTACAAAATGATTAGTGAATCATCATGAGGACAATGATCGTTTGAAATAACCAAAGGAGGACTCTCGCCAACAGGGTTGCATTTGTAATATATTCTGGATGTTAGGAATGGTGATAATAGGGATATCACATATTAAGATGTCTCTATTGGACCATACCAAGGATGTTTATTCGCATCATACTTCTATTTGATACATATATTTGCACACACATGCAAAATTATTTCAATTTTTAACTCACATGCATCTGTCGCATGTATGTACCGTAGGTTTGTTGGAATAAAATGTAGTAGCAAGTGTTAAGAGACTCAAATAGAGCCTGTAACGTGTTGATAAAGTCTTAACGGAACCATGCACTGCT
This sequence comes from Sambucus nigra, assembly GCA_949130495.1. Classification (NCBI taxonomy): domain Eukaryota; kingdom Viridiplantae; phylum Streptophyta; class Magnoliopsida; order Dipsacales; family Adoxaceae; genus Sambucus; species Sambucus nigra. The sequence continues at coordinate 456,757,995 of OX422210.1, read as the reverse complement.
ACAGGATCACCACTTTACCAAAAGATTTCAAAAAACAAGATTTTAACGGAAGGAACCAATTGCTTTCTTGACAATGGATATTGAAGGTATTATACAATCTGTATAGCCACAAAATATTAATGAAATGATGCTTTTGCAAATGAGATTTACCAAGTATGTGAGAGAAACTGCAACTACTTGAACTTTCTCGTATTGGGAGAATAAAGAACCAAAAATAAATGTTTTGTATATGGAAATGGTGACTACAACTTTACAAAACTGTGCCTACAAATGTTTGTCAGTCATATCTCATAATCCGCCCAAGTGAGAAGTAACATTCATAAATACATCTTCTTTGCAACGAATTGTGAGACCACCCATTGGATGATTAAACCCGAATTCTTCCTCAGCTTGACTTAACAAGTCTTGGAATGAAGGCTGTTTCAAGAGTGATATTGGAACCACAAATCTCCTCTTTTCATTCTCTCCAACATAAACTGCAAAATAGCCTTTGGGGACATCTAAAGTTGTTGAAGCAGCAATGTTTGTTTTAAATAAAGAGCATCCAAGAATCTGTTTAGCATGAAGAATACGAGACATATGGATGGCCATGATTATACAAGAACGCTTCTTTTTAATGAAAGAATGAAGACGAAAGGAAAAGCTAAAATGACTTGATAAAGTTTGTGATGAATTGTGATTTTTAAGCCCCATATATAGATGTAATTAGTGAGTGATCCTTCATATGTAGAATGAATGGTGGAGAGGGAATTGGATGGGTTCGGTGAATAGCACATGAAGGATCACATGGTTTTGTCTTCAAGCTCAACATCAAATATTAGAATGAGAGGCTAGCTTTGTACAATCTTTTTTTTTTTTTTTTTTATAATCCCCAACCTCCACACGAATGAGCCTTTTGAATTCTCTCGTGCAACTTAACCAGGAGGGGTACTGCGCAAGACTAACCTCCCACATGCATCCCGCTTAAATATTGACTTATCAACTGGGAATCGAACCCACCACCGTGCGTCTAACCACACAGTCTCAAACCCGCCCATAGGCATACCAGGGTGGGTAGCGATGTACAATCATTATGAAGCACACTTTGGCTGGAGCCTACAAGTGTCCTCACCGCTATTAATATTATTCTTTTTTTTTTGGTTTCTACCAGGGTATCCACTAGCGACTTAGTGACTAATCCCTTCGCTGATTGTAGGCACCTCTATGGGTGGGACAGCTGGCCCAGAGATTTAAGGCTGCTCCATACCCAAGGCGGGAATCGAACCCCCGACACTTGGTTAAGAGAGGAAGAGCTCCTACCGCTCTACCACACCCCCTGGGTTCGCTATTAATATTATTCGAAACTCACAAATTTCTTATAGAAAACTATATGACAATGGCACACAAGGACTGATAGAGGACGTACCTGAGTATAGCTCTTAGCTGTATTCACATGCATTATAATTTGTAAGGAGACATCGATGTGAAGCTATGTACCCTGCAGGACACTCAATAGTTGTACTAGTGTGATTCTAAAGGAGTGTGAATAAAAAGTGGTTCAAGTTATGAAATGATAAGGCCCTAGTACACATTATACTTTGTCAAAAAATTAATGTGCCATTACCTGGTAACTGCCATATAACAGTGACAACGATAAACTTTGCAGGACAGTCTATATTTGTACGGATGTGATTCAGAACAAGCCTTGAATAGTGTAGGTTAAAAATACTTCACCAAAAACAATGTAGGTTTAAATCTGACTTCAAAAGCATGAGGTGATAAAGTAATGCATAAACACCTATTTAGTAAATAAAAGGGAATTCCTATACAGGCAATGCATAAAACGCCAAATGATTCAGCCATAGCCACCCTCAGGCAATGAAGGTCAAACAAAGGGTGTAAGTATCTGCTCTAGTATTCGTCTCTGAGAATATCAATTTTTCTCCGCTTTATGTTGGGTGAACAGTGTCGCAATTTGTCCTTTTACTACAAAATTCCCTTCATGACAATAATAGGTATCAGTTATAATAAGCAATATATTGATTCTTAACCCAACACTGCAAAACTAACTAAAATAACAGGCAAAAAAATGCTTCGACTGTTAATGTTGCCCATCTAACAAACTAGTGCATCCGAGTCTAGTAATATGTTTAAGCAAAAAATTGGGAGTTTTGGTATAATATAGTTGTGAGGGAGATTTGGTCATGCATCACTATATAATATGGTGTAACACTAAATTCTTCATCTATCCTTATTATATATATATAGTCTCTTGTAAGCTTTGGGAAAACGTTTTTCTCGCGGATTGAAACTGAGAGCTTGTGGCTCTAGTTCTCGACAATAGTGAAAATTGTCTCTTCTCATGTGGATGTGTGTTAATCTTTTCCAAACCATATAAATTTGTGCTTTCCTGTGTTTGTTTTTCGTTTAGGTGACATTTTTCGTATAGACCATGTGCTTCGGCCATTTTTTTTTGTCAAAACGTCATCGTACGTAATCATGGGTAAACAATACCACTAATAACAATTCAAAGTTTAAGATAATAATAAATCATCTTCAATAAAATATTTTCCTCACACCAAGTAATTATTTTTTCTAGAAATGTATATATTTTGAAAACAATTTTATCATATGTAATAGCTATGCTTATTTAAAAATGATATATACTATTAATTATGTATAAATATTACATATATAGAATTAAGATCCTGTGCGGGAGCTTTACTTAGAGAACATTTTGTGTAAAATTGAACTTGTTTTTGAAAATAAAATAATTGGAATTTATTAGTTTGTATTTTTTGGGTTAATGTTTGGGTTGACTAATTAGTTACTATTGGGCCTCCATAAAGTTAGATTCATTAAGAGTGATATTTTTCAAGAACATTCTAGATCCCTCTTGTTTATTTTGGAGAGTGTAAGAAATAGTAGAATAGTGGAGATAGATGTAGAAGGTTCTAGAGATTCAATCTTGACCCTTGATGTAAATTTAATCTCCACCATTCATTTGAGTTGGAGGATAGTATAAATAGGGGTGATGTCTCCACATTTTGTATCAAGCAAAATTTAGTGAGTTCTAATAAAAGAGTTCCTTTCACCAAATAGTTCTCCACTCCTTTTTTCATATATTTTTCTCCCTCTCCTAAATATATAAACAACCTCTTCCAACAAAGTGGTATCAGAGTCAAGGTTCTAAAATGGCTAATGGTATGGTTCCTTTCCAAATCCCTCAACTCACCAAAGACAACTACAACCATTGGAGTGTCAAGATGAAGGTGTTACTCGCTTCTAAAGATGTTTGAGAGATCGTTGAAAAAGGCTACAATGAGCCTCAAGATGAAGTCACTCTATCCCAAGCTCAAAGGGATAGATTAAAAGAAGAAAGAAGAAAGAGTCAAAAGGCTCTCACTCTCATTCACCAAGCATTGGATGAAGGTACGTTTGAGAAAATTGCGTTTGCCACAACCGCTAAAGAAGCATGGGAGACTCTACAAAATTCTCATAAGGGGATTGAGAAGGTAAATAAAGTTCGTCTCCAAACACTTAGAGGTGAGTTACTTTCAGATTATTTTGCTAGAGTTTTGGCTATTGCCAATCAACTGAAAACTAATGGTGAAAATATGAGCGATACACGGGTGGTAGAAAAAATCCTCCGCTTTTTAAGTTCCAAGTTTGACTATGTTATTGTAGCAATTGAAGAATCTAAAGATACAAATTCTATGGGAATTGATGAACTCATGGGTTCCTTAAAAGCCCATGAAGAGAGACTTAACAGGAAAAGTCAGGAGACTTTAGAGCAAGCTCTTCAAACAAAGCTTACTCTAAAAGAAGGAAGAGAATACAACAACGAACGGAGCCAAAGAGGAAGAGGCGGAGGTCAATTTCGAGGAAGAGGCGGTGTGGAGTTTTTCAACAATGAAAGGCAAAACTCATATCCAGCAAGAGGACGTGCAAGAGGGGGTAACACGAGACCAAGGTACGAAAAATCTCAAATTAAGTGTTATAATTGTCAAAAATTCGGCCATTATGCTTCGAAATGCAGAATTAACTCTAATATTGTGGAGGAGAAGGCTAACTATGTTGAAAAGGAAAAGCACGAGGATTCGACATTGTTATTAGCATACAAAGGAGAACATAATGGAGAAAGCAAGACGTGGTATCTTGACACGGGAGCAAGCAACCATATGTGTGGCAAAAAGGATATGTTTGTGGAACTTGATGAATCAGTAAAGGGCAATGTTACTTTTGGAGATGAATCAAAAGTGCCGGTGAAAAGAAAATGTAAGATATTGATTCGTATGAAAAATGGGAAGCACCAATTTATTTCAAATGTCTACTATGTGCCAAGCATGAAAACAAATATCTTGAGTCTGGGACAACTCTTAGAGAAAGGTTATGATATCCACATGAAAGATCATAGTCTTTCTTTAAGAGACCAAAAAATGAATTTAATTGTTAAAGTACCTATGGCAGGAAATAGAATGTTTTTGCTAAACATTCAAAGTGAAGGTGCAATGTGTTTAAATGCTTTCTTTAAAGCCATGTCTTGGCTTTGGCACTTAAGGTTTGGGCATCTAAATTTTAGTGGCTTAAAATTGTTGCATAACAAAAGAATGGTTAATGGGTTGCCTTCCATTAATCATCCGGATCAATTATGTGAAGGATGCTTACTTGGAAAACATTCTAGAATGAGTTTTCCAAAAGAGTTAATTACAAGAGCAAAGAAGCCCCTAGAACTCATTTATACTGATGTGTGTGACCTTATTACTCCTTGTTCTTTTGTCAAAAATAGATACTTTCTACTTTTCATTGATGATTTTAGTAGAAAGACATGGGTTTATTTCCTAAAAGAAAAATCAGAAGTATTTTGTTCTTTTAAGAAATTTCAAGCACTTGTGGAAAAAGAAAGTGGTTATGAAATAAAATCTATGCAATCCGATAGAGGAGGCGAATTCACTTCTAAAGATTTTGAAAAGTTTTGTGAAGAAAATGGGATACGCCGTCCTCTAACGGTTGCATACTCACCTCAACAAAATGGAGTTGCTGAAAGAAAAAATAGATCCATTTTAAATATGACTCAAAGCATGTTGAAAAGTAAAAGAATGCCAAAATAATTTTGGGGCAAAGCTGTGGATTGTGCCGTTTATCTGTCAAATAGAAGCCCCACTACAAGTGTGTGGAGTAAAACTCCACAAGAAGCATGGAGCGGGAGAAAACCCGGAATTTCTCATTTGAGAGTATTTGGGAGCATTGCATATGCTCATGTGTCGGATCAAAAGCGAACAAAGCTTGATGATAAGAGTGAAAAATACATATTTGTTGGCTACGATTCACGCTCCAAAGGCTACAAGTTGTACAATCCAATCAGTGGAAAAGTCTCACGAGTAGAGATGTCAAGTTTGATGAAGAAGGCTCATGGAATTGGGATGCTCAGGAGGAAAACTATGACTTTCTTCCTTTGTTTGAAGAAGAAGATAAAGATAGCAGCAATGGCTCTCTTCCTTTGTTTGGAATTCTATGTCGAGCGAGACACTGAAGATGATTATCACCGACCAAGTTTCGACTATGATAAAAGCCATATCAAAGGCTCTCCCACACACCTATAATAGTTATTCCGGTTGGCATATTCTGATGAAATTTTCTGAGATGATAGATTCGGTAAAATTTAATAATTACCACAAGGAGTTCTCAGATTGCATATAGAATTCAGAGAAGAGGGAGGAGTTTGATTCCAAGTAGAATGATTTTGTTGACATGAGTTTGACTCTTTTTTATAGGTCCAATAATGCAACAACATAAGGTGCAACAACACAAGGCATAAGCTTGGATGGTTACACTTATTTGTCCACGTGATTGAGTCTTTTAATGTGAAACACCATTTGCGATGTTTGGTTTTGTTTGAATGTTTTGGTTTTATACGTAAAGCACCTTAGTTGTGCGGAATGTTTGATTTAATGCAAAAGACCTTCATTTAAGCTTTACAATTGTTATCCAATGAATTCCTAGGATAATCAACACATATAATAAACAATAATTTCATTCATTTATCAAATATGGATCAATTATTTCATCCACTATTACAAAAATTCCATTCATTTATCAACCAACCAAAGCTATTTTACATGATCTGCATCATGAAAAAGCAATTGCTAAAAATGCAATCACCCCATATTCATTTCTAATGCTTCGTGCTTTTCATTCCACTCATGCATATTCACAAGTAGTTCACGGTAGTCTCCATTAACTTTTCTGGGGGTCAAGCCATTGGAAAAATCAACACGAATGTAGTTTGTAATTAGGGAACCTAATAAATCGTCGACCAGGATTTGCTTATATATTTGACATCCGCATAATTATGCGATTGACGTAGTTACATGAAAATTGGATTTTTAATAGGTAGTTGATGCCATTCCATGCATGTTTAGAGTTTAAAATCACACTTCTTCAAAAAGATCAAACTTACAAAATTAATCAAAGTTTGGAGGCATACACTCTAAATGAGAGAAAAAACATATTTCAGGCCTTTAATCCTCAAAATCGTGCAACTATAATCAAAAACGAAAAAGAAAAAAAGAAATAACTCGGGTGTTAGTTGTGTTTGGGTTTAGGTTTGAATTTGAAGCTGAAGAACCTTAATAAACAAACAAATAGTCAAAACCTAACATGATCAACTTGTGTTAGATGTTGTGATTTGGATTTGGAAGTAGAATAGGTAGCTGAAAAGTGGGATTTTGCAATAGAGTTGGCTTTTAATGTTGACAATATTTGTTAAAGAGAATATATAATCATAACAATGTCTACACTATGCCCGACACATGAATTGTCCCTTTTAAATTTTATTTTAATAATCAACTCAACATTAGCGTGTGGGAATAATCCGACCAAATGGGAGGAGCTGACACATGTCTGACAGTCTTGATAAATGACTGTAGCTTAGAACAAAGAACAATAGAGTAGCCGTTCAACATCTTGGGCTTGGATTTTCTCAACCATATCACTACAGGATTCCAAGGGCGTAGAGTCCAACGCAATTAATTCTCTTTATATTTTCTATAAATGTAACTCACACCCCTAGAAATAGGGGTAGTTAATCTTTTTTATAACGAGTTGATCAATAAAAGAGATAAAAAATACCCTCGTGGGCATAAGCAGGTTGACGAACCAGATATATTCTGTGTTATGTAAGTTTGATTTTATATTCTGCTCCGCTCAGTTATGTTGAATTTCTAAGATGGGATGATTGATACCATCGATCATATTTTCCAGTAATATCAAGCAATGACTTTGTACAGAAGCAATGAAGCCCGCATATTCCACATCTTCCAATCTAGGTTAGAGTATACCACACTAAAATGGTTTGAAAAGTTACCACACAGTCAGTCAACAACTTCAAGAAACTCATGGAGGCATTAAGTGCATGATTAGGGAATCTGTGTTATTAATGATACGACTAACCTAGATGGGGATGAATAGATTTGATCTTATCTTGTGGTCAATTTTATGAATTCAATGTTTTTTCTAGAAATTTTAAAACACCTAATACATGATTCAATAAATTTTATGGAAAATGTCTTCAATTTACCACATAACAAGTTTAATTAGGTAGAATCTAGAGAGAATACCTATAAAACATAACCTAAGTCAATTTGAGCCAATTCAAAATACATGTGTGATCGAAGTTATGTGTGTGGTTCAAAGCGTGCAATTGAATATAAAATAATCATAAACATTCATATGACAAATTTTATGAGGAAAACCACCCACCCAAGGGAAAAAAAACCTTAATGCACTCGAATTTCTATTTTTACTTGAACATATGTTTTACAGAAGGTAAGAGAATACCTATCACAAAATAACTCTCATGTAGTTACCTATGGACCTTAAAACTTTTCCCCATAAACGAGTTGAAATCGACACCGAGCTCTACGATGTAAATAAGGAACTTCACTCCCCTCCTTGGAATCAATGGCACACTCAAATTTCTTTAATAAATCAAAGTGCATCCTCTCTAGATCTAGGAATATATGATCATAGAAATTCAAAGTAGAATTATGAATGGTAATAGGAGATGTGAATCCGAACCAAAACACTATTAATTCTCTCTCAAAATCATAAGTTCAAATGTAGGTTTTCTCAAATTTCGAAGGAAGAATTGAAAACTGAAATAGAGAAGCAAAGTAAAATGATATCAGTCGCGAAAATTCTCTCAGATATGTGTTTAAGCCATGTGGTTTTTTATATAATAAAATGGGAGAAAAAATGTCATATTTACAGTATTTTTCAAAAATATGGCTTTGTTGCATGAATGGTTGACCTTTTTTCGTGTGCACGCAGTTAGGTAATAAAGACTTAGAGGCAACGTCGCTCGCATAGTGCTAAAATAAGTTTCTATGAATGGGGTCATGCGCACACCCATAAAACACCCATAGTCGAATATGGTCATTTCCAATTTGCACAACATAACACATCTTAGTTAAAAATTACTTATTTGACTATCTTAAAAGGACATTTTAAAAAATGTGAAAGTGTGTGTCAAGCCTTAAGTCAATTTGCAATATATGCCTAAAACAATAAAGTTTTCAATCCAATGTGAACGTACAACAACGAAAGTCTTCTACTGGTGGATTGCAATATCTTCAATCTTTAAAGATTCATCTAGATAAATGAATGTGCCTCACTCAAACATATCAAGTTTATATGACTTGAATGACTTAATGACTCAATTTTTTTACATGAAAATAAGCTAACAAAAATATATTGTAAAATTACATTTTCAATTTCTCCCTTTGGCTACTCGATGGAAAAATACATATAACCCAAAATAAACTTAATTACCCATATTAAGCACGCATCACATTAGCCATATAATATTATCAAGTAGGAAGTGATTCATAAGTCTATTAAAAATACCAACGACGCATCAATAGTCAAATCTGAACATGGCCAGAGTCAAAATTAACATAGTATGCCTGAAATCACATGAAACAACAAAAAGAATTACATGAACAACATCATGAACAAATAAAAACTCCCCCTTCTTAAGAATCCTATAAAAATATCAAAATCATATGAATGAAATAAATCATGATAACATGTGATGTGTAACCAAATTATATAATATCAATGAGCAACACAATTATTATAGTTCCCGTATCTTAGATTTATCTCCCCCTTTTATCAGGGAAAGTCAAAGCTAAGAAATAAGTAATTACAATGGATATATCGTGGTAATAAAGAGATATCACAATGACAAATAGTACTAGCAAAGAAATAGCTAATATAGCACGCGAAATACAAAAGTTGTAACATGAATACACAATGAGCCTCTAAAAATGTATCATAATATGAATCCTAAAACAATAACTAGTGATGAAAGATATAAATTAATAATCATAGATGTATGATATGTGATATATAAACAATTTAACTTGAATTAGGTCATATACGAAGCATGGACATAGCAATATGAGTATAAGAATTTGAATAACAATTGAAGATAAGAATATGGATGAAGTAAAATAATATATAAATTTAATAAAAACATCCATATAACCATAAAATAAATATCCAATTATCAAGTACCAAAAAACTAGGCACGAATATAAAAAAATCATAAAGATAATGCAAAAAAATCTCTAGACGAAAGCATGTTAGTAATAATGAAATAGTACCACAACAATGAAAATATATCCATAATAAGTTGACATATAAGTTAAAGAGATAAAACTCCCCCTAAAGTAAACATTACTCCCCCTCCAGCTATTCATGACAAAGCAAAACATAAGAAGTATGTAAAACATACGAAACATGATAGGAATAAGACTATCATAATAATATATCATGGAAGCGTTTGATAGAGACATGTGAGCATGGAATATATGAAATAACATGTGAGACAATGATAATAAGCATATATGTCAAACAATCAAGAATAGTGCGATATCAAAAAGAGATATCTTAAAACATATAAGCTCACCAGAGATAATAAACAAGATGTAGTCCTAAACACTAATTGAGGGAGCAATAAAAAGTCACTAGAATTATGAAAAGCCATAAGGGATAAGGAGTTTAAGATCGAACTAGCAAGATACTAACACGATAAGCACAATATCTACTAAAAATTCGACCAAATCTTAATAGACTGGCGCCATGGTTCATTTTGTAGTTGTATAAATACATATCATATCGCCTGGATGAGTGAAACTAATGTTCATATATGTATATTTGCACTCTTCTAGTATAATGGCCTTTTAGCCTCCACATAAGGCATGTGGTTTATAACACCACACATCAAGGGTTCAAACTCCACTTACCCCACTTTATGGATTTAGATCTAATATAAACCCATACCATTATGTGTGGTGGTTAAATTAGGGACAATATCGATGGTAGTATAGTGGGATATTACACGAATATCATATAGATTCAATCCAAACTATGACTGAGGTCCAATTAATCACTCTAACTAACCAAGATATACAAAGAACAAAAAGGGTAGCCAATAATAGTCTTGGAGAATATTTAAATCACTAAGATCATCTAAATACTAATCATAACATATAAGTTATAGAAAGATAATGGAATCAAATAACTATCTTCAAAGCATAAAGTAAAACAAATATGCTAAGAATTAAGCAAAAGCATAGGTACCAATAAATCATAATAGCTTCCAAGAATGACAAAAAGTACTAAAAAGAGCATTCGTGCGCACGGTAAGCATTAGAGCCATGCGGATGCTTATCGTGTGAATGGGGTGATTTTTCCACCATTTGAACGAAAAAGTGGAATCTCCAAATAACGTTCAATAAATAGAAAAACTCTAAGAACAACTCTTAATCCCAAAACTCTCAACTCTAGTAGTATGAATGAATGAAAATGAATGAGAAAATTATTCATTTTAGCTCGTGTAACACAGAATATAGGATAAATTCAAATGAATGCATAAAATTAACAACCCACAGACATGTACACAAATTTAAACACAAAACATGTAAAGTTTGATAGTGATCAGGCAACATATGACATTTTTACGTGACACGGTGATTTCGTTTAAATCTTCATTAAAAACATGAATTAGAAACACAGACAATCCAAATCGCAATGAATTCAACATACAAGGATCAAAATTCTTATCACGCCAATATTTTGCAACTCTATAATATCATTTAAGACATGATTTATGTGATAAATAAGAATACAAAATCAATATGAATACACATAATCAAATCTTGGAAAATTATAAATAATACTTACAGACAATATTTCTATTAATATCATTTTATATAAAAAGAAAGATATTTCATTCCATTTACTCCCTCAAGCATATGTTATTAAAATTTCTTTCAAATGCCAACTGAAGACCAATTTTCATTTTTAAAAAGATATGTGTTATCGTCTTTTTTTATATTGGTTCAAGTTCTTAGCTTATGGCTCATTTTCAACATATGTATCATGTTCTGCTTATTGTATTTTCGCACACCTAGATGACATCTACCCAAAATATTTAAATTTCCAAATTGGGTGTAATCACTCTAATGGCATCCCTTATCAATGCTTTTGAAAATGGTAATTTTTCAACTCCTTCATAATGTTAAACAATAAAAAATCTCACACTTGGACAATAAAAATGCTAACAATATCTTGGGATTTGATCATCATCAAAATAAGCACTAAAATCAATAATCACAAAAGTATACTCATATGCAATAAGTGAAATCCACGCTAAAGTAGTGTAAAATAAATAACATATATTTCAATAAATTTGTCAATCTTGATTTATGAAATGAATTTTAACCTAACAATTAAATCAACCAACATTTCCAATCAATCAGTTTAAAATTAACTTTTAATCACCATTCAAGTTAAATCAATCATCAAATCAATAAGATTGAAAAATTTAACAATTTATCATAAAATAATAAAAGAAAGATTTTTTTAGAATTTTTGAATAAGAATGATGCATGTATTTACAAAATCATGTTTAGTAGATAAAATATCATGGAAATAAAATGCATGAAAAATACTCATAGGCATGAAAATTGATACAATTTGAAACTCTCTCGCCAATAATGACTTGTTTTCCCACATATTAAGAATGAACTAGGAATGAAAATCTACAATAACTTTTTCATAATGTAAAACTATCTATCTAGATAGCAATGGATATTCCATCCGTGGGAACAATGGAATGAACAAACTTCATCTCTTTCATCTCAACTTTCCTTTGAGGGACATCAATTGCAATCTTATTTTTAGGTGCATCCCTAGGAAAACTCTACCGGCCTTTCGTATTCATATCTCATTCCTCTTAGGAATCTTATGAATAGTCCTTGGAACTAGAGTGTGGTTTCCAAGTCTTGGTCTTGGTCTAGGAATATTACGTCTATTATCACTCCTTATTTTTCACAAGAGAATTCATCATTCTTGTCAATTTATCTACATAACATTTTAATGTCATTAATATGATCTCTAGGGTAAATTTCATTGTTATTGTCAATGAACTTAATATTTTCCCATCTCAAGCATCCATAATATTAATTCGTATGGCATTGTACTTTATAAAAAGTTCAATAGGAAAACTTCTTTCTCATTCTCTTTTATGCCTCTTGAGATCTCAAATCACCTCTTTCAAGTTTCTTTCATTTGAATCAAAAGTGGTAACTATGGTTAAATTAATTATAAATGATCATCCATCACGAACTTTGTGAGCTCTCCTTTCGACTATCATACTATGAAAATGCAGAGGAATATGTGGTAATGGTCTTATCTTACCATCACGATGTTTAACAAACTTCTTACTATCAAAGACATATTTGGGAGACAAATCATCTTCCTTTTTGGAACTGAAGGAACTAGAATCACATTTTATTTTAATATTTTTAAACTTGTAACAAAAGGATTCTTTGTTTTCTTCCTTGTGATAAAATATGCAAGGGAATAATTCCAGATGATCCTTTGAAACTTTGTGATCAATCCTATTCATCCTTTTCAAATCATTATTCTCTTTCACTTTATATGTCTTCCCATTTTTCTTCAAAATAAAAAAGTGCTCTCCTTAGAATAATGTGATGAACACTCAGTAAATAAGTCAATGACAAGAAAATGAACACTCAGTCAATGATTCAAATTCAATTTCCAATGACTCAAATATTTTCTCATGTTCACTTTTAGAACCTTAAAACAAGAAGTAATTTCTACACTTTTTAAAGTTCATGTGTCAAATCACCTTTCTCTTATTCCAAAACTTTGATTTTTTCGAAATCATAATTTTTTGAACATGTCAATCTTATTAAATCATAATTTTGTAATCTCAAAGCTTGATTATATTCTTTCTACTCACAAGTCAATTCCAGTAACTCGCCATTCTCTTTTTCAATCAATTTTAACTTTTCCTTGACAATTTTACTAGTCATATAGAGTTATTTAAAACAATATTTTTCTATTTCACGGTGTTTGACTTGATTAGCTAAATTTACATTCAACTTTTTCATTTTGAGAAGTTTATTATTTAACTATTTAATCTCATAACATTCATCAAAATCAACATCAGTGAATCTCAATTTTGTCGAAGAATAAGAAGATTTTTTTTCTTCTTGTTAATTTTGGATTTAAATTAATCTATCCTTATACTATGACTAAAACATAGGATTAACATCGCAACAATTAATATTAGAAGAAAAATCAAAATCTAATATCATAACACCCATAATCACACAAGAAAAACACTGCACATTCAAACTAGATTTAAGAACAGTCAACATAACAAGCACATAACAAGACATACATCAACTCAAGCATGTTAATGAAACAAATATAAACACCTTGATGTGATGCAAATTGAGTAATATATGTTATTAATAATAGTGTTAAACCTACAACAAACCTAGAGGGGATGCATTAGGTTTGATCATATCTCATGGTTAATTTTTTGAATTCATTACTTTTTCTTGCAAATTTAATACACCTAACACATCAGTCAACCAATCATATATAAAATGTATTCAATTAATCACATAAAAATTTAAAATACGTAAATCAAGAAAGAATAACTAAAAATCATAACGCAATTCAATTTTAAGGCAATTCACTATATCTAAGTGATGTGTCTGATTCAAAGTTTTCAATTGAATATAAAACAATCACAAACATTATTAATATAGAATTTATAAGGAAAATCCCATAACTAGGGGTAAAAAGCCTCAACGCACTCAAATTTCCAATTCTACTTGAAAATGTGTTTTACAAAAGACAATAAAATACCTCTCACATAAGAATTATCACGCAATTACTTATGTACCTTGCAATGTTTCCCCATAGACAAACAAAAATTCACAAAGGGAAGCATGATGAGAATGAAGAACTCCACACTGTCCTTAGAATCCCACACTATAATTTCTTCAATACAACGAAGTGCATTTTTTTTCAATCTGTAAGTATGTAATCATAGATATTCAAAGTAGAATTAAAATTTGTAATAAGATGTGTGAATATGAACCGAAACACTCTCATTTATCTATAAAAAGCATTGATCAAGTATAGATCTTATTTTTATCAAATTCGGAGGGAACAAGTGAAATTAGAAATCAAGAAGCAAAGTGAAATGCTCTCAACCTCTAAAATAATGTCAGATATGTGTTTGAGTTCTGAGGCAAGTCAAATCTGGTTATTTCCCACTTGGACAACACAACACATCTTAGTAAAAAAATCACTCGTTTAATCATTTTAAAAACACACTTTGAAAAATTTGCCAGTGTAAGTGAAGCCTTAAGTTAATTTAAACTATCTACTAAAAAGGATACAATTTTCAATCCAATGTGAATGTATTGCAATGGAAGTCTTCAACAAGTGTCTTATAGGATCTTCAATCTTAAAAGGTCCATATGACTCTACGACTCAATTGGTTTGACATGAGAATAAGTCAACTAATATATATTATAATATTATATTTTTAAATATTCATCACTGACAAATCTCGTACCAAAAGGATGGATTCACTCCTCACAATGTGGAAGAAGCCCCAGTAAACCTTACAGGAATGTGCTTAGTGGTACTAGAAAACCTATAACGAAGTGGAGGATTTCTCTAAGAAAATTGCCATGGATTCTTTAAAGATGGGTCATCCGAGAAAGTCCTTGTTACACCAATCTCTCAAAAAAGAAATAGGAAAACACTATTAAGGACCTTATGTTCAGATTTACAAAGTACGCCAATGTGTTATATGTTGTATCTAGCACCTATCCCGACATTGCTCAAAGGCGACCAAGAAAGGTGATAAAAAAATGATCCCGAGAACGGGGAAAGTACCAAAATGGAAGATCAAAGAACAATGATAAAAAAGACCCTACTAAGGCTAATCAGGATATCAATATTGTTTTCAAGGAGCCGATTTACAACATCTAAAGTAAAATTAGGGATTTGTAGTTTTTCTATTGGCCATGGACGATGACAAGAGATACTTGAAAGAGGAAAATTCAGATGCTCATATCATAAATAAAATGGAAAAAGACAGAGAAATTAAAAATACTCAAGTCAAACTTGGAGGAGTTGGCCCAAGATGGCTATCTAGATGACTATGCGTAGAAGAAGGGCAAAAAGACCACTAGAGAGGATGACTAGAAACCTCACAATTTCCTTGATGAAAATGAAGTATAGGTCAACCTATGAACATATGACACGTGTCTTAGATGCCACACCATAGAAGAATATGCAGAAGGTCCATGTATAGCCATACTACATGTCGCTCCCTAGGTCGCAAACAAAACACGTCATCCCTTACCCTTTAGCATTTTAAGGGGGCATGTCCATACCCCTAACAGGACACGATCTCTTACCTAATCAGTTCAGCCCTACCGCAAACATTGCTATATCATCATAGCACTTGCTAACTGTCCACTTTCTAGAAAGATTCGTCCCCAATAACACTTATCCACATATTAGATGCATAATGCATGTGATCCCCATTGGATTTTCATAAATATAAATGCTCACCTCCTCATTTGGCAAGACATATTTGGCAATGAAGCTCTATCGAATTCTCCACTGAATCTCTATATCTTTCTCTGTTTATCTCTCTCTCCCTCTATCTATATATTTATCTATACTCGATAGCACACTAAAGTCTACTTTGGTCACCTGAGCTACATACGTCCGCGGACCCTCTATAACCTAGACTATCAGGTCGCATACCTCTTAACACAGAACCCTTATGTTCATGCATTTAGCCTTAGTTATTTCTTGTAGACCTCTAAAGCCCATTGAATATTGCACTATTACATATGAATAATGAGAATGAGGCATCAAACTGGACGTAGGATCATTTTTAGTCGGACCACTTTCTATCTTGTGTTCTATCCTAATATATTTACTTTATTATGCATTCTATACTTTATGATGGTCGGGTATACCTTTGATGGCATGGATCATTATTATCAACCCAATTTCCAACATCATCATTTTGGCTCTGTTTTTGGGAACAAGGTGTTATACCAAGTAACCCTCAAGGCAGGTCTGATATACCTTATTTCATTTGTGAGGATCTTCAGGTCATTATCCCATGGGTGAATCTTTCGTTATTAGACCCACATTTGAATATAAACCGTCTATGGGGACTCTTATATCCAAATTTCTACTTCAAGCCTATTTGATTGTTTTTTGGGCACACCCACTTATCCTAATGATGTTACATACTTAGACCATGCTGAAAATCTTGACTAGCCATGGCTTTGCAAAGGTTGGTTAATTGGGATGCATCCATGTTCAGCTTTCTTTACACTCTTAGGCACCTTATGCCATTTTGTCTCCTATATAGTAGGGATTTTTCTACAAAACTTATGTTCTTTTGAAAATAAGGACTTTTGCGCCTTAGGTTAACACCAGGAGGACCTTTTTTGTCCTTTTCTCAGGGGTGAAATACTAATTTTTATCTAATTTGGGGGGGGGGGGACCCACGTCTGCACCATGTTGAATGTGGCCTAGCATGTTTCCTTCAAAAAGGGCACAACCTCTATACAACAAATTAGATCATTTTTTTTATATTTTTGGCATATAATGATTTTTCATTAAAAATTCTTTATGTTAAATCGAAGAAGTCGTGGAATGCTTAAAATCCCTATGGCAAATGTTAGGTTACAAAAGGCTAGATTAGGTGATTTAAAAATAGATGATTCTATGTACAAAATCTAACTTGGAAATTGACTTAAGGATCGGTAAACTGTCCATGATAGGTTATGATACGTTTAATAAATTTTTAGTTACTTTTCCATCCAAATGAGAGTTCTCGAAAAATTATCCACTCGATGAAACCATCTCGGGAGATAAATCGTGTTCGCTCGTATAACTTCTGGTGGAGAAAACTCCTTGAAAAGGTAGGCCATGGACACATCCTTGTTAACTCAACAAGCCACAACCATGTCTTCTATTGTCTAGACATGCAGTAGTGTTTGTTCAAAGGATGCATCTCTTGTTAATACTTGCTCTCTTTTGATTCTCCTTACTCTATAAATTATGGTTTTCTTACCATGATTCAGTTCATCTCTGAGAATATTTTTCTAAAGACTAACCAATTATAATAGTCATAGAAGGCAGTTATGATCAGATTCCCAGCAAACTGAAGATGTAACAAACTTACTGAGATGCATCAACCATCTGTATAAAGGTCAAGCCTCTCCAAGGCCAGATTAACGTCCCTTGACAAATAATTTTGATGCTTGAGTTTGTAGCCTTCACCAACATGCAGAAGGCCATAAACACTCAAGGGTTCATGACAAAAGAAGAGAAGGCCGCACTCATATCACTGAAAAAGAGGAAACATGAGGATTGAGGACTAGAAAATCCCTATAGCGAGTTCACACCGCTGAACTGCAACTTATAGGATATCTTTCAAATCATTAAGGAGAATAACCTCCTCAAGTGGCCTGATAGTTTGAAATCCCATACTCATAATTAGGATAGGAGAAAATGGTGTAAGTTCCATCGAAATCACGGCCACATAATTGTATAATGCTTCAGTGGTTTAAAGGGGATGCAACTTGAGACTAAAACAACTGCATGCTTATCTCTATAACTTCAAAAAAAATTGCATCATTATAATAAAAAATCAAGTTTATATATTGCCTTTATGTTTTATGAGCACACATATATTTCAATACTGAGTTCTCACTTTATTTTCATGTCTTTTGAATAAATTATTATTCTAACATGTTTGAAAAGAACTTAACAACTGATCATCGTAAAGATTGACATGAATGGGAGAAATGCCCTTAGAATGAAGGTCATGTTAGCCTCGGGTGACTTATAATACCCACTATAGCCTCGAGTGTCTTATAATACCCTAAGATAGCCTTGGGTGTCATCTAATACCCCATGAAAGCCAGGGTTGGATTTAGAATAATCTAGAAAAGTCAGGATTGGATTCAAAATATCTGGACAACCACGGGTTGCTTAAAAATACCCTGCCATAGGTGGCTTAAAAATACCTAGGCATGGATTGCATGAAAATACCTCACAACCGTGTGTGGCTTAAAAATACCAAGCTAGAGGAGGATTGAAAATACCCCACAATTATGGGTCGGTTAAAAATACCCCATAACTATGGGCGACTTGAAAATATCTGACCAGGGGAGGCTTGAAAATACCCCACATTCATGGGTGGGTTAAAAATACCTATCCAGATCATTCCTGAAAACCACTACAGTTTATTACTACCTCGGTAGGCATCTTAATGTTATACAAACAAATTTTAGATATAACAAAGGATGTCCACATTAGGAATACTAAAGTTATGCCAATAACCTCCGCGGATTAAAGCTAAATATTTAAATGTAATCAAACATGAAATAATACATCATAAGGCATAAAACAGACAATGGAGATATATTCAAGAGGCTGCGAAAACATATGACTACATTAACAAAGGCCGTGAAGGTAAAAAAAATAATTGTGGAAATATAGATGCTCAACCAAAATTTCAATCTTTCGATAAATAATTACAGCAATTAAGAGAAAGTGGAGAAATTATAAAAGATCATGATTGATCATCTTCTTCTTTATCATATTCATCTCTATCCATGATAGTTTTAGTTTCTTCATCCTTATTTGTCGTAGCATCTTCCCTCTACTTTTTGGCCAATTCGTCATGGCATGGAGTCCCTCAATGCACCATGTAGGCTCTACATCAGTTAACCTCTAGCTATATATGTTCTCTTTGGCATCACGGTAATTTTTTGCAACATTGTGCATTATTTCTTTATAGTCGTGGATATAGGTCTTATTTTTAAGGAAGTAAAAATTTTGTGAAGTCCTAAATTAGGCCACGACATCCTCAATTATTTTCTTCAATGCTACGTCATGGTCATCATTCAATTTCTAGACAATTGTGACATGGTCGACAGCTAAGCTCTTCACTCCTCAGCATAGATTTGGACTAAACCTTGTGTTTTTTGGTTATGTGGTTGAACTTTTTCTCAGATGTTCCAATCTTTTTGGTATCCTCTAAGTATATAGCTTAATAACCTTACAGGCTTTTGTGACTTTTTTGTAGTTCTCCTTAGCTTTATTTTTGGCATGCTTTGTAGCCTCAACTTTGGCCTAAGAATTAAGTTTTGAGGCTTTCAAGTCATCTTCCATGGACTTCTTCCCAGCTTCAAAAGTGGAAGTCCTTGCACTGTCCTACTAGGATTGGTGACCCCCCTACACATCCATGTACAGTTTGTAAAGGTATTCATACTTTACACTTTGGGGAATGGTGGTCTTTGTGGCTCGGAGACGGGAAAAAATAAGTTTTAAAAAGGAAAATATTGAAAATTTTGTGGCATGTAAAAATAAAAGTGCAAATTTACCCTTAGGTAGTGAATAGTGTATTCTTCCCGATCTTCTGTGTCCTCACCTATCAGACACTTCTAGCCAACAACATTTGCAACTTTCCTCATCAGTGGGATTGTAGTGATAGTTGTGTTCTATTTAAATTTAGGGCCAGCCTTCCTTAAACGTGAATGAGAACGCCCATCTTTAGCAATTACTTCTCCGCTTTGGGGGATAGTCACATTGGAATTAACTGCCATAGTCATCCACGGAGGGTATGCAAAAAAGAAATATTAATCGAGCTCATATGAAAAAAAGAAATATTTATTGGGCTCAAAGTCCCATGGTCATCCCTCCCAGTGAAGGAAGATTGACCTTCCATTGTTAGGTTGGCAACAGCATCATCATCGATCAATAGAGGCCCTTCAATAATTACTCCACTTCTGTGGGCCAAACAGAGGCCACAACAATCTAAGGAGAAGCCTCATTTTCAACTTGAGGGGAAATATACTTACCTTCCATTTTCCTCTTCTTTACCTTGGTCTTTCGCGTAGCCTGGTTAAAGTCTTAAATAGTAGCTTCCATCTTATCCATCTGGGAAAGGAGCAGGTCTCTATCAATTACCATGGCCATTTGTCCCTCTGTAGTAATACCTAAAACACAAAGCATCAGTTGCAAAGTATAAAAAATTTAAATGAAAAAAGTGGACATTGAGTCAATGAAGAGTTTAGTACCTTCCACATACCTCATTGGTGGTTGGTGGGAGTTGTAGTAGCCAAGAGAAAATAGTGATTTCAGGCTCATTATGTTAAAAAAAGCTTTTTCTTGTTAGATATTGAGACTGCGGTCTCAATTCTCTTCCTCTTCCTCTTTGAGGGAGTTAAGCCTGCACAAATTGTATGGAAGAAATAAAAAACTATGGTAAGGAAAACAAATAAAGGTTGTGGCATATAAGAAGAAAGGATGTCATAAAATAATGTTAAAACAGATTAAGGTTGTGGAAAATTAAATGCTTGAGTGCATAATTCAAAAAGATTAAGTCCGCAGCCAATAAAAATACCTTCCCTAGGAGGATGACCACAAGTCCTCGATAACTTATGGGCTTGATGCCTCAGACTAATCTGGGTGAATATCACAGTTATCCCTAGAGATTTAAAAATAATTTCCCTCCCACTTCTTGACACAATAAGTCCTCCCCCTCATCAGTTACCTATCACCATTCTGCATGCCCACATAATAGTATTATGTGTTTTCCAAAGAGTTCTCCTTTAGCCTTTACAAGTCGAAGAACTCTGAAGTAGTTATATATCTTTTAAACTTCTTCTTCCATGCCACTAGGGAAGTAAGTATGTCCCTCTATACATTATGATCAACTTGGGTTGGTTCCAAGTTCATGACCTTGAAAATTTTCTTCACATGCACTAGGACATGAAGTCTCGGCTCTAAAAGAAATTATGTGAAGGGGGAAACAAACTTCGTCATAAGGGAGTGAAAAACCTGACCTTTGTTTCACAAATGGGATAGTGAAGACAATTCACTTAGGAAACTCACATGTCTTAGAAAGCCGGTTCAACCATTCCTCTCTCATTATACAATAATAGTGGAATGCAATGGGCACCCTTGTTAGTTCAATACTGCAACCAGATGGCCCAACCTTAGCATTCCTAATTTATATGGCATGAATTTCTATAGTAGCCATGACATATCACTCTGTGGAGGTTTGGTTGTTGGTTGAACATGTATCTTCCTCCATTCTATGAATTTCTTTTGCAACCTCCATTAAATCCTTACATTCAGAAAATCCTGCAAAGTGAGAGTTTATTTGAATGCAGTTTAGGCAGTCCTTAAGCTTATAAGGCCCAGTTATTTTCAATGGTTTGACATATAACAATGCGAGATGAGGAACCCTAAAGTTCCTCTTCCAAAATTCTTCCATGTACTCCTACGTATTCCAATGCATAAGACTGCAAAAAGGACTTGTAAAAGCAGAGAAGGCTCCACAATTAGAGGACCATATCTATTACACTACAAGAAAAAAATACAATTCATGACATGTGTTAGTGACATCAGTTCTTTCGTGTTGTTAAGGGGTATAGTTTTAGCGACACATATTAGTTTTGTGTCATGAAGAGTTTTTATTTGGGTGGGATCCACACTAAAATTTCCCCCCAAAACTCATTTACATTTAGCGACTTTCGATTGATGTTGGGAATTTGTTGCCCTACTATCAGCGACATGTTTTAGATATCGCGAAAGTATCACTTACTTTTAATGAGATGTGTGTCATGTCTTGAAATTCTATACACGTTTAGCTTCATCATTAGCATGTTGCGATATGTATTTTAATTTAATTTAAAAAAACATAAAATTTATCTCCCTTTTTTTTACAGCCAAAATATTATTTCCCCCATCAAAAATATGCTAAAACTCTAGTTAAAAAAAAATCCCTGAAAGAACACCCAAAAAACTTTTCTCTCTCATCTCACCCAATCACTGATCTCTCCATCTATCTCCATCCCTTCTATGTCCTTTCGATTATGGCCACCCTACTCACCCATCTCCAACCCCTATCTCTTCTTTGGCATCAACCCCTCTCTATACTCCAACATCTAACATTTCCATCCCTCTCCCCGGCCAAAACCCCTCCCTCTCTTTGGACATAAACGAAATCAGCACAAACTCCAAATCAAGGTATTTTAAGTGTGGATATATCAATCTTCAGACTATATAGAATGGATTTTTAGATCGTAGTTTGAACAATGGAAGTTTTTTTTTTATTTTTTTTAATTCATTTTTAGTTTTGTAATTGTTAAAATTGAGTACTCCAATTAGGTAATGCAAATTAATTCAAGAGAGCTAGTTTTGGTATGATTTAAATTGAGTATGTCGAACTTTTTTTGACGAGTTCGATGATGGTAACCCCCCTTTTTTTCCTGAGTTGCAAATTTTGTGCTATTTGTTTCAATGAAAATCATAAAATAAACTGTATTTTTTTTATTAAAACCATTTAAGTTGTCTAAATTAGTGAGTCTGTTGAAATTGGGTTATTTTTTGAAAATTGAGTTTGTAATGTTATCACAACCTTTGGTCATTGGTTTATTTAGTACAACCATAGATAACCTCGATTTGGAAAAGTATACACTGCACAAGTAAAACCTTAGCTACGCTTTAACTTAGGTAAGCTTACTTAAGTTAACCGTAGGTAAGCTTTAACTTTAGGACTTTCTATGAAACATTCTTCTCTATGGTTAATACTTCCTGGAATAAACTTTCTTCAGGTAGCCCAATGGATATATTTGCTTTAAACTCAAAAGAGTGAGAGTTGATCTCATAATTTGGAGTAAATTAGAAGTTAAAGACCTTTTTCCAAGAGATTCAAGACCTAGAAGACAAGCTCATCATTAAAGAAAGTAGATTTGGAGAAAATCCAAGTTCTTAAAAAAGAAATGTTATTTCCAAAACTAAAGTATATCTCAACTTCGGTCTTTCTAATGTGGAAAAATTTTCGTTTCAAAAGGCTAAATGTCAATGGATTTATGAAGGCTATATGAATAGAAAGTTCTACCATTCTCAATTGAACCAACATAGAAAAAATCAATGTATCCACTCGATCAAGGAGGATATTGGAAGAACTCTGGAAACTGAATATGAAATAGCTAAATATTTTCTTTCTTATTTTTCTGATCTCTTTTCTGCAAGTCAAACTAGTAGCCATACCATTCTTCAATTCTTCCCTAAATTGGTCAATGCTGATATGAACAAAAATCTTTCCAAAGTTCCTGATGAAGAAGAGATATGTAATGCTATAAAATATCTTAGTGCTAACAGTTGAGCTGGAACAGATGGCTTCAATGGATACTTCTTCACTTCATTTTCGTCAAATATCAAAGCAGATCTGATTCGTGCCATTCAAATCTTCTTTGTGGGAGAAGAAATACCCAAGTCTTGGAACTTAACTCTGATTTGTCTAATTTTAAAATCTCACAATTCAAAATATTGCAAAAGACTTCAGGCCAAGCTCCTAAATTCAAGATTGAGCCCTATTTTGCCCTCATTGATTTTTCCTTATCAAATAGGTTTTATGAAAAGTAGAGGTATATTAATTTTTTATATATATATAAGAGGGAAAAATCACCCACCCGTATAATTATTCATGGAGAAAAAGCCTCTCCAATGTGGCTTACAAGAAGAGGAAAACTTCAAACGAAGATAAAGAAAAAGAAAAGCCCAAAAACTAGAGAAAAGCAATACCACCTAAGGAATATAAAATGACGACATAATGTAATGGCATCCCAACTTGTCAAGTCCAACAACCCCTTAACCATAGCATGAAGATCCAAAGCATAATTAAGGATCATAGAATAAGTGAAATATAGTCCAATGTTAGCAAGACCATTATCTAACATGTTAGATTCCGTGTAGTAATGAGATAATTTTTTTTGAGAACTTTAAGGATTTCTTTAATTTCATTCACTAAGCTTGTGGGTACCCAAAATTAGAATAATAGGCCTAGACGAGTAGCCCAATTATAGCGGCCCAAAGTCCAGACCACCCATCTCTTAATCTGTTATGATTTAGTCTTCTCCCATGTTTCCATTAAGAGGGGTTCTAGGAGAAAATGGAAAATGTGGGGGAGTCCAACACCCCCACTCCCTGAAAATGGGCATCTATATAATAAACCCTAAGTCCGGGGCATATGGACACACTGTATTCTCTGTAATCACTCTCCGGAGTATATATAAATAATACTGGTTGCACCACTGTGGACGTAGGCACCTTTGCTGAACCACGTACATATTTTGTTGTGTGATTGGCATTTTGCATACTTTATTTTTCTTGGTTATTGTTCTTCTCTTATTTCTTTATGTTGAATAATAATTGTCACCATAATTGGCGCCGTCTGTGGGAACGTTCATCTTACCTGAGAAAGCCCACACCAAGAAAAGAGTTCAAAATGTCCGGTCACAGTAGTAATGCTCCCCAGGCAGGAGATATCCAAGAACCGCCTGCTCCTCTCAGGATTAGATCTGAAGTTCGGCGTTCAGATCAGGGGGCTCGCTTAGAAAGGCCAGCCTTCGAAGAAAACCAAGGACCACCGAGGTCCACACAGATATGCAGGCTGATTGATGCATATGAGGCGAGGCTCTACAAGCAGAGGGAGTCTTCTCGCAAGCACGAAGCTGATAATGCTCGCCTCAAAAGAAGATTAGAAAGGATGGAGAGAGAACTCTATCATGGTAGCAAGAGACGTCCATACCGCACTCCTAGCCCTCAGGCGAGCAAGTCTCGCAGCTGAGGAAGGAGCCACAGGCACGAATCCCAAAAAGCTGAGGGAAATGAGTCAGAGGACGACTTGCTCCAGCAACTGTGACTAGCTCGAAATCACAAGAGCCCAGATCGCAGCAACGAAAACATATGAAGTCTGTTCCGAAGGGAGATGGACCAACAACCTGCACATCACGGTACTAGATCGACCCGAGAACTCGCTAGGCGAGCTCTCGAAACTCAGATGAAGTCACCTTTCTCGAGGGAAATAGAAGAATAGTAAGCCCCCAAAAAGTTTTCTATTCCAAGGTTAAAAATTTATGATGGTAAGACTGATCTCATTGATCACGTCAGGTAGTACCGACAGGCTATGACCCTATGGAACCATCGAGATGCACTAATGTGTCGGATTTTTCCATCGAGCCTGCATGACGTGGTGAAGAAATGGTTCGAAAGGCTCCCCCACCGGTCCATCAGGAGTTTTAAGTCCCTAGATGAACTCTTTACGGCCCGATTCATTACTAGTAGCTCCCATCCCAAAAGGATGGACGCTTTGCTAACAATGAAAAAGACGCCTCAAGAGACCCTCCGAGACTACGCGAAGAGGTACTAGGAGTTATTCAACGAGGTCGAGGACTTCTCGGAGCAAGTGGCAGTGGCCTCTTTCAAAATTGGGCTACCCAACTCTTCCCTTCTGTACCAGTCCCTGACAAAGAAAGAAGCCATGACCATTGACGACCTAATGTCCTGCATCGAGAAATATGCTAAGGTGGAAGATGTGACCCGCCTCAGCAAGGGGGTCGAGCTAAGCTAGCTGTCAAGGGCAGTGACAAAACTGAGAACTAGAAGAAAGGAGGAAAGAATGGGGGCAAGAATGGCTCCAAGAATGGAGGAAACAATGATGTGTCGAAAGCATTTCAGGCGGTCAACACAGTATTCAGGGAACCAATTTACAAAATTCTCGCAAAATCAAAGACGAGCCATTCATCAAGTGGCCCAAGAAAATGGGAGGCGATCCCTCGAAGAGAAACAACGCGCTGAGATGCGCTTTTCACAAAGAATGAGGACATAATACTGAGCATTGCAAGGCTCTTAAGTCCCACCTCGAAGAGCTGGCCCAATCCGGACATCTGAACGAATTCGTGGAAAAAAAGGCAGAGAAAGTTGTCGCCCATAGAGAAGCAAGGCCTGATAACATGCTTGAAGACGATCCCGTCCATGAATTCGCACTAATTCATGGGGTATCGGACGTATAATAGATTCAGGGAAATTTAGCACGAATGGAGGTAACAAAGCTTATAGTAGTGATGCAAGATTTTCAGATCGATCCAGCGAAAATACAGTCAGGAAAGCGTCGGCGAGCAGATGACATCGACTATAGTAAGCATATCGTATTTACATATGAGGATCTGGTGGGAGTAAGAACCCCACATCATGATGCTTAAATCATTACCCTCAAGATAACAAACTATGACGTCGACAAGTTGCTCGTCGACCAAGGAAGCTCGTCCGAGGTAATGTATCTCTACCAGTTCAGAAAATTGAAATTAAGCATTGCCGACCTGAAGGAATCTACTGTCCCTTTGGTTGGCTTCGCTGGAAAGATGACTATGCCCTTATGAAAAGTCGTGCTGCTAGTAAGGGTAGGAAATGTTTCTAAAATGATCGAATTTCTGGTGGTCGACATTGACTCACCATATCAGGCTACCAGAGAAGAAGGCCGATAAGTCCAATGAGAAGGTTGAAGAACAAGGAGGTCTGATAGCTTCTAAATAGCAATTAAAATATTGAAGGCCCGGAGTAGAGGAGACCAGGCTCCTCCCCTATGAACGTGTCATCGAGGACCTGGAGGAAATCACAGCTGGAGATTGCGATGACAACAAGGTCTTCTTGATTGGATCTTCTCTCACAGATCAGGAGAAGAAGGAATTGACGACCCTACTAAGGAACAATATAGACATCTTTGCGTGGGAACCATACGAGCTGCCTGGAATTGATCCTAGTATGGTTTGTCATCAGCTGCACATCGATCCCACCTTCAAACCAATCGCGCAGAAGGCACGACGAACTGCACCCGAGAAGGCAAAAGCCTTGGAAAAAGAAGTGGAAAAACTGTTGGATGCAGGATCTATAAGGGAGGTACAATTCCCCAAATTGTTATCCAACCCAGTAGTAGTTCCAAAAATCAACGAGAAGTGGAAAGTTTGCATAGACTTCACTGACCTCAATAGTGCATGCCCTAAAGATAGTTTCCCCCTCCCAAAAATTGATCAACTGGTAGACGCAACAACAGCCCACGAGAGAATGAGTATTCTGGACGCATACTCAGGGTATCATCAGATCCCTCTGTATACTCCAGACCAGGACAAAACAACATTCATCACCACAGTTGGGTTATACTGCTACAAGGTCATGCCCTTTGGGCTAAAAAATGCAGGGGAAACTTACCAGCGGCTGGTCACCAAGATGTTCAAAGACCAAATGGGAGACATGATGGAGGTCTACATCGATGATATGCTCGTTAAAAGCAAGAACAAAGAATACCACCTCGCAAACCTATCAAGCACCTTCGAAATCCTTAGAAAGTACGAAATGAAATTTAACGCGATCAAATGTTCTTTCGGTGTTCAGTCAGGAAAATTCCTTGGGTACTTGGTCAGTAAGAGAGGCATCGAGGCTAACCCAGACCAGATCGATGCAATAAACAGGGTACAACCTCCTCGAACAATCCGAGATGTACAGAAGCTCACTGGTATGCTCGCTGCCTGAAACCTCTTTATCTATAAGTCCTCCAAGAAGTTCAGCCTTTCTTCCATCTTCTAAAAGGAAACAAAACGGTAGAATGGAACCCAGATTGCTCGCAAGCATTGGATGAGCTCAAGGCTTACCTTAGCTCCCCACCACTGCTCGTCATACCACAACAAACAGATTCTTTGTACTTATACCTCTCCGTTTCCAACCACACTGTCAGTTTCGCATTAATGTGCAAAATCGCAGGGATCCAGCACCCCGTTTACTACACAAGCAAGACTTTACTAGACGCCGAGCAGAGGTAACTACCACTGGAGAAGCTCCCTTTCGCACTAGTAGTGGATTCAAGAAAGCTGAAGCACTACTTCGAAGCCCACACTATCATCGTCCTTACATCGCACCCCCTTAAAGCAATCCTAAAGAAGGCGGATTTGTCAGGTAGACTGTCTAAATGGTCACTCGAGCTCAGACGATTTGATATCCAATTTCAACCAAGGAATGCAATCAAAGGGCAGGTCCTTACCGATTTCATAGTCGAATTCATAGGTGACCAACCTTGCAACCAACCTCAACCAACAGAAAAAAGAGGGAACCACGCGACGGAGGGAATATGGAAATTATTCGTTGATGGAGCCTCCAACTCAAAAGGGGCAGAAATAGACATTTTCCTCGTTACTCGAGAGGATATAATCCTTGGACAAGGAATCAGGCTTGGATTTGCAGCCTCCAACAACGAAACAGAATACGAATCTTTAATAGCCGACCTCCAAAAAGCGCACACTTTGGGAGCAAAGAATTTACAAGTGTTCGACGATTCTCAATTAGTCTCCAATTAGATAAGTGGAGACTACAATGCAAAAGATGAAAGAATGGTAGCTTACCCCGCCTTAGCAAAAAGACTAATGGCTAGCTTCGAAGAAATCAATGTCCAGTAGTTTCCCAGAGGACAGAAGAGCCATGCTGACGCCCTAGCAGCCCTGAGTTCAACAGTCGATTCTGACTTAAAAAAATAATCCCCATCGATTTCCTCGCTCATCCGAGCATTAACCGTAACAGCAAGCCGCCAGGCGTGGAGCAGGTGCTCCAAGTGGAGATAACACCCAACTGGATGGACCCTTTAAGGGACTATTTAAAGGATGGCACGCTCCCATATGATAAGAAGACCGCTCACCAAATAAGAGTCAAAGATGCTCGCTTTCACTTATCTCAAAAGGTTAAGCTATATAAGAGATCCTTTTTCGGTCCCTACCTTCAATGCGTTCACCCAAGGAATTTCGAGCAGGTTCTACATGAGCTTCATGAGGGAATCTGTGGAAGCCATATTGAAGGAAGGTCTTTGGCTTTCCGAGCAATGAAGGAAGGCTATTGGTGGCTATATATGAAAAGGGACTCTGTGATGTATGTTCACAAGGGCCTGAAATGCCAACTTCACTATCCTATGGTCCACCAACCTGCTAGCGACCTAAAATCACTGTCCAGCCCATGGCCATTTGCCCAATGGGGAATGGACATCATAGGACCACTTCCTACCGTTGCCGATAATCGCAAGTATCTATTGGTCGCAACTGACTACTTCACCACATGGATCGAGGCAGAACCCCTGGCGAACATTCGAGATGAAGATATGATAAGATTCATATGGAAAAATATAATCACACGTTTTGGCATCCCCAGAACCATCATCACTAACAATGGAACGCAGCTCGAGAGCGTCTCCTTCAAGAGTTTCTATGATGAGCATGGAATCAGACACCATTATTACTCGATTGCCTATCCTTAGAGCAATGGCCAAGATGAGGCTTCCAACAAAATAGTGATCGAAGAATTAAAGAAACGATTAGAGCAAGCCAAGGGCGCATGGGTAAATGAACTACCACATATTCTATGGGCCTACCGTACCAATCTATGACGAGCAATGGGGGAAACCCCATTCTTGTTGATGTATGGAATGGAGGCAGTCATCCCATTAGAAGCAGGCTTGCCAACAATGAGGTCCAGCCTTGTCAACCAGGGCCATAGTGATGCAGCATTGCTCGCTGAGCTCGACCTAGACGATGAGCGCTGAGAGATAGCCCTAGTGAAACTAGCGAGCTATCAGCAACATCTCATAAGGAACTACAACAAGAAGGTCAACCCAAGGGCATTTTGAGTTGGGGACTATATCCGAAGAAAAGTCCTCGGCAGCTCAGTAAAACCATCAGACGGTAAGCTAGGGCCAAACTGGGAAGGACCATTCAAGATAATAAGAGATAATCTGCAAGGTGCCTATCACTTAGAAACGCTGGAAGGCAGAGAGATACCCTAAGCATGGAACGCAGCCAATCTCAAGAAATTCTATTTTTAGATTCTTCTTTTGTTCTTTAGTTATGGAACTAGAGGTTCATTTTCCTTGTCATTAATGAAAAGTTATTTGGCAGTTGCATTCTACAAAGTATTAGTTAAGCTAATTTACAAGGTGTCAATGTATAAACTTTATAACCCTCACACCTTTTCCAAGTAACATGCACACTGATCATTACACTATAGCAGGGAAATGACCCTCCTCAGGTTTTCATTATGAAATATGAAAGACCTCTTAGCATTTCCCTTAGCAATATATGAAGCCCTATAGGAGATCCTTAGGCAATATGGCCAAGTCAAAATTAGTCACCAAAATAATGTTTGGTTGAAGAAAATCCATGAAAGATGCAAATATGTAAGGCTTATCAAAGGAGAACTTGGAAGGGCGACAGTGGCTGGAGGGGTACTGTAACATCCCCCCACTAAATGGCTCACTGCAGGACTGGGGGGACTAGGAGGACTGACCCTCGCTTCTTCAACTCCCTGCTTCAAAGTTATCAGGCAATAAGTAAAGGCGCTATGTTAAGAAGAGAAGAATGAGAAATAAAGAATGCACACATTCCTCAGACCCAGAGGGAGAACGAGAGGGTATAACTACCGGCGAAGGTGGAGAGGAGGCAGCAGCCGAGGGAGCTGGGGAGGAAGGCTTCTCATGCATCTATTTCCTTTAGAATTTGGTACCCAGCGTTTTCTTCCTGGAGCTCGTTGCACCAGTAGTTTTAGGTACCTTCGTCCTTCTCCTCCTTTTTTACGTTGGCTCTGTGGGATCAACCACGATCACAGGGAATGTACCCGGAGGAGGAACGACGACTGCGCGTCGTTGGAATTCAACATTTATTCTAGCAACTTCGACCTCCACCCGTTTCCTCAGCTCTGCATCCAATTTTGGAGACATGGGAGGGGGAACGGAGGCAATTGGGAATGCCTCCAATAGAGTTTGTGTTTGACCTTGGGACTTAGACTTCTTAGACCTGGATTTCTTAGCCT
Organism: Sambucus nigra; assembly: GCA_949130495.1. Lineage (NCBI taxonomy): Eukaryota > Viridiplantae > Streptophyta > Magnoliopsida > Dipsacales > Adoxaceae > Sambucus > Sambucus nigra. Next base: position 456,726,879 of record OX422210.1, on the reverse strand, counting down.
TCTTAGCAGGTGGATGAGAAGACCCTTCTCCCGTGGCAGCTTCGGTCGTGGTGCAGATGGTTTGGGGGTTGTAGCGGCCTTTGGTTTGAGCGTGGAAACACGGATCATGGGACAGTATGTAGGAAGTTCCGTGGGAGGTTATTTGGGGGTCTGTCTTAGAGGGAACTCAACCCCGAGAATGGAATTTCCCTTCAAACCCAACTTCAGGGAAGAAAATGAAAGAATTGGAGGATACACGGGATCACCCTCGATGAATTCAGTAATTTGGGCCAGTTGCTTCAGCTAATACCTTATCGATAATAGAGAGGTCACGTACCCTTGCCTACTGATGCTGGGGATGGTGACTCGCCCAGCTAATGTGGAACTCACAGCCCACATGGTAGTTGAGGAGAATAGAGAACATACCTCGCCAAAAGACACATTCGGGTTAGATAACTGAAACACTGAGCTAGATTGACGGCTGTATCGATTGGGATTGTAATGTTTGCTAGTGTATCCCACTCGGTGTATGAGGGCAGGTATCCTAGCAAAAACAGAAGAACCACGACCATTGAGGGGTCTTCAGTAATGAGGTCTACGGTGGTTGGATGGACCACTCTTGCCCCATGTTTGAAAAAATCACAAGTATAGAGGAAAATGTCCTCCCCATAGGGCCTCATTACAAAACTCAAAAAGTCGTCAACAAAGGAGGTCAGCTCCTTTCGACTCTGCCTCTTGTGGTTATTAAATGAGCGAGGAGGCAAGATTGTTTCCCCCGAGGGAGGATGGTTAATCTTAGATGCTATGACCGGGAAGCGCACATAAAGGAAACCCGTCAGGAGAACGCAGTTGGCGAAATTGGATAGGTTGTAACGACCCAAAGATCACTCCATGTCAAAAAGGACCCTATCAAGCCATGTGTAGAGGGACCCCAAGGTGATCGCAGCCAGAGGGAGCTTGATACCCCGGGCCAAATGAAGGGATGTGTTGATAAGATCCCTTCGAGGCTGGTCGTTGGGTTTTCCCATTAAAAAGAAGCGAGAAAGAATGACAAGGATATAGGCAGGAAGCTCTAGTAATGTACCTTATCCAGGGGCAGCCTCAGAGGAACTTCCTTCGAAAGGGTCCTTGAAAAAGTAGTTGATAAGGGGAGTGAACGTGGCTTTATTTGAAGTACTAATGCACCTTCGGCATACACGGTCCAACTTCAAACGGTCAGCAATTTCTTAGGCATCCAGGGCTTCATCGTAATAGGGATCATGACGTGTTGCCTCAAGGCCTAATAGCTCATACATATCCTCCAACGCTATTGTAAACTCTCCCCATGCAGTGATGAATGTGTGAGTAGTAGCATTCCAGCGAGATACCATAATGGGAAGAGCGGCATTATTTTTGGACAAGGTGAACTCACCAAACCACTTGGCTCGATGAAGCCCAATCTTAGCGAGGGTATCAGCATGGAAACTCTGCATATGAGCGTTCTAGGAAGAAAAGTGAGCAGGAGATCCCCCAGGACTTTCAAAATCGATGTGGAACCATGAGAAGTCCCTTCACTCAAGACGAAATCGGAGAGTCCCCTCGGGAGGTAGAAAGCCCCATTCATCAGAATTCTCATCTTCATCACCAAACGTCATGGCATCATACTTGACGATAAAAATGAAACTCTTGTAAAACCCAGCAAAGTCATCACCTTTGCCAAAAATGGGGGACCGGCGGTAGAATGCAACTGTTCTTGACGAGTAGCGGTCAATGAGGCAGCAGAAGGGGCGGTTACAACGGGGGCGGTAGGAGGAACACTGGTGGCAGGAGTGGTAGGGTTGCTTGAAGAGGCCATTGCAGACAACAGCAGTATGAAAAGGTCCAGTAAAAGAAGAATAGGAAATGAACAGGGAGGTGAACAACCGCATGTGGTGGTGCAAAAGATGAGAGGAGGAGGAGACTGAGTAAAGAAGAGGGCAATAATGGAGGCCGCACAGAGTTCGCACAAAGATATCTCTGAGGAAATATGAAAGCTTGAAGAAGAAGAGGAGAAAGGTTTGAAATTAAGAGACGTTTGAAAATTTTAAACCCTTTTAAGAACCTGTCGTTTGAGTTTCCCACCCTTGCACGTGCCAAGCCGCCTATAATCATTTCAAAAGCACACGTGGCACTTCGGGAAGTGTTTCGACTGCTGAAAAGACAGCGTTACGTCGAATACGAAGTGACGATTGGGGAATAGAAAGGGTTTCCTTCCTAACCAAGTTTATGTTTTGGCGCCAAAATGGTGTCAGACTTATCCATTAACACCTAACGGAAAATATGTCCCAACGGTTCAAAAAATCTATGATGTCCCCTCGCCACAGGTCGAAACGTTGTTTAAATTGTGACTCAGTTACATCGGGGAGAATTTCACTTACTAGGAGTCCAAACGAGTATTTAAGAAGGTTAGTAGGCCTTTCGGGGGAATTTCAAATAGTAAAGCTAGAATGGTTGAGGCTCGGCATGAGGAAAAAGTGGCGATGTCCCTTCGCACAAGCCCTAATGATAATGGCGCTTCGACTTAGGTACATCGGGGAGAATTTTACTTTTCCAGGAGATTATATCGTTGCGGTTCTAACGAGGAAAATAAAGCCAGAATTTTTTTCACGCAGAGAAGGTTCATCGGATTGAGAAGTTTCGTTCAGACATTTCTTGTTCCAACAAATCTCTCCACAAAGGGGCAAATGTAGAGGGGACTTGAATGTAATCCTGAGATTAGGGATAATTACTTAATTGGCAAAAGTGTTTGAGATTAAGTAACCGAAGCAGCTCAAGCGTGGCAGCTCAAGCGCGGCAACTCAGCGAGGTAGCTTGGCATGGAAACTCATACTTTAGCTTGTTGTATTGGTCATATTATATTTCTATTTATGTTGACTGTAAGCTATAACGGTTGTAATATTGTAACGAGATTAATAATGAGTTTTTGTGAGGCCAAACGGTACTTGCGAGAGACCAGGCTTGGCAGGACCTAGGAGAGCTTTCATGCTCTATCGAATAACCTCATCGTGGGAACTTTAGAGGGACCTGGTTTGGAAGATTGAGAAGTGAGGCACCATTGGAGCATGTCCTGACCATCTTAGATACAACTGGTAAAACACCGAGGGACCCTAACCGTGGAACCTTGGGCGGAGTAGCTTGGAGTTCTATCGGGTGTTGAGTTGAGAACTAAACAACCCTTTACTTAATGTCACATCTACTGTAGGTGATGTCACTAGCCAGCTAAACAATGTCAGACCTGCACTTAAGTAAACCACCGTGGTATTGGGGGCTGTCAGGCAGTTGGTGAGCTACCTCTGCGATAACAGTCCCTTGACACACAATGGTTAGGTAAAAAGGTATGTCTTGGCATTTAATGTTTATGACGTGGAGACAACTAGTGCATCAAGTATTTAATGTTGTGACATAAAGTATGAGGGATGTCTTTCATAGTCTTAAATAACTGAGTTGCCTCGGGGATGGTGTGGGAGGCTATTTAAGGACTCCAACCACCTTTGAGGAGAGGATGATCCTTTGAGAGTTTAGAAGTTATTACTAGAGAGGATATACATTTAGAGGGAGTTATTGCAAACCAGAGGGGGTTACTCACTCACTATTGTTATTTATTACGAAGCTTTTAATACTTGACATATATTCTTGAGGGTGTTTGGTGTGTTTATACCTGCCTACCGAGGTGTATCTAGGGTGCTTGCTTCTATCTCATTCTAGCCAACTTACTTCTAAGTTCCACTACCACTTTCTGAGTTATACACGAGAACTTTTGTGAGTTTAAACTGAGTTTATCTTCATTAAGTTTGTGTTTGCATGCCCTATCATTAATCCAAAGCTTTGGCCAATTATCTTAGCATTACCATACTCAAATAGGGGTTACACCTCCATCTATGATCTAAAGTAACCTCTTACAGATAGAGAATTGGAGATTTGCTTCTTGCTTAACCAAGATACAAGAGAACTAAAAAAATAGAAAAACCCACTCGAGGTGATTCTCCACCCATTAACATCCCCAGCCCAATTAGTATCCAAATAGGCAGTCAAATGGTCATCAGTATCAAAAGAGTTCCAAATACCGTAGGAAAGAGTGCCACTCACGCATTTGATTATACATATAAGGGAAAGGAAGTGGGAGTCTTTTAGGGATGCTTTATATCACGCACACACCCCAATGCTGAAGGAAATACCTAGACGACTAGTGTTAAGGTAAAGAAGACTACCTATCATACTTCCAAAGAGGTTTTTCTTTACATCCTTTCCTGACTCATCCTTGCTAAGCTTAATAGTAGAACTCATATGTGTACGTGAATGCTTAGCTGTGTCTAACCCAAACTTCTTCACTAGGTCTCTCTTGTATTTTTCTTGGCATATGAATATCCCATCCCCCAATTATCGTACCTGAAGACCTAAGAAGTAGGTAAACTCACCTACCATACTCATCTCCAACTGACTAGTCACCTCCTCCACAAATCGATGAGTATGCTGGTCATAAGTGGAATCGAAAACTATATCGTCGACATAGACTTGAGCAACCAAAATATCCCCTTTCCCTTAACGCACACATATTGTCATATCAACTCTCCCTCTCTTCAAGTCGTAGTCCAGGAGATCTGAATTAATCCTCTCATACCAAGATCGAGTAACTTGTTACAATCCATATAGGGCTTTCTTAAGATAGAAGACATAGTTGGGGATTTTTGGATCTTCAACACCTTTCTATTATTCCACAAAGACCTCTTTATGTAGAATGCCATTAAGAAAGGAAATATTAGCATCCATTTTATTAACCTTAAATTTTAGATGACATGCTATGTCTAGTAAAAGGCGAATAGACGCTATCCTAGTAACTGGAGAAAATGTCTCCAAAGTCGACACCCTTAATTTGAATGTAACCTTGAGCAACTAACCTAGCTCTGTTCGTAACTCTGATACCATTCTCATCCAATTTATTCTTATAAACCCATTTGTAAGAACATAATTTTCATTGTACATAGTTTACATAGAGTATATCGTATACCACTATGACCGTCGAGAGAAGCTCACGAACTTTTGTTCAATACGAAGGATCCGAATATCAAGTTTCTTCAATAATGGAAATCTACGAGATTAATTTTAGTAACAATTATGTTTAAGTTTTGAATTTGGCTTACGATTGTATTGGGATATTTTTCGAAACTATTTTTAATCAAAATGAGGCATATTCTAAATCCAAATAATTTTTGGAAGACCTGTAGGCGAGCTTTTTAAAATATTTATTTTTCTCTCATGTTGTTTAATTGACAAGGCAATGTATTACAAACGACATTGACAAATCGTTCAAATCAACCCCTCTAACGACATCACGTGTCATTTGATATGTCGCGCGAAGTTTCATTCCCTTATTACTTCAAATGACCACGTATTGTTTTGGTGCATTTGAGGACATTTCTTACGTCATTACTAACAACATCCAATGTCATTCAAATGACATTGAGAAGTCGTTCGAATGACCTCCGCTACCTCAGGTGTTTTGTTTTGTTTTGTTTTGTTATAAATACCTATTTCGAAAGACTTTTTCTTTAAGACTTTTTCCAAACAAAAGCTGCGAATCTGTAGAATTTTAGTCTTCACTTTTAGGACACAAAACCATGTTTTTGATTCACATAAAAGATTCCATATATGTTTGTGAATCGTTTGAAACCCAAAACACTTCTTGTTAAAGTTTTTCTTGTAGAGAAGATCTCTACTGTTGGATTGATAGTTCTTGCGGGGGATATTGCTAATGATTGCGGTCATTGGGGATACTCGAGGATATTCACTTTTGGTTCTAGGCTGCGATCTATGTGGAATTTTTGAGCGAGAATCATTGCAAATTTTTCTATGTAATTGTAAGTTGCGATTTACATAAACTAGTGAAATAAAGGGTTTTACCCAAAAGTTTTTTTTTTCTTAAATCTTGTTTGTCGCTTGATTTGTGATGGCATGTTTGAGTTATTCAAATACATGCATGATTAGGGTTTAATAAAATTTGAATTTAAAATTGAATCTAATTAAATATGTTTTAAATTGAAAATTAAATAATTAAATAATTAATTGATATCACTCATTCTCAAATTGGTTTCAGAGATTTTAGCTCAGGATTTTTACCGCTACAAATTTGTATCAGAGCTGATTGCACTAAATTAGCAAGTGATTCTTTTTCTATAAAATTTTTGTGATATCAATTTTTTAAAAATTATTATTTTGAAATATTTCGCAATTTTTTCGATGGAAAACTTATATAATCGTTTCCCGTCTTTGATGGAATGAATTATGCCAATTAGAAAGCCCGCACGAAATCTCGTTTAAATTCTATTGATGAATGTGTCTGGATTATTGGTGAAAGATCTTGGACTCCTCCCACTGTCAGTGTGGAAAAATTCGTAAATCCCAAATCTGTGTCTAACTAGAATGATGATGATTTTTAATGGAGTACCTATAACTCCCATGTCCTTAGCGCTATTTCTAGGTCCATCACCCCTAACGAGTTCCACCGTATTATGACATGCACCATGTCTAAAAAGTCATGGGATATGCTATAATTAACACATTAGGGTACCAACACGGTTAAAGCGTCAAAATTATAAAATTTGACCACCTAGTTTGAGACTATCACCATGTCAGAGTCCAAGTGTTTTTATGAGTTTTATTCTAGGTTGTAAGACATAGTTAATACAAGTTTTAATTTGGGTGAGAAAACTGAGGAGACGGGGGTTCTTAAAAGGATTTTGAAGTCACTCCCATCTCATTTTATTCCTAATGTCACTATTTTAAATTCATTGGGGATATTATATACAATTTTGTTAAAAGAACGCGTATGAGAAATTCAAACTTACGAGATCGACATGTTTCCCAAAACCGTTAAGCCTAAGGATAGAGTGATTTGGCTTAGGGAACAATCTAGAAAAGGTGAGAAATTATCTAAGAAGAATAAGAAGAAAAAGAGAGTTTATGAGTCCGAGTCTGAGGGAGAGTTTAATGTTGATGATGTGGCCACGTTTGCTAAATTTTTTAAAAAGTTTCTCAAATTTTCCATATAAAATTATTCCAGTAAAATGATGTTTTAGAAAAATAAAAAGAAAGAAGAGCTAAAGACAATGGTGAGAAAGTTGAATCAGCGAGATGTTTTGAGTGATAGGGAAGAGGACACAAAGAGTTTGAATATCCCACTATGGTAAAGAGAAACGTCAAGAAAATTTCTATGCTAGCCACTCTTAGCAATAGTGACAATGAGGTGAATGATTATGGGGTTGAATCTTCACATGGTATGTGTGTTGACTTTATGGCCAGTCACTTGAGCATACCCAGTTTGTCCCATAAAGACGAGTACACTTGTATACGTGAGATCCCCAATGATGATTTGAGTGTTTCTAGTGAGTGTGAGAGCGAGATTGAAAGTGAGGTGAAAGAGATCTCCAAAAAGCATTTAGAAAGTTATACATCGAGACCTTGAAGATGAATAAGTTCAATAAAGAGTTAGGTCTTAAAGTGTTATATTTGGAGAGAGAGAGAGAGATGTTTTGAGAGAATGTGAGGCATTGGTTAGTCAACTCGAGAAGGTGAAGGTTTCTATAAGTGATCAGTTGATCGTCATAGGTCAGGAAAAGAGTGAACTTGAATCACGTGTGTCCCAACTCGAGAGAGATCTCGAACGTGCTCGGGAGGTTAAGGTTACTCTATAGGATATGTCTAAGAAGGTTAAAAATATTCTCATGGGTCCATCTTTGGGTAATGTTGAGAGATTAGGATAGGTTATGATGGTGCGTCTACTTCCCATATTGCACCCGAGTCGATTCTCGAGTTTATGATTGATCCTTATGGCTCTCGGCCTAACCCACCTAGGCATTCATTTCTTTCTAGAAGACCGCATCCTAATGATTTTGAGAGAGGTTTTCCTAGACCCGTTATTTTTCCATTGCAAGAAAAGAGGACGCCTCGTGATACTTCACATGCTCATGCACAGCACATGGAAGGTTTTGATCATTTTAAAGATCAAGTTGAGTATTGAGTAAAAAACTCCCATTATTTGATGGATGTTTTTCATAGGACTTCACCACCATTGGAAAACACCTCTGTACCTAGTGGTTGAGGTTTAGACTTGTTTGCTAGCATATGATGATTTTCATGATGATATTTTATGCCTATTACTTGTGTGTACCTCTTTTGTATTTATTTTTCCATTTTGATAAATTTTTCGAAAAACCCAAAAAGATTTTTGTTTTTGAAAAATTTAGGAACAATACAAAAATATTTTCTTCTTTTTTAGGAAAAAAATTGAGAAAGCCAAAAAGATTTTATTTTGATAAAAGTTTTGAAAAGACAAAGTTTTTGTATTTATTTTTACACCGTTTATAGATGGACATTTAGGATGACATAGTCAAGACATCATTCCATATCTATGTGGATATTTGATAGTGTTTTGAGACGATACATCATTTCATTGATGTGCTTTTTAATGTTTTGAGTCATTAAAATGAGATTTAGGAGTACTTTCTATAGGTTTGACTAGGGCTGGGTATCGGTCGGTTTGGTTGGTAAATCCCCCATACCAATACCATACCAACTTTGAAATCATCAAACCAAAATTACCAGTTGGTACACTAACCCATAAACCAAAACCATACCGCGCGGTACATCGGTAGAATCGGTTTTTTGCGGTAAAATCAATTTTTTAGAAAATACGGTAAATTTTTGTAGTACTCGGTACATAATGGTATTTGTTTTGTATAACATTTAAGATTTATATTTAATATTTTGACATTTAACATTTAATATTTAACATTTAACATAAACATAAAAATTTATAACATTAAAAATTGCATTTTCTATATTTTGACTAAAACATTAAAATGACTATTTCTATATATTCAACAGTTACATTTAATACAAATCACTTAAAAATAATTACTACAAATGACTTTAAAATAATTACTATTTCTATATTTCAACAACAAAACTTAGTGATGAGAGAAGGTAGAAAAAATTGTGGCTGGTGGAGGAAAAGACTGTGGCTGGAGGACAGCCACTAAACATGCCAACCACAAAACATAAACATATTATATGATCATTTTCAGTACATCTCAAATGCAAAACTCAAAGTGTATATACTATTATATGATTAGGGTCAACAACTTGTATATATGATAATGATTATCTGCCTATTTTGCAATGAAATGAAGATAGTTCAAGGTGACAAACACACAGCTACATCTTATGATCCCCCATACACACGCGAGTGAGTACTATTCGCGTGATTCTTACAAAATATGGTTTAGTACATAGCCATTAACCATTAAACATAAACATAGCCGAAAAAAGGTAGAAAAAAAATTAAGAAGTTACCTTCAGTTATGATGTGCGGATGATTGCGGCAGGAGGGTGATGAGAGAAGTGAAGAGTAGAATGAAATGGAAGTAGGGTTTCTTTCTTTTATTCTAAAAAAAATGAACGGAGGAGATTAGTTCAAAAAATTAAGGGTAATGATTCATTTGGTGTATATATTATTTTGAATATAATTTTAAAATAACAGTATTGATTATTTAAAAAAAATGATATTCATTATTTTAAAAAATAAAGGGTATTAATTAATTTGGTAATATGTGTGTGGTACGGTAATATACAAAAAATTATGATACGGTATTTCGGTATTTTATTTCGGTGTGGTACAATCGGTAAATCAGTTTTTAAAATGCTAAAACCAAAACCAACCATAAAAAATTCGGTAATTTCGGTTTCGGTAGTTTCGGTTTCGGAAAATAAAATATGTAAACCATTACCATTAATTTGCGGTATAAAACAGTACGGTACTGGTTTTTATCGTACCGCGAACACCCCTAGGTTTGACTCATGATTTCCTTTATTGCACACTTGCACGGATTTTTTATTATTATTGTACTTGTCTATCACATGTTGTTCGAAGTGTTTTCATCTAAGTCGTGTCTTTAAAATGAACCATATTCTATAAACTAGACAATGAAAGTAGTTCATATAATAGCCATTGCCCTCGAGGAATTTGTTTAATATGAAAAATCGATGAGCGAACACAGGAAAGGGCTACGAAAGGAGAAAATAACTTTCACTGTCTAGGGGTCCTCTTCTGTGGTAAGTTCAATTTGGTAGGAGTGGGTTGTTTTATCTTGATTTTGGACAAGAAAAGGGGCTATGGTTATTACTTCGGGAATGTCAATCATAGAGGCTAAGGTAGAAAGGGAATCGACTAAGTTGTTCTTTTCTCGGGGATAATAGTGGAAGGTGATTTCTTAGAATTAAGAAGCTAGCTCTTCTAGGTGGGCATGGAAGGGTAAAAGTTTCTCATCATTGACTTTCCATTTTGTGAGTACTTGACCGATGATGAGGGATGAATCCCCATAGACATCTAAGTATCTAATTCTATCTTAAGGTGAATGTAATTCAAAAGTTTAAATAATTGCTATAATCTTTGAAAATGCATTTACCTCTTTAACGATGATATCCTTTCATTGAGATTACATATTTTGCATTTTATATATAACATTATTTAATGATGACATGTGCGTGACCTAGTTTCCATTTAAATTTTCTCTTTCTGCCCGTATATCCAATGTATTACCTCACTTTCATACTGATTTCATTTGTTGAGTGTAATATACGGGGATGATTGATTTTTATGCACGCTTTAACGTTTATTCGATTTTTAAAAGTTTTATCAAATCATACTTTGCATGTGTTCGCTCTTCCTCTCACTTTTAAGGTTTCAATTCGATGAAGTTTGTTCTATCATATTGATAACTACGATATTTTAAGCGAATTCATTCACTATGCTAATAACATGTTGAAATCCTTTTTGTTATTGTTGGGCTTATCGCATGTGGTTGGGCATACATTTTGAGGAAACTCATATGTTTGTGGGTTTCATCCCTGAAACCCTCACATGACAATACTCATCCACTAGGATAACCTAGGGGTTTAAGGACTTATTGCGTATGCTAAATGCAATCGTGTTCCCTATGAAAATGGCATTTATATTTTATTCTTATTCACGCTTTGCACCGCCTTCTGTTGGAATGGTTTTATTTTGTTTCATTACATGGGATTATCAATGTTTAAGTTAGGGGGTGTGATATGTCACCATTATTGCTTATTCGCGCCTTTTATCTTTATGCATTCTAGAGCTTTTGTGTTCCTTAATTCCTATATTTATGCTCATTATCCAGATAACCTATATTTTGTATGTTTATATGATTTGTGAGGTATAATTGATCTTTTATATGTATTGGAATGCTTAAGGTGTGGATTGGTTGCTTTTCGAGGAAGTTCCATCACCTAACTCAACTTCAAGGGCAATTTAGTCATTTCATACTTCATCTTCGGCTCAGTGGAAATCCATGAAACGTAGTTTATTGAGTTAGCTTCAGTGGCCGCGAATGTCACGTCGTTTCTAGTCTAAACGAAGAAGTTATGGCCGATCCCGTAAAGCTCCATTTCTCCCTCATATTGGACCAAATGACAACAGGAAACAGGGGACCGGCCGACCGCCCCTGAGCCCTCAGTTGACTTGTGATTCAATTTTTTCTTATGTTCTAAGATAGGGGATTTCTCACTACAACCGGTAGACCGGGTCCTGACCCACGGTCGATTGGGCCTCCTAGATCTTTGACACTTCGTTCCTTTTTATTTCTTTTTCATTTATTTTCTTTTCAACTTACTATATAAACGATTTTAGGTTTGTATCCGTAAATATCTTTCATTTTTTTAGATTCTAGGGTTTATAGTGGGAGCTACCCTTTCCTCTTTTCTCTTTGGGTGAAACCCATTTGTAAGTATTATTTTACTATTCATTATCTTCCATTTCTAATCTAAGTTTTATTTCCTTCATGTCTTGCTTTAACATTCATTTTCTTGCTTTGTAGTTAGTTTGTTATTGTTTATGTTAACTAGTTTTATTTATGTCTTTAATTATGTATTGTCTTTAGTTAAAGGGTTGGGGTTATATTTCCACCATTAATGGGTCTTGAGCTCCGAAAGTTAGGTTTTGTGTAAAATCGCGTTTAATTGAAACCTCGTGTATTAAAGTTGGAATATTATGCCTTTAAATTTCTTTGCCACGCAACATTAGTGTTTAAAGAGATATTCCAAATTTAATCCGCGTATGACATTTTTGATTAAATGTTTTATCTCGCATTTGTGGGTTAGGTCTCTTCATGCATTATTTTTATAATTAATTGATGGGTAGTGATATTCCCACCCTAAAATAATCTCCATAACACCACAAAACACAAAAAATGGTATTTTTACCATCAAACACAAAAACAAGTTCATAAATATTCCAAGAGGTTCATAACACGGAAGATGAATTGATTCTTAGAGAAGTGGAGCACTCAATGAACCTCAACCAATCCAATAGAATTCTTTTGCAGGAAACCAAATCTAGACTCAATTGGGATCTAAAGTGTGAGGAGGATTATTGGATCGAAAAAGACAAATAAAAATGGATCCTTGAAGTTAACAGGAACACTAAATACTTCCATGTCTTAGTCAACTTTCAAAATGTTCGTTAAGATAAAGGCACTTGAGATATCCAATAGATTATGCATCTTATTTCAAGAATTGTCGCTAAAGAGATAAATTCCCTCCTGACTGAAATCCTAGGAGAAGCGGAGATTCTTGAGGCAGTGAAAAGCATGAAGCTTACCAGTTCATCAGGTCCTGATGGTTTCAATAAATCATTCTATATCAAATGTCGATCCACTACTAAAGGAGACATAGTTATTGATACTCAATCATTATATGCTTAATCCCTAAAAACTAAACATCTAGTGAGTTGTAAAGACTATAGGCACCTCAGTTTAGGAAATTTTAACAACAAGATCATATCCCAAATCCTTTATAATAGATTGAGTGTTTACTTTCCCCAGATAATATATCCCTCTTAATCAGGCTTCATAAAAAGAAGGAATATTTTGGATAACATCTTATTAGGCCAAGAGATGTTACATCTGATTCACAGGAAAAATATGGTTGAAAACATAATCCTGAAATTGGACATGGCTAAAGCTTATGATAGGGTGTCTTGGTTGTTCCTCATTATAGTCCTAAGAGGCTTTGGCTTTTAATAAGATTTTATAGATATTATATGGAGGTTTATGTCATCAAACTGATTTTCAATAATCATCAGTAGTCAACCTACAATTTTTTTCAAATGGTCAAGTGGATTAAGGAAGGGGACCCTTAGTCCCCTAGTTTGTTTGTGATAGCTACAAAAGCTCTTAACAAAGATCTTCAATCCCTCATATACAAAGACACTATTGGTCACTCTTGTCCAAGTCATTGCCTTCTTATCAGCAACCTCAGCCTTACGAAAGATATCATCATATTCTCCAAGGGGTCAAAACATAGCCTCAATGCTTTGATGAAATTTCTTAATAAGTATGAGAAAGTTTATAGCGACCTAATAAATTCTTCCAAAAGTCATTTCATTGTCTCATCTAAATCTTCTACAAAGAGGATTAGTTCAATCTTTTCAGGTGTAGTCCTATCTATAATCAAACATCCAATAAAATACCTTGGTTGTCTTTTATTCAAGGGTAGAATGAAGTCTATTAATTTTGAAAGTTTAGAGGAAAAAATTAGATCCAAGGTAGCAGGATGGAAATCTAAATTTCTCTCTTATGGAGGGATATTAGTCCAAATTAAATTAGTTCTCAGCATCATGCCATTACATACTCTAGTTGCTATTCACCCTCCTAAAATTATTCTCAAGAAAATTAAAGGTATATTCAGTGATTTCTTTTTTATCTCCAGTATAGAATTTGGACATAAGACTCACTTGATGAAATGGAAGGATATTTTCTATAATAATGAAGAAGGAGGTCTTGGATTAAGAAGTATGGAAGTAAATTATAACGCTTCAAAGTGGAGACTAGCCTATAAGTATCTCACTAAAGATAGCCTTTGGGCAAAATTGTTTAGGGGAAAGCACAAAAGCCAAGAGGTTTCTTCTGGATCAACGGCTTGGCAATATTTCAAAATGGTTATAACAAAAGTTAAAAGAAATATCATAGAAATATAAGGTAGAAATTACTAGTCCTTTACTGAGGCTGGATTCTTTTGCTTTAAATCAGCACATGAGAAAATCAAGACCTATAAAGCTCCATATTTAATCCTAAAGTCTATTTGGGAAAAATACATCCCTTCTAAACTATCAATAATGATGTGGAAATACTGATTTGATATTTTTCCAGAGGAGGAAGAAATTAAATCTAAAGTTATAGTTTTATCATTTGTTTACAGATGCTGCTCCAATTCTAGTGAAGATCTTAAGCACTTATTCATTTAAGGGCATATAGCCCATCAGGTATAGTCCAACTTTATAAAATTATGTGTCTTAAAATTGTCTCATTCTTCAATCAAATATATGCTTATGGAATGATGGCGTATAAGTTCTCTAATAATAAGTATCTAAGGTTTCTTTCTAAAGATATTCCTATTAGTACTATTTGGGAAATTTAGAAAAGTGTAAATTATTAAGTTTTTTAAGGCGAAAAAATGTGTGCAACCTCAAATATCAAGTAGAAAAATTTATTTAATAGTCTAACACATGGCTAAAAATGTCATATTCATAAAATCTCCTAAAATGGAAGAATGGATTAATAAGTTCTCTTTAAATACTTGCTCATTTAATGAGAATTCCTTTCAAATAATCTATTAGAAAAGACCAACCTATTGGAGGGTAAAACTCAATACAAATGGAGCATCAAAAGGTAAATGTGGTAACAATGGTTTGGGGGCATCATAAGGGATGAGAAGGGACATTAACTATGGGCATATTGTGACAATGGGGGATATAATACTAATAATGTTGTAGAGGCCAAAGTTATTTTAGAGTGTACAAAGATGTGTAAATATTAGAAACTTCTTAATATTGACGTTGAATTTGATTCAAATATCATTATAGACATTATCAACCTCACGTCCCTTAAAATTGCCTAAAAAATTAAGCACTTAGTAAAGGAAATTATTGATACTTCAAAGAACATGGATGTTAAGTACATGCACAGTTTTAGAGAAGCTAATTTTGCAACTGACACCATGGATAATTTTGGAGTGAAAACCAATTATTTGCAATTTTTCAATAAATTTTATGATCTGCCTAACCAGACTACATGATTCTTAAATATGGACAAGTGGAATTCTTCATCTTTGAGAGTTACTAAGAAGGGTAGATAATGTGTGCTTCGATTTTAATTTGTAATGGGAATATTTATAAATTTCCAAGTTTATTTTCTAATTGTCTTTACAATGTAATGGAGATATTTATAAATACCCACATTTATAGATTTCATGTTAACTCATTAGGCTCAACAATTAACATTTTATTTTTTCTTTGTTCTCAAGGGCCTTTAAATGCCATTATAGAGGCTATTTCCCTATGAATAATTAATAAAACTTATCAACGTTCTATCCCTCTTTATAAAAAAAAGTTTTGTTGTGTTAAAACTTAACTATCATATATTACTAAATTTTGATAAAATAGTGTCTTACTTACTTTATCTCATTACAAAAACCCCCCAAGTTCAATTATTGCACAAAACGTTTCCAATTTAAACAAAGTCCAATATCAAAGTTCCTAAATTCTAATTCGGTATTATTTTATATAATTACCTTCATTTCTCAATTGTTTGTATCACTTTATGATAGCACTTGAACTTTTATTCTCATATATGAACTCTTTTGTGTATTTAACAATCCGAATAATTTTTGGATCTGATTTTTCTAGGTTTTTAAAATAGGACTATTTGAGGATATCTCGTGTTGGGGCTAGAACGTGATTTCATTATTTTTGTGAGGGGAGCATGATGGTGCGATCAGATTTTGAGGATGATTTTATGTGACGATTCATGCGATGATTTTAAGGTATGGGGTTTTACACAATATGCTCCTAAATCTCGCGAGTGTTTGTTCCGTTGAATTCTTGTTAATTGAACTCATGTTTGAATTGATAAATTCTGGAAATCTAGAAAAATAATTTTTGAAATTATTTAGATTCATGTGGAATTATTCATGTTGTAATTGAGCATGTTGTCATGAGATTTTAATATGGCACGGAGGTTGGGCACCTGCCAAAATTCTTGCCTCCCGGGCTATGTCTTGATAAAGCATATGTGGATGGGGTGAGGCCTGGTGACCTGGTTAATGTGTTGTTGAGAAATTTGTTGATAAATGCTTTGAGATTTGCATTTGATTTGAATATTCGTACTCATGTTGTTACGTTTTATTCACCGCTAATATATTTGTTGAGCATCTTTCTTGTCGTATTGTGTACTTCCCATATTTTCTTTTAGTGGCAGGTTAGCGTGGATTTGGGCGCTATGGATTATTGGAGATTGATTTTATCTTGGATATTTTGGGAAGAATTTTTAATACATTTTATAAGACTTGTATTTATTTATTTTGATGTATAGAGCATTGGGATTTATTATATTTCGAGTTAGATGTTGTATTTAATTCGAGAGATTTGTTGTATTTATTTGAAGAGATTTGAGATTAGTGGTTTCCTCTCTTGTTCTAGGGCGACAAGACTCAAGCTATAGAGTCCCTAGTTTATCTAACCATATGCATGACACTATTCAGAGTAAAGCTCAACAATGTTACCATGGATTCTAATACTTTATCTAAAATATCGTATTAGAGGATTAATATCTTGTATTTCTATGCACTTTGAGCCTCTAAAACTAAATAATTATGGATTATCTTGTTTTTGAAATATCTGAACCTTTACTCCCTATGACTTAATATTGATATAGCTAGTTATATCAGAATAATGTTTTTATTACAACTAATTCATTTATGTTATTGTTAGTTCAAATGTCATTTCCTTTATAGTAGTATACAAATGTATTCAATTGATTATGTGATTACTCAAAATCTTTATAATTGTTATAGACTTGAGTTTATCTACTTGGCAAACTTTTTCTTATTCTTTCTCCTTCTATATGGATACTGAGCTAGAGGAAAACAAAATACCCGGACTCTATGTGCTTTTTATTTTCCTTACTCGAGAAGTTACTATTTGTTTCGTACATGTGGGAATTTTAAACAAATAAGTTACTACTGTATGGAATTTATAAGCTACTATTTATCGTCTTTTGTAGATATAGTTATGATATTTCCCTTTTTAATTATGTACCAAGAGATACCTAATGTTTGTAATAAATAATATTCTTTATGTATCAAAACTTTGAATAAAGTTTCTTTTTTGCCAGAAACTTTATGTGTTATAGTCTTCTTTTCTAATTTTATTATCATGTACTATACACGAAATTTAGGATGTGATGGTTAGTCTTGAAAAAAGTGATTGAAATATTGATGAGAGAATGTATTTAGATAGTGTGGTGAAGAAAAATCATGAGACTGCTACAAGTGATAAGTCTTTAAATGGCTCTTCATCATGTAATAGTAAGAATTCACACACTTTGATTAAAAAAATACTAGGTGAGATTGATGAGGATGAAGAGGACATTCAAGAGGCTTTCGATGAACTCCATCACGAGTATCTCAGACATAAAAAATTAAATATCAAACTTTTGTCAAAAAATGAATTTGTTTCAAAATTAACATAATGAAAAGGATTTTTTTTAAATGTTCAATCAAGGTGTTTGGAGCTTGAAAAGGTTGTTGATGATTCTACTCATGCATACAACGTTTTAAAATCACAAAATGCAATAATTATAAAAGAAAAAGAAGATAATGATCTTAAAAATTCAATTTGAGAATAGACTTTGAAAAGTTCAAAATATTGAGCATTTTATTGCAATAATTTTAAAATCACAAAATGGAACTTGAGCATGCAAAGGATTTACAAATAAAGATACATGATAAAACAAATGTTATTGATAGAATTTTATTGAGTAATTATAAACCAAAACCAAACAATCATGGGATCAATTTCAATGAGTAAAAGCATGAGAAAGAATTAGAAAAATTCAATTAAATTTGAAGGTCGAAATGATCAAAAGTAGGATATAGTACGAGCTCCTATGCTTTAGAAGAAGGAGGTTGAATATAAATCTAAGGTTTCTAAACATGGATTTGTTTATATTTTTATGTTTAGTCAAACAATATTATGCATTTTTTATCTGGAAATAAAATCCTTGAAATAGTTGGTAAAAAAGAATGATTTGTGGATAGAGGCTTGACAAGGAATGTGAGCAAGTATGGTAGACATGATATGTCTTATTCTACTTTTTTCATATACATGGTCAATAAAATAAACTTGTTGGTGCTTGAAGAAGATAAATTAAAGATGCTTTTGAAATAGGAGAAACATGTTCCATGTCAATCCTATTAACGAGCTAAGAGCCCAAGCGGATGCTTTAGATAGGAAAATATCATTCTAGTGCAAGGTTATGGTGAGGCTATAGGGAACATATTTATACCTGGACACAAAACTCAATTTCCATGAACTAGGAATAAGAATCCTAGGGGGGAATAGATGGAAACCTAGAGGAGGTAGAGTTATGCCTAGGTACACAGCTAGAGTGAAAGTTGATATGTTGGTTCTCAAAAGAAGGTTAAGATAGGATTTCCTTTAATTATGTTTGGAAATAAATAAAGTGTTTTTGTTCCTCCCATTGATCTTGTAGACGAACCGCCCATTTCTATATCGGTAAATATTTGGGTTAGGTTCACTTCTTGATTTGTTGGGAAATAATTCTTTTTGAGTGAGAAAAGTCCAAATGGATCAATTTTCATAGCTTAGCGAGATTTTCATGCCTATATGTTTTTTTTATGAATATCTTTATATGTTATGTTTTCTTACTAATCATGATTTTTTAAATATTCATTCATCATTATTATTCAAAAAGATTTTATGTTTTTTCTTTTTGTGTATTAAGATTAAGTCTTTGATTCAAATTGATTTTATGACCAGTTTAAATTGAATGATGATTAAATATGAAATTTAAACCATTTCATATAGATTATTTGATTGATTTAATTATTTGGCTAAAATTAATTTGATAAATCATGATTGTTAAAATTGTTGAGATCTACAATATCAAGTTCACACCAATTGTATATGCATATCACTTGTTGCATAAGAGGTTTATCAAGTTGATACTTATGTTAGTGATTAATATGTTCATCATCAAATCCTTGAGATCTTATTGGTGTTTTGATATTCCAAATATGATATTTTCTGAGTTTCTTACTATGAAGGGAGTTGAAAAATGACCATTTTGAAAAGAATTGATAAGGGCTCCCCCTAGAGTGAGTATACCCATTTTTGAAATTTAAATGTTTTGGGGTAGGTACCATCTAGTATTATAAAAATCTAATCGATGGCAAAAGCCAAATTATGTTAAAAAGTGGCCATAATCCAAGATCTTGAACCAAAATGAAAAATAATTAGGGCATAGTATTTCAAAAATATTTTTTTTTATTTAGTTGAAATTTAAAATATTTTTATCAACATATCTGACGGAGTTAAATGCCTTGAAACTATTTTTTTAGTCCAAGCGAATATTGGTGTACTTATTGTGTTATAAGCTTGATTTGTAATTTTTACATGATTTGAATATGTGTATTCATGTTGATTATGTATTCCTTTTTTTCACATGAATCATACCTTGATTAATATTACAAAGTTGAAAACATTGATTTGATAAGAAATTTATGTCTTTAATGTTTTATTGATTAATATTGAGTTCAATATATTTTTAATTTAAGTTTTTAATCAAGATTTAAATAATATATTTATGTAAAATCAATTGATCAAGAGTTTCCTAATGGCAGTCACACATTACACATTTAGTGTTTACATTTTTTATATGCGTGTGTGTGTTGTTGTTTTTTTCTATTTTTGTACATTTTATCCTAAATTGGTGTTTTTAAAGTCAAATTGAATTTTTTTCATGAATTTGCATTCATTCATGTCAATGGTGTTCTGAGATTTGGGTTTTAGGAAGATGATATAGGAATTACTACAAGTTTTTGAATGATTTAGCAAGATGCTCTATTCCATGCGCACAGACACGAAATAAGGTCGTTCGCATGGAAAATGGTTCGCACGGTTATTTTGACCCGTTCACATCGTGTGAGGATGTCAATAGGGGAGTTTGTATCATTTGATAATTTTCATTCAAAAACCTCCCCATAGACAAAACCCTAGGTGAAAAATGTTACAAAATTGATTTTTGTTGTTACATGTGTGATTTATTTAGCTTTTGAGAGTTTATTTGGTGTTTTTTTAGCCATAATTTGACATTTTGGGGTTTTCATCGTATTTAAGTCATCATTTCTTCTTATGCTTTATTGATTTACATTAGTCTTAGTTTTATTGGGTTAATTCTAATGTCTTAAAGGCTGATTGAGTGATTAGATTAAGGATGTAAGTTTGGGATAATTTAGCTTTAGGTTTTATGCATTCGTCACTTTTGGCCCTAGTTTTATCACTTAAGTGTGTTCTTGTTATTTTTCTTTCATCTTGGCCAGATAGAAGAGATAACTAGAAAAAATAACCTTCCACTGAGTCATCCTGATGAGAGTTTGGGAGAATGAGACACTTTTTAGACCCTTAAACTGACTATGAGACGTCAGCATACCCTACGTGCCTCAAATCATGTCTTGATCGCACATGTTCTAGGATCAAGTTTAATAGAGATGATTTTCCATTGTAAGCACCATTTATGTCTCTTTTGATCATTACCTAGAGAGGCCTTAATTTGGTTCCTTTGTAGAGGAGTGAGGATGATTAGTATCTCCTATTGTTGATTGATGCTATTTGTGATTCTCTGTTATTTTAACCACATAGTTTGACAGTACTCTGGTTCATTTAATTTATATTCATATGATTGTAACACCCTGCATTTTTCATGCATTAAATATGTAATTAATTCGGGAATTGAAAATTACTTGCGAGTCGTAATTTTAATTGAATTAATTAGGGAAATTTTATTTAAATATTAATCGGGGAGTAAATGGTTAATATTTACGGAAATTTATTTACTAAGTGAATAGTAATTATTTATTTAAGTCATTTCGAGTATTAATGACAGGGTATGCACTTATCTCAACCAGTAGTCGGTATAGACTAAAGGGGTGGGGATAAGTATTTTTATAAATTAATTCGGATACCAATTCTGAGTGTACGGTTGAGTCCGGATGGGCCGAGATAGTCGGAAAAGTGTACCCGGGGGTACTAAACGGGTCACGGGGTATTTTTAGACAAAGTCGGGCCCATACGGGGCATTTGGGTCACTTGGGCTTGGCCCATTAGGCAAAAAAACGGGATTTAGGTAAATTAAGGAATTAGAAGGAATAAGGAAACGGCTGATAGGGTTTTAGAAAAAGGCTAAGTGTATTAAGGAACCCTAATAGCAGTTAAAGGCAGTTTTGGGGTCACTAGAGAGCCAACAAGTATCATCTTCAACCTTGGAATTCATCTCCGAATCAGACACTACGAAACCTAAGGCAAGTGGATAACTTACAATAGTATTGAATCTATATTTCAATTCATATTCATGTGATGTGTTTGATCAAAATTCTTTTTGGGTGTTCATGGCATAAACATGAGGTTTTGAAAATAATAATATGATTTACGAATTTGAATGAGAATTCTTGTAGAAATCTGATATTATAAATTGATAGGAATCTGGTAGGATGATATCTGGATATTTAGAAACGAATTTGGTGAAGGAATTTGGGATGTAAATGGGTAAGGAATTAAAAATGAATAATTTCCCAAATTCAGAAATTGTAGTTAATGGATGAATTGATAACGTTGGAGGACATTCTGGAGTTCCCTATTAAGGTTCCTAACTTGTATTATTATTAAAAAGGCTTGAGATTGCTGATAGAAAGAGTTAGGGTTTTATGAAACTCATCCATGGCAGAATTTGTCTTCGCGAAGAAGAAGAAGACCTGTTCGATCGATCGATCGAAGGTCTGTGGTCGATCGATCGAAGGTCGGCAGATTTTAACAGTTCTCCGAGTTTTCTTTTATATGAAGAAAATTTAATTTAATCATTTTCTATGAATTAATTTGGTGAGAAATTTTTACATGGGTTTTAAATCTAATTAATAGTGAATAAAATTAATTAGAATTTGGAGACAACTTAGTGTGACATCATAATTTAAATTTTTTGGGTTTTGGAGAAATTAGGTGTGATACACTAAGGTTGAATTTTTGGGAAGGGTTCAAAAGGATTAAATATAGTTAGAGAACAAGTCCAGGGATAATGGTTGAGGAATACCGGGAGATAAATCTTATTTAGGTAAAGGCTAAATAATTTGGGAGTCGGGAATTTAGACTCGGGTGAGGTTGATTCGGACTACGAGAGTAAGTCCAATTTTATGGTGGGGGCGACACCAAAGGTGACTTAATTAATTAAGGTGCGAATTAATTAATGATTAGAGTTGGACCATCAACTCTTAATAAATTAAATAGGCTTATGTTATGGATTGTGTACATGGTGTAGCCAGGACATTTTATATTTATATATATGTACGGGGTGTGACAGTATATATATATATATATATATATAGCGTGTGTGCATTAATATCAGTGATTGAATATTATTAGTATATACTCTAGTGCTATAGGAGAAGGTTGTGCGTAGTGGATGAATCCCCTAGCTTAAGGAGTAGGGTGAGTATAATCCCATGTCATAGCGTCTATTATATGGGTGAGGGGCATCTCACTTTCAGGGAAGGAATATGACCGCCTCTAAATTCGTATGTTAAACTAAGTTAGTGAGCGAATCTAACTTGTATAACTAGGTTATGTGAATACACCTAGTAGGATAGCACTTGGGAAAAACTTATATTTTGTGAGTATTGTTACTCGATCGGAAATTTGTATTAAATGTTATTTCAGTATGTTCGTGAATGCGGTAATATGATTAAATATATAATTAGGTAAATAATTATATATGAGATGATTAATACATAGTGTAAAATGTATTACGTGCATAACAGGTGTGAATGCTATATGAAAATAAAAGGGTAATGATTTAATTAAGTTGTCGTTTATAATAACTTAAAAATCATGAATCAAAGTATACTCGGTTAGGATAGGTAAATTTCAAGGGTTAAAATAATTATTGGGTTAGGAGCGTAGAACCCAGTAAATTAAATAAAAGCGTTAATAGTGCACCTTAGAGGAGGGGTAAGGAAATCCTCAAGGGAGTGCGGCACTAACTAAAATATGAAAAATATGCATGTTTATTTATTACTGCAAGTTAAACATTTGTTAAATATTTTCAAATGTTTTTGGGTACTAACCCTTCCTATAAAAAATTTTAAAAACCTTTTAGGTGTCAAACCATAAGGGCGCCAGGCTTGACTCTATTCCAGGTATTCGTAGCTGCAGCACCTGTGGATGTTGCGGGTCTTTGATAGACGCCTCCTTCTTTCATTCGTGTAGAGACTCTCTAGTAGTTCTCTGAGCTTGTCGCTCACAGTTCATTTATCAGTATTAGACTTGTTGAGATTTTCTTATTATCATTATTTGTATTGTATAATTGGACCGATGGTTTATTCGGTTAGGTATATTAATTGTGGATGGTTATTTTAGTTAACTGTGAATGTGTTCTATTTTTGTTCCGTATGAGTTTTTATTTAATTAATTGAAAGATAAAAATTGGCACCAGTCTACTTTTCTCCCTTAGGTGGTTAGTAATTAAAAAGACGACAGTGATGCTAAGAATGGACCAACTAAGAAACCTTTTCTAACTTGATTTATAACTAATCACCCGGGATTAATTAGGCGGGGTGTCACAGATGGTATCAGAGCATCACGTTCTAGTGTCCTTAGGATCTGTTCGGCTTTCTACGTTTCAGCATAGCACTCGTTTGTGGTAGAGCCCTATTATTAGGACTGTTGATTCATTTTCTGCTTGTGAGATATCGTATTTCTTCTGTGAATATTTTTATGTAAACTGTGTACTTATGCGATTTAATCTATTTCAGATGCCACCGAGGAGACTGAGAGCGGAGAGGGCTGAGGCTAGGGATCAAATCAGGGAGGCTCACCAGGAGCCACATGTACCGCCACCACCACCCCCGCCCGAGTTGATTTCCACTACTCAGGTGGAAGTGATAGTGGCCCAGGCGCTCGAAACAGCAATGAGAGCTATGGAAGCTCACTTTCCACAGCCCCAGGGACCGCCTCCAGTGGCACCAGCAGTTCAGGCTCCAGTGGGGCCACCATCTTGGCAGAGAGTTAGGGAGACCTTTCAGAAGGGTCACCCACCTGAGTTCCGGGGTAGCACAAATGTGATAGAGGCTTGTGACTGGAAGAAGAACATTCAGTGCCATCTGCGCATGCTAGAGTGCACTGAGGTACAAAAACAAATGCTTGCTACCTTTCGTTTGTCAGGGGCAGCCTTACAGTGGTGGGAGTCAGTTACCACCGCCGAGGAGAGAGACTTGATGCCGATAGTAGAGTTCTGGGTGCAGTTCGATCGCAAATACTTTGTACCAGCAGTAGAGAATCAGATGAGAAAGAAATTCAGTGATTTAGTTCAGGGTAACCGATCAGTGGCAGACTACGAGGAAGAGTTCACCCGTTTGGCAAACTTTGTGCCAAATGAGGTGAGTGATGAGTAGCGGAAGAAATTGAGGTTTATGGACGGTTTAGCATGGCGAATCAGGAAACACTTGATTGGGAATCCGGCATTAGTGACATATACAGACGTCGTTAATGCCACACTTGTACACTGCCAGGATCATCGCTTCCATGCGAAGGGGAGCAAGCGAATAGGGGAGCCGAGCCAACAGGGCAAGGCCGTTACTAGTAGTGACACAAGTGGTGCTCAGCAGTAGGCGGGTAGTCAGCAAGGGAATCAGGCTAAGAAGTTTAAGCCTGGTGGTTTCTGACAGGGAGGATAGGGGTTCAGGCAGGGGCAGGCGAGCCCGAATCAGCAACAGCAGGTTCCTTAGGGCCGTTAGGGCCAATGGAACAATGAGGGAGGCCAACAGGGTCAAGGCCAGCCGTGTCAGGGCCAACACGGCCGACGATAGGGAGATGGTCAGAGACGTTGTTTTGTGTGTGGCCAGCCAGGACATTTCAAGAGGGAGTGACCACAGGGGGGTAGAGGTCAACAGCAGGAGGCCCAATAGGGGCAACGAGGGCAATTACCACCAGCAGCACCAGTACCACCACCACCCCCCCACCTCAGCAGGGGTAGATGCACTACGGAACGTCTGGGATGTTCCTAATCCCCCGGCGCAGTAAGCACCGCCAGCAGTTGAGGGTATGTTTCTCATTCATGGTTATGAGGGTAGTATTATTTTTTATACGGGAGCATCACATTCATTCATTAAATTAAATTTTGCTAAACGGGTCGGACTACTAGAGACCATGGGTAGTGTTCGGATGTGTGTAGAGTCGCCAGTTGGCAGCGAGGCTACGATTCACTCGATTTGTCGGGGTGTGGACATTTTGATTGGGAGACTTAGCTTAGCATCGGACCTCTTAGTGTTAGATATGGAGGGGTACGATGTCATCTTGGGTATGGATTGGTTGGCAGGTTATCGGGCGATGGTGGATTGCTACGAAAGGACCATTGTGTTCTCCATTCTAGGGCAGAAGATGTTCTTGATAGCAATGCCACAACCCAAGGGAGGGTCACGCACACACTTCTATTACATTGAGGAGGAAACCTCACAGGAGGTGGCTATTCCGTTGGATTCAATCCCAGTGGTGAGAGACTTTGAGGATGTGTTTCAGGAGATACCAGGGTTGCCACCTAGTAGGGAAATCGAATTTGTGATCTATTTAACACTAGGGACGAGGCCAATTGCTCGGGCCCCATACCGTATGGCCCCTTCAGAGATGCGTGACCGGAGGGAGCAGATTCAGCAGCTTCTGGGTCAGGGTTTCATACGACGGAGTACATCACCGTGGGGTGCACCGGTATTATTTGTGAAAAAGCGAGATGGCTCACTACGGTTATGCGTGGACTATAGAGAGCTGATTAAGGCCACGATACGGAATAAGTATCTGTTGCCTAGGATTGACGACCTATTTGACCAGTTGAGAGGGGCGTCTTATTTCTCTAAGGTCGACTTGAGGTCAGGATATCATCAACTACGTATCCGAGAGGAAGATGTTTCGAAGACCACTTACCTGTCGCGGTATGGATCTTACGAGTTCAGGGTGATGCCATTCGGGCTCACCAATGCACCAGCAGTGTTCATGGACCTCATGAACAGAGTCTTCAGGGATTTTCTCGATCAGTATGTTATCGTGTTCATTGGTGACATCCCGATCTACTTGCGTACCGAGGAGGAGAACGTAGAGCACCTGCGTATAGTGTTACATACATTACGGGATCACCAACTCTATGCCAAATTCAGTAAGTGTGGATTTTGGCTACGGGAGGTTCAGTTCCTTGGCCACGTGGTGTCAGATCGGGGTATTGCGGTGGATCCAAGTAAAGTATCGGTGGTGAGGGAGTGGGGACAGCCCACGACACCGATAGAAGTGCGTCCGACTCTAATTAAATTAATTAACACATATTTTAATTTAATACCTCCCCGAGTCTACAATCCGACTCTAATTAAATTAATTAACACACCTATTAATTTAATAACTAACCGAGTCTACACCCTGACTCCATTTAAATTAATTATTACACCCATTAATTTAATACTTACCCGAGTCTACAATCCGACCCTTATTTAATTAGTTTACACATTAATTAATCAACACAAATTCGAGTCTGTGGTCCGACTCTAATAAAATTCATTATCACCCTTATTAATTTAATAACTTGGTGTCACACACCATTATCCCCGGACTCGCTCACTTGGCCCATACCTTAATATTTTTCGAGTCTATATTCTGACTCCAAATTAATTACCCTCTCTCAATACTTAATTTAATACTTTGGTTTCACTTAACCAATGTACCCGGACTCGCTCACTTAGTCCATTTTACATCTCATAATTTCATTCTCACATATTCGCCCACAATGTGTCACACATTCATCTCAATAATTTCCCCAATTATATTTACCTATAATTATTAGCATACCCAGACTCTCCCACTTGGTCCATAATTAAATATTTCACCTAAATTCCTTTAATAATGTAGTGCCACCCAACTACAATACCCGAATATTATTCCTCGGCCCAATATCAATAATTATGAATTATTTCTCCAAATTCGTTCATCTCATGTCATACCGCTCATACCCTCCTAAACCCAATTATATCACCCTATAATTGTTAAGAAAATATGTGTCCATATGAATTTATCACTAAATAAAATCAAGGGATTAAATATTAAATAAGATCCTCTTCATAAACAAACTGGTCGAACTGTCAAGTTCCTGTGATCGTCGATCGATCGATGGCCCCCAATTGATCGATCGATCATCCCTGGGCAGCTCTTCTTCCCCACTGCATTACTCTATTAACGAAAATTCAAGGTTTGTAAACCTTAATTTCATCCCCTTATCAAATCATCCCATCACATAAATATATGAACTTTGATCCTATACATCAGATACACCCTCTAGTATATAAATTTCTCAACTTATCTCACAATTTTCGAAATGGGTTTTCCATTAAAATTCATCAATCTTGTTCTACAAACCAAATTCCAAATCCAGATTTTCCCCAGTTTATATTCCGAATTCATATTCCAATTAAACATCTATATTCAGATATGTTTAACACAACAATTTATACTATGAATCTCATTCAATAGTTTCATGAAAAAAATCCCCATTTTGTACCCATTTATCCCCAAAATGAATTTTGGTTTACACATCACTATGATATGAATTGATTATCATCAATTTATAAATCACAACAGTTAACCACTTTCCTGGAATGGTTCGTAGGGTATGATCCATTGTTGATGTCCCTTAATTTGGCTCCAATAACCTCCAATTTGCTCTTGATTTGCTTTCTCCAAAATCCCCTCTCAAACCCTAGGTTTAGAGTTATGTTGGCTTCAATTCCTTAATCTCACAATTAGGTTAAAAATCCTTAATCCCGTTTTTCACCTAATGGGCTTAATTAAAGTGGCCCAACTCACCCCGTATGGGCCCGGCTATGACCAAAAATACCCCGAGACCCAATTACTACCCTCGGGTACTCTTTTCTGACTATCTCGACCCATCTGGATTCAACCGCGCACTCGAAATTGCCATCCAAAATACTTTTTGACATCACCAAATTTCGGCCTCAAAATACGACACACGAGATTTTGAACCATTTGTAATACCCCGTACTTTTGACTATAATTATTTTTGGGATTAATTAATTAAATGCGTATTAATTGGAAATTAATCCGGGTTATAAATACTAATGTGATGCAAATTGGTATTTGATTATGTGCATATATGATTATATATGTATTTGGTATTATAAAATTTGTCGTGAGATTTATATACGGCAATTTGGAAATTTTGTTGAGACGCGTGGGACCGCCGCGTCACGGTATAATATTTTGATATTAAAAGTGAATTTAAAATCTATAATCCGTATGGTCATTTTGAGTGCGCCAACGCGTCCGGAAGGGTCGAGATAGTCAGAAAACACTAGCCGGGGGTATAGTTTGGGTCCCGGGGTATTTTTAGGCCATACCGGTAACTTAAAGGGTATTTTAGTAATTTGGTATTTTTGGGTAATTAAAAGTGACGAAAATTGAGAGTTGTAATCTGATAAGGATTGACCCCAACCAACCCTTATTAACCCAACAAGCTACGGAGGTTTATTAAATTAGGTTTTCATAGGTTTCCCCAAAGCAAACCCTAGCCACCATAGCCTTTTGGAGAAGAAAGCTTGGAGAAGGAGAGAAAGAGAGGAATTCTGCAGAAATTCTACACCGAATCCACACCGAATTCAGAGACAAACAAGGCAAGTGACTTTATTTCCATTTAATTACTGAGAATGTCTTTTCCATGTTAGAAAATTCAGATTTATGGTTGTTCTTGGTGAAATATGAAAACCCATGTAGACTAGATAATAAAACTTGAGGAATTTGAGAAGGATTGCATGTAGAAGGATAGGTAAATGATTAATCTGATGTTAATACATGTTTTGGGCGAAAGAAAAACGGATTTTAATTGATGAATTGAAGGTTCCAAATTTTAGGGTTCATGTTCATAAATGAATTGGGGAAAAGTAAATAATTGTAAATTGATTGATGATTAGGGTGAGTAAATCCATACAAACGTGATAGGATGTGGTATACTATGTTTAGAATTGTTTAGAGAATTTAAAACAATTGTTGGGATAAATTTTAGAGGTGATTTGAGGAGTAAAAATAGTGAAAAATGATTTTTGGGAAAATCTGGGCCGAAACTGGCCACTCGTTAGAAGCAGCCCCCAGGTCGTTCGAACGAGGTCGTTCGAATGAGCTTCTAACGAGTTGACCAATCGTTATTAACGAGTAGGGATTTTCGTTCGATATCTCGTTCGAACGAGATATCGTTAGAAGGGTCAGTTCGTTCGAACGAACTGGGATCTCGTTCGAACAGCCTCGTTCGAACGAGACTTCTAACGACCTGACAGTCCAAACCTGTTCGAAGCCTCGTTCGAACGAGACTTCTAACGAGTTGACAGTTTGACCCCTTTTGGACTGTTTTGACTTTTGGAGTTCCGGGAACTGGTTCAAGGGTAGAGTTAGCATTCCTTTGATGATATAGTGATTTATTTGGGACTTTTGGGTTATTGAGATGAGTAAATCATATACTAGAATTATATTCATTGAACCATTTGGGTTGAGACGTGAGTGTCTACTACGATGTGAGGATGAATTATGGCGCGTATACTTACAAACCGGAATAGTACGAATTGCGATAATTATACTTAGTACGAGAATACGATATGTACTACGAATATAATGCGGTATTACTAAGATGTGTGTTTACTTAGTATTGATATATGGATTGTATGTATGACATACCTACCATACTTGCTATCACGGGAGGTTTCGTTCGCTTAGGACCCTCTATTCCTTGTGTGCCTACGGGGGGGATATAGACTGGTACCTTGATGAACATAGGTCATAGAAAGACTTATTGTGATATTAATATGTCCGCTGACCATGGGAGCGTAGGTATGTGCGTGACCCATGTGATGGTGACTGTGTTCGCCTCCACTATTTGTGATTTGTGTTATCTGGACTATTCCTGAGAGATTCGGAATATGTGATCCTTATGTACGTGATGTACCGGGATGGATAGCAGAGTATGTGTGCACTATAGCTTAAATTGCGGGGTACTTGTATTGTATATTTATGAGATGAATAATATACATTAAATTAATGAAAATCCTCATGTTAATGTTGTAAAAATATTACGGTATTGTTTTGAGATATATGATGAGTTAACTGATAGTTATATCAATGGCATATTTAGTAACAGAGTTTACGTTAAACTCTATTTAATTAAGAGCGTTATTATGTAAAGGAACCAAGTATTATGGGTAGAACCTTTGGCAGTCTAGCTAGATACGTTGCCACTTAGTTAGTAGTATGGATAGTTATAGATGGGTACTTGCGTTAGGAGTGCACAGTTAGACGAGAGGTGAGAATATAATGTGAGTGCACGTCCTAACATGTACTTTGCATTTAATGTTTTAAATGTTTTTAAAGCACTTGCAGGTTTTTAAAATATAACACATTCGGGCTCTGACCCGTTTGCTTTTCAAATCTTTTCTTTGTAAAACCATTTTAGGTGCCCAGCCACAAGGACACCAAGCATAGGTACTCATTCAGGTGACGAGCTGTAGCTGTTGTGGAAACTACAGGGATTTGTTCATAGACGCTTCTATTCTTTGGATTCCAGAGTCACTATCTATCAGTTATAGGGCATGTTGCCCATTCCTATTTAGAGCATCTTTTACATTTCAGTTTTCAGATTTTAGCATGTAGTATTTCAGTTTCAGTTATTTATTTCAGTATGGGATTGTAGTGAGGGGTTTCCTCCAGACTCTATTTATTTCTATTGTGATGGTTATTCATTTTACTTCAGTATGGTGAATGGTGTTATTTATTTTTATACTTATTGCATGTTAATCAGACTTAAATTAAAATTTGGCAACTTGCTTTTTAAATACTAGGTGGTTAGATATAATAAAATGTTTTCGACAGTGATGCTATTAACTGAGCCAACTTGGCATTTTGAATTAATTTTATAAAGGAGTAGCTACCCGGTATTTAATTAGTCGGGGTGTCACAGGTGGTATCAGAGCATCAGGTTCTAGTGTCCTTTAGGATCTGTACGGCTATTATGTTTCCGCTACGTTTTCTTTGATATAGAGCCCTATATTTTAGGACTGTTGTACTCTTATTGTGTATGCTTCGTTCTTCAGCTATTTTAAGTTTATAAACCGTGAACTTATAAACTTTGTTCTTATTTCAGATGCCTCCACGACATGCACGACGAGTTCCCAGGAATGCAGTGCCCGAACCCCAGCCCGCTCCAGTTCAGGGCATGTTGAACGCCACTGAGGTTGCAGCTATAGTAGCTCAAGCGGTGAATGCCGCGATTGCCGTGATTCAGCAGGCACCGCCTCAGGCGCCGGTTGCCGCGCCATTACAGGTTAATGCATTCCCATCTGCTTGGGAGCGTGTACGAGACGCTTTTCAGAAAGCGCATCCGCCGGAGTTTGCAGGTAGCTCAGACGTGGTAGTCTCGAGCCAATGGAGGAAGGACATACAGAGGCATTTGAGGATGCATGAGTGCACTGATGTTCAGAAACAGGTGCTAGCTACTTTCAAGCTAGTGGGATCTGCACTACAGTGGTGGGAGTCTATCACCACCGCGGAGGAGAGGGATACCCTCACAATTCAGGAGTTCTGGGTGCGGTTCGACCGCAAGTACTTTCCGTCCGCAGTTCATACAGAGATGAGGAGGAAGCTAATGAGTTTGAAGCAGGAGGGCAAGACAGTGGCCGAATATGAGGCCGAGTTCACTAGCATGTTGAATATCGTACCAGACGAGATTCCAACAGAGAAGAAGAAGATAGATAAGTTCACCGACGGGTTGAATTAGAGAATCCGACAGCATCTGCTTGGGAACCGATCGTTGGCCACGTATTCTGATGTGGTTAACGCTGCATTACTACACTGCCAGGACCACCGTTTTCATATGTCCGAGGGCAAGCGGTCAGGGGAGTCTAGCCATCAGGGCAGGACTGGAGGACATGGTGCCAGCGGGGCACAAACCGGTCAAGGGCAGAGACAGACTGAGCAGGGTACCCAGCAGGGGGACAATAAGAGGTTCCGGTTAGGGAACTACAGGCAGGGACAGGGAGGTTTCCGCCAGGGCCATCAGGGTCCAAACGGCCATCAGGGCCAGCAGGGACAGAATGGGCAGCAATTTCATCAGGGCCAGCAGGGCCAAGGGAGGAATGGTAACGGCCACCAGGGCCGGGGACAGCAGGGGCAGAGGGGAGGGAATTTCCCAGGGAAGTGCTTTACTTGTGGCAAGACTGGCCATAAGAAGCATGATTGTCCTGATAAGGGCAGGGCCCCACAGCAGCAGCAACAGGGTGCTCGCCAGGAGCCACAGAGACATATGTTTCCCGCCGCTCTTCCTGCACCGCCACAGATGGCATCTTTGCCACCCATTCCAGCAGTCCCAGCTCAGCAGGGGAAGCTACAGTATGGACGTGTCTACAACGTTCACCAGGCTGTAGTTCCACTGGCACCGCCCGCGATCGAGGGTACGTTTCCTATCCATGGCACTATGGGTCGGGTGTTATTTGATACGGGTGCTACACACTGTTTTATTGCTACACACTTCGCGAAAGCTTTAGGATTGTTAGCTACGGCAGAGAGCACAGTGACGTGTGTCGACTCACCGTTGGGGAGTGGGTCACTTATTTTCTTTATATGCCGGGGAGTCGGGGTAGAGGTTGGAGGTTTGGTATTGCCTGCAGACATGTTAGTGTTAGATATGCATGTTCACGATGTGATCATCGGTATGGATTGGCTCGTAGCATATAGGGCCATGATTGATTGCTTCAGCGGGAGCATTGTTTTTGCCATTCCGGGGTAAGAGATGTTTATAGTGGCGATGCCTCGCCCAGAGGGAGGATCGACCGCTCATCTGTATTACATAGAGGAGGATACCTCTAAAGAGGTTGTTATTCCTTTAGATTCGATCCCGGTTGTCAGGGAGTATTCAGATGTGTTTCAGGAGATACCAGGCTTACCACACAGTCGAGAGATAGACTTCGTTATAGATTTGCTACCGGGTACGAGACCTATAGCACGTGCACCGTACCGTATGGCTCCGGCTGAAATGCGAGAGTTACGGGATCAGATAGAGCAACTGTTAGGGCATGGATTTATTCGTAGGAGTACCTCACCTTGGGGCGCTCCAATTTTGTTTGTTAAGAAGAGGGACGGTTCACTGAGATTGTGTGTGGACTACCGAGAGTTGAATAAGGTCACGATACGGAATAAGTATCCGTTGCCTCGAATCGATGACTTATTCGACCAGCTGAGAGGAGCTTCATTCTTCTCGAAGATTGACTTGAGGTCAGGATACCATCAATTGCGTATCAGGGAGGAGGATGTCTCGAAGATCGCATTCTTGTCGAGATATGGTTCTTACGAGTTTCGGGTTATGCCTTTCGGCTTGACCAACGCTCCAGCAGTGTTTATGGACTTGATGAACAGGGTGTTCAGAGATTTCCTAGATCAGTTTGTCATTGTCTTCATTGATGACATTCTGGTTTACTCTCAGACAGAGGAGGAGCACGCCGAGCATTTGAGGCAGGTTTTGCAGACACTCCGTCAGAACGAGTTGTATGCAAAATATGAGAAGTGCGGGTTTTGGCTGAAAGAAGTCCAGTTCTTGGGTCACATTATTTCCGACTAGGGAATATCAGTTGATCCGGGAAAGGTATCAGCGGTGAGGGAGTGGGGACAGCCCACGACACCAACGGAGATTCGTAGTTTCTTGGGCTTAGCAGGATACTACAGAAGGTTCATTCGGGGTTTCTCAGAGGTAGCAGGTCCTTTGACACATCTTACTCGTAAGGGTGTGCCATATATCTGGAGTGATGCCTGTCAGTTGGCATTCGATGAGTTGAAGGACAAATTGACCTCAGCACCTGTGTTAGCATTGCCGGGACCGGGAGTTGAGTATTTGGTTTACACCGACGCGTCTTTGCAAGGACTGGGAGGTGTATTGCAGCAGGAGAGACAGGCCATAGCTTATGCTTCCTGGAAGCTTAAGCCTCATGAGAAGAATTACCCCACACATGACTTGGAGTTGGCAGCAGTGGTATTTGCCTTACAAATTTGGAGGCACTATCTTTTGGGGGAGAAGTTTCAGCTGTTCACGGATCATAAGTCACTACAGTATCTGTTCACGCAGAAAGAATTGAATATGCGACAGCGTAGGTGGCTTGAATTTGTGAAGGACTACCAGTTCGACATCCAGTACCACCCGGGTAAGGCTAACGTGGTAGCAGACGCGTTGAGCCGCAGACCAGCAGATGAGGTGGCAGAGGTGTGGAAAGCTAAGTGGAAGGAATTGGGACACCAGGATGCAGTGGCCCGATCTTTCATGTCTGTGATGACCATTACACCGCAGATTGTTATGAAGGTAGTACGGGCACAGGCTAATGACTCGTTCTGTGAGGAGCAGATAGTTCGATTACTAACAGAGGGAGCCGAGTCCTATACCGTTAGCTCAGACGGAGGATTGCGCTTTAATGGGAGATTGGTGGTTCCGGAAGTGGAAGAATTGCGGCACGATGTGATGGCAGAGTCGAACGGCTCACGATTCGCAGTACATCCCGGAGGGGACAAAATGTACCAAGACATGAGACGGCAGTATTGGTGGAGCGGTATGAAGAGAGATATCGCTGAGTTTGTCTCGAAATGCGCCACTTGTCAGCTTGTAAAAGTGGATCATCAGAGACCAGCAGGATTACTACAGCCGTTGGAGGTTCCGGTGTTGATGTGGGAGAGCATATCCATGGATTTCGTCACAGGGTTGCCTACGTCGCAGAGGGGTCACGACTCCGTTTGGGTAATTGTGGACAGGTTGTCCAAGGTCGCTCACTTTTTACCCGTTAGGACTGATTACACTACGGGACAGTATTCCCAGCTCTTCATTTCAGAGATTGTGAGACTTCACGGTGTACCCCTGAATATCGTGTCTGACAGAGACAAGATATGTGTTTCGAGGTTTTGGGAGAGTTTCCAGGAGGCAATGGGCACGGAATTGCGGTTGAGTACGGCTTATCACCCGCAGACTGATGGGCAGACAGAGCGCACCAATCAGATGTTGGAAGACATGCTACGCATGTGCATTATTGACTTCGGGGGTGGATGGGAGCAGTACCTTCCGCTGGTGGAGTTTGCTTACAACAACTCCTATCAGTTCACGATTGGCATGGCTCCGTTCGAGGCATTATACGGTAGGCCTTGTCGTTCCCCAGCATGTTGGTTGGAGGTGGGGGACAACAAACTACTTGGGCCGGAAGTGATTCAGGACACTTCGGCAAGGATTGAGTTGATTCGGAGTCGCATTCGGGTAGCTCAAGACAGGCAGAAGAGTTATGCTGATGCGAAGAGGTTTTTCAGAGAGTTCCAAGTGGGGGACCAGGTTTTGCTTAGGGTATCTCCTATGAAGGGGATTATGCGTTTCGGGAAGAAGGGGAAGTTGGCACCGAGGTATGTGGGGCCGTTTCCTATTATTGAGCGGATAGGACCGGTTGCATATAGACTTGGACTACCGGAGCACTTGCATCGAATTCACGACGTGTTCCATATTTCCTCGCTGAGGAAATACCTTAGGGACAATTTGGCTCATTCTCACATTGCTGTGGAGGACATCGATCTCCAGCTGGATAGCTCCTACGAGGAGGGGCCAATTGCTATTTTGGACCGAAGCGAGAGGAAACTGCGGTCAAAGATAGTCCCGTTAGTGCGTGTTCAGTGGCGACATCACAATATCGAGGAGTCCACATGGGAGCGCGAGGATGAGATGCGCGAACGTTATCCAGAGCTATTTTTAGCAGGTACTTTCTAGTTTCGAATTTCGGGACGAAATTCAGTTATTAGGGGGGAAGTATGTAATACCCCGTACTTTTGACTATAATTATTTTTGGGATTAATTAATTAAATGAGTATTAATTGGAAATTAATCCGGGTTATAAATACTAATGTGATGCGAATTGGTATTTGATTATGTGCATATATGATTATATATGTATTTGGTATTATAAAATTTGTCGTGAGATTTATATACGGCAATTTGGAAATTTTGTTGAGACGCGTGGGACCGCCGCGTCACGGTATAATATTTTGATATTAAAAGTGAATTTAAAATCTATAATCCGTATGGTCGTTTTGAGTGCGCCAACGCGTCCGGAAGGGTCGAGATAGTCAGAAAACACTAGCCGGGGGTATAGTTTGGGTCCCGGGGTATTTTTAGGCCATACCGGTAACTTAAAGGGTATTTTAGTAATTTGGTATTTTTGGGTAATTAAAAGTGACGAAAATTGAGAGTTGTAATCTGATAAGGATTGGCCCCAACCAACCCTTATTAACCCAACAAGCTACGGAGGTTTATTAAATTAGGTTTTCATAGGTTTCCCCAAAGCAAACCCTAGCCACCATAGCCTTTTGGAGAAGAAAGCTTGGAGAAGGAGAGAAAGAGAGGAATTCTGCAGAAATTCTACACCGAATCCACACCGAATTCAGAGACAAACAAGGCAAGTGACTTTATTTCCATTTAATTACTGAGAATGTCTTTTCCATGTTAGAAAATTCAGATTTATGGTTGTTCTTGGTGAAATATGAAAACCCATGTAGACTAGATAATAAAACTTGAGGAATTTGAGAAGGATTGCATGTAGAAGGATAGGTAAATGATTAATCTGATGTTAATACATGTTTTGGGCGAAAGAAAAACGGATTTTAATTGATGAATTGAAGGTTCCAAATTTTAGGGTTCATGTTCATAAATGAATTGGGGAAAAGTAAATAATTGTAAATTGATTGATGATTAGGGTGAGTAAATCCATACAAACGTGATAGGATGTGGTATACTATGTTTAGAATTGTTTAGAGAATTTAAAACAATTGTTGGGATAAATTTTAGAGGTGATTTGAGGAGTAAAAATAGTGAAAAATGATTTTTGGGAAAATCTGGGCCGAAACTGGTCACTCGTTAGAAGCAGCCCCCAGGTCGTTCGAACGAGGTCGTTCGAACGAGCTTCTAACGAGTTGACCAATCGTTATTAACGAGTAGGGATTTTCGTTCGATATCTCGTTCGAACGAGATATCGTTAGAAGGGTCAGTTCGTTCGAACGAACTGGGATCTCGTTCGAACAGCCTCGTTCGAACGAGACTTCTAACGACCTGACAGTCCAAACCTGTTCGAAGCCTCGTTCGAACGAGACTTCTAACGAGTTGACAGTTTGACCCCTTTTGGACTGTTTTGACTTTTGGAGTTCCGGGAACTGGTTCAAGGGTAGAGTTAGCATTCCTTTGATGATATAGTGATTTATTTGGGACTTTTGGGTTATTGAGATGAGTAAATCATATACTAGAATTATATTCATTGAACCATTTGGGTTGAGACGTGAGTGTCTACTACGATGTGAGGATGAATTATGGCGCGTATACTTACAAACCGGAATAGTACGAATTGCGATAATTATACTTAGTACGAGAATACGATATGTACTACGAATATAATGCGGTATTACTAAGATGTGTGTTTACTTAGTATTGATATATGGATTGTATGTATGACATACCTACCATACTTGCTATCACGGGAGGTTTCGTTCGCTTAGGACCCTCTATTCCTTGTGTGCCTACGGGGGGGATATAGACTGGTACCTTGATGAACATAGGTCATAGAAAGACTTATTGTGATATTAATAAGTCCGCTGACCATGGGAGCGTAGGTATGTGCGTGACCCATGTGATGGTGACTGTGTTCGCCTCCACTATTTGTGATTTGTGTTATCTGGACTATTCCTGAGAGGTTCGGAATATGTGATCCTTATGTACGTGATGTACCGGGATGGATAGCAGAGTATGTGTGCACTATAGCTTAAATTGCGGGGTACTTGTATTGTATATTTATGAGATGAATAATATACATTAAATTAATGAAAATCCTCATGTTAATGTTGTAAAAATATTACGGTATTGTTTCGAGATATATGATGAGTTAACTGATAGTTATATCAATGGCATATTTAGTAACAGAGTTTACGTTAAACTCTATTTAATTAAGAGCGTTATTATGTAAAGGAACCAAGTATTATGGGTAGAACCTTTGGCAGTCTAGCTAGATACGTTGCCACTTAGTTAGTAGTATGGATAGTTATAGATGGGTACTTGCGTTAGGAGTTCACAGTTAGACGAGAGGTGAGAATATAATGTGAGTGCACGTCCTAACATGTACTTTGCATTTAATGTTTTAAATGTTTTTAAAGCACTTGCAGGTTTTTAAAATATAACACATTCGGGCTCTGACCCGTTTGCTTTTCAAATCTTTTCTTTGTAAAACCATTTTAGGTGCCCAGCCACAAGGACACCAAGCATAGGTACTCATTCAGGTGACGAGCTGTAGCTGTTGTGGAAGATACAGGGATTTGTTCATAGACACTTCTATTCTTTGGATTCCAGAGTCACTATCTATCAGTTATAGGGCATGTTGCCCATTCCTATTTAGAGCATCTTTTACATTTCAGTTTTCAAATTTTAGCATGTAGTATTTCAGTTTCAGTTATTTATTTCAGTATGGGATTGTAGTGAGGGGTTTCCTCCAGACTCTATTTATTTCTATTGTGATGGTTATTCATTTTACTTCAGTATGGTGAATGGTGTTATTTATTTTTATACTTGTTGCATGTTAATCAGACTTAAATTAAAATTTGGCAACTTGCTTTTTAAATACTAGGTGGTTAGATATAATAAAATGTTTTCGACAGTGATGCTATTAACTGAGCCAACTTGGCATTTTGAATTAATTTTATAAAGGAGTAGCTACCCGGTATTTAATTAGTCGGGGTGTCACAGGTGGTATCAGAGCATCAGGTTCTAGTGTCCTTTAGGATCTGTACGGCTATTATGTTTCCGCTACGTTTTCTTTGATATAGAGCCCTATATTTTAGGACTGTTGTACTCTTATTGTGTATGCTTCATTCTTCAGCTATTTTAAGTTTATAAACCGTGAACTTATAAACTTTGTTCTTATTTCAGATGCCTCCACGACGTGCACGACGAGTTCCCAGGAATGCAGTGCCCGAACCCCAGCCCGCTCCAGTTCAGGGCATGTTGAACACCACTGAGGTTGCAGCTATAGTAGCTCAAGCGGTGAATGCCGCGATTGCCGTGATTCAGCAGGCACCGCCTCAGGCGCCGATTGCCGCGCCAGTACAGGTTAATGCATTCCCATCTGCTTGGGAGCGTGTACGAGACGCTTTTCAGAAAGCGCATCCGCCGGAGTTTGCAGGTAGCTCAGACGTGGTAGTCTCGAGCCAATGGAGG
Source organism: Sambucus nigra (assembly GCA_949130495.1). Classification (NCBI taxonomy): domain Eukaryota; kingdom Viridiplantae; phylum Streptophyta; class Magnoliopsida; order Dipsacales; family Adoxaceae; genus Sambucus; species Sambucus nigra. Next base: position 456,687,397 of record OX422210.1, on the reverse strand, counting down.
AAGGACATACAAAGGCATTTGAGGATGCATGAGTGCACTGATGTTCAGAAACAGGTGCTAGCTACTTTCAAGCTAGTGGGATCTGCACTACAGTGGTGGGAGTCTATCACCACCGCGGAGGAGAGGGATACCCTCACAATTCAGGAGTTCTGGGTGCGGTTCGACCGCAAGTACTTTTCGTCCGCAGTTCATACATAGATGAGGAGGAAGCTAATGAGTTTGAAGCATGAGGGCAAGACAGTGGCCGAATATGAGGCCGAGTTCACTAGCCTGTTGAATATCGTACCAGACGAGATTCTAACAGAGAAGAAGAAGATAGATAAGTTCACCGACGGGTTGAATTGGAGAATCCGACAGCATCTGCTTGGGAACCTATCGTTGGCCACGTATTCTGATGTGGTTAGCGCTGCATTACTACACTGCCAGGACCACCGTTTTCATATGGCTTAGGGTAAGCGGTCAGGGGAGTCTAGCCATCAGGGCAGGACTGGAGGACATGGTGCCAGCGGGGCACAAACCGGTCAAGGGCAGAGACAGACTGAGCAGGGTACCCAGCAGGGGGATAATAAGAGGTTCCGGTCAGGGAACTACAGGCAGGGATAGGGAGGTTTCCGCCAGGGCCATCAGGGTCCAAACGGCCATCAGGGCCAGCAGGGACAGAATGGGCAGCAATTTCATCAGGGCCAGCAGTGCCAAGGGAGGAATGGTAACGGCCACCAGGGCCGGGGACAGCAGGGGCAGAGGGGAGGGAATTTCCCAGGGAAGTGCTTTACTTGTGGCAAGACTGGCCATAAGAAGCAGGATTGTCCTGATAAGGGCAGGACCCCACAGCAGCAGCAGCAGGGTGCTCGCCAGGAGCCACAGAGACCTATGTTTCCCGCCGCTCTTCCTGCACCGCCACAGATGGCAGCTTTGCCACCCATTCCAGCAGTCCCAGCTCAGCAAGGGCAGCTACAGTATGGACGTGTCTACAACGTTCACCAGGCTGTAGTTCCACAGGCACCGCCCGCGATCGAGGGTACGTTTCCTATCCATGGCACTATGGGTCGGGTGTTATTTGATACGGGTGCTACACACTGTTTTATTTCTACACACTTCGCGAAAGCTTTAGGATTGTTAGCTATGGCAGAGAGCACAGTGACGTGTGTCGACTCACCGTTGGGGAGTGGGTCACTTATTTTCTTTATATGCCGGGGAGTCGGGGTAGAGGTTGGAGGTTTGGTATTGCCTGCAGACATGTTAGTGTTAGACATGCATGTTCACGATGTGATCATCGGTATGGATTGGCTCGTAGCATATAGGGCCATGATTGATTGCTTCAGCGGGAGCATTGTTTTTGCCATTCCGGGGCAAGAGATGTTTATAGTGGCGATGCCTCGCCCAGAGGGAGGATCGACCGCTCATCTGTATTACATAGAGGAGGATACCTCTAAGGAGGTTGTTATTCCTTTAGATTCGATCCCGGTTGTCAGGGAGTATTCAGATGTGTTTCAGGAGATACCAGGCTTACCACCCAGTCGAGAGATAGACTTCGTTATAGATTTGCTACCGGGTACGAGACCTATAGCACGTGCACCGTACTGTATGGCTCCGGCTGAAATGCGAGAGTTACGGGATCAGATAGAGCAACTGTTAGGGCAGGGCTTTATTCGTAGGAGTACCTCACCTTGGGGCGCTCCAGTTTTGTTTGTTAAGAAGAGGGACGGTTCACTGAGATTGTGTGTGGACTACCGAGAGTTGAATAAGGTCACGATACGGAATAAGTATCCGTTGCCTCGAATCGATGACTTATTCGACCAACTGAGAGGAGCTTCTTTCTTCTCGAAGATTGACTTGAGGTCAGGATACCATCAGTTGCGTATCAGGGAGGAGGATGTCTCGAAGATCGCATTCTTGTCGAGATATGGTTCTTACGAGTTTCGGGTTATGCCTTTTGGCTTGACCAACGCTCCAGCAGTGTTTATGGACTTGATGAACAGGGTGTTCAGAGATTTCCTAGATCAGTTTGTCATTGTCTTCATTGATGACATTCTGGTTTACTCTCAGACAGAGGAGGAGCACGCTGAGCATTTGAGGCAGGTTTTGCAGACACTCCGTCAGAACGAGTTGTATGCAAAATATGAGAAGTGCGGGTTTTGGCTGAAAGAAGTCCAGTTCTTGGGTCACATTATTTCCGACCAGGGAATATCAGTTGATCCGGGAAAGGTATCAGCGGTGAGGGAGTGGGGACAGCCCACGACACCAACGGAGATTCGTAGTTTCTTGGGCTTAGCAGGATACTACAGAAGGTTCATTCGGGGTTTCTCAGAGGTAGCAGGTCCTTTGACACATCTTACTCGTAAGGGTGTGCCATATATCTGGAGTGATGCCTGTCAGTTGGCATTCGATGAGTTGAAGGACAAATTGACCTCAGCACCTGTGTTAGCATTGCCGGGACCGGGAGTTGAGTATTTAGTTTACACCGACGCGTCTTTACAAGGACTGTGAGGTGTATTGCAGCAGGAGAGACAGGCCATAGCTTATGCTTCCCGGAAGCTTAAGCCTCATGAGAAGAATTACCCCACACATGACTTAGAGTTGGCAGCAGTGGTATTTGCCTTACGAATTTGGAGGCACTATCTTTTGGGGGAGAAGTTTCAGCTGTTCACGGATCATAAGGAGAGGATGGTGGCTATCCTAGACCGTAGCGAGCGGAAATTATGATCCAAGGTTGTTCCACTAGTTAGAGTACAGTGGGGTCATCACAACATTGACGGGTCTACCTGGGAGCGGGAGGAGGATATGCGGGAGCAATATCCAGAGCTTTTCATCACAGGTATGACCTAATTTCGGGGACGAAATTCCTTTGTAAGGGGGGGAGTATGTAACACCCCGCATTTTTCATGCATTAAATATGTAATTAATTCGGGAATTGAAAATTACTAGTGAGTTGTAATTTTAATTGAATTAATTAGGGAAATTTTATTTAAATATTAATCGGGGAGTAAATGGTTAATATTTACGGGAATTTATTTACTAAGTGAATAGTAATTATATATTTAAGTCATTTCAAGTATTAATGACATGGTATGCACTTATCTCAACCGGGAGTCAGTATAGACTAAAGGGGTGGGGGGATAAGTATTTTATAAATTAATTCGGATGCCAATTCTGAGTATACGGTTGAGTTCGGATGGGCCGAGATAGTCGAAAAAGTGTACCCGGGGGTAGTAAACGGGTCACGGGGCATTTTTAGATATAGTCGGGCCCACACGGGGCATTTGGGTCACTTGGGCTTGGCCCATTAGGCAAAAAAATGGGATTTATGTAAATTAAGGAATTATAAGGAATAAGGAAACGGTTGATAGGGTTTTAGAAAAAGGCTAAGTGTATTAAGGAACCCTAATAGCAGTTAAAGGCAGTTTTGGGGTCACTAGAGAGCCAACAAGGATCATCTTCAACCTTGGAATTCATCTCCGAATCAGACACTACGAAACCTAAGGTAAGTGGATAACTTGCAATAGTATTGAATCTGTATTTCAATTCATATTCATGTGATGTGTTTGATCAAAATTCGTTTTGGGTGTTCATGGCATAAACATGAGGTTTTGAAAATAATAATCTGATTTACGAATTTGAATGAGAATTCTCGTAGAAATCTGATATTATAAATTGATACAAATCTGGTAGGATGATATCTGGATATTTAGAAATGAATTTGGTGAAGGAATTTGGGATGTAAATGGGTAAGGAATTAAAAATGAATAATTTCCCAAATTCAGAAATTGTAGTTAATGGACGAATTGATAACGTTGGAGGACATTCTGGAGTTCCCTAATAAGGTTCCTAACTTGTATTATTGTTAAAAAGGCTTGAGATTGCTGATAGAAGGAGTTAGGGTTTTATGAAACTCGTCCATGGCAGAATCTGTCTTCGCGAAGAAGAAGAAAAACCTATTCGATCGATCGATCGAAGGTCGGCAGATTTTAACAGTTCTCCCAGTTTTCTTTTATATGAAGAAAATTTAATTTAATCTTTTTCTATGAATTAATTTGGTGAGAAATTTACACATGGGTTTTAAATCTAATTAATGGTGAATAAAATTAATTAGAATTTGGAGACGACTTAGTGTGACATCATAATTTAAATTTGTTGGGTTTTGGAGAAATTGGTGTGATACACTAAGGTTGAATTTTTGGGACGAAAGGATTAAATATAGTTAGAGAACAAGTCCAGGGATAATGGTTGAGGAATACTGGGAGATAAATCTTATTTAGGTAAAGGCTAAATAATTTGGGAGTCGGGAATTTAGACTCGGGTGAGGTTGATTCAGACTACGAGAGTAAGTCCAATTTTATGGTGGGGGCGACACCAAAGGTGACTTAATTAATTAATGTGCGAAATAATTAATGATTAGAGTTAGACCATAAACTCTTAATAAATTAAATAGGCTTATGTTACGGATTGTGTACACGGTGGCGCCGGGACATTTTATTTTTATATATATGTACGGGGTGTGACAGTATATATATATATATATATATATATATATATATATATAGCGTGTGTGCATTAATATCAGTGATTGAATATTATTAGTATATACTCTAGTGCTATAGGGGGAGGTTGCGCATAGTGGATGAATCCCCTAGCTTGAGGAGTAGGGCAAGTATAATCCCAGGTCATAGCGCCAGTTATATGGGTGAGGGGCATCTCACTTTCAGGGAAGGAATATGACCGCCTCCAAATTCGTATGTTAAACTAAGTTAGTGAGCGAATCTAACTTGGATAACTAGGTTATGTGAATACACCTAGTGGGATAGCACTTGGGAAAAACTTATATTTTGTGAGTATTGTTACTCGGTCAGAAATTTGTATTAAATGTTATTTCAGTATGTTCGTGAATGCGGTAATATGATTAAATATATAATTAGGTAAATAATTATATATGAGATGATTAATACATAGTGTAAAATGTATTACGTGCATAACAGGTGTGAATGATATATGAAAATAAAAGGGTAATGATTTAATTAAGTTGTCGTTTATAATAACTTAAAAATCATGAATCAAAGTATACTCGGTTAGGATAGGTAAATTTCAAGGGTTAAAATAAGTATTGGGTTAGGAGCGTAGAACCAGTAAATTAAATAAAAGCGTTAATAGTGCACCTTAGAGGAGGGGTAAGAAAATCCTCAAGGGAGTGCGGCACTAACTAAAATATGGAGATCATGCATGTTTATTTATTACTGCAAGTTAATCATTTGTTAAATATTTTCAAATGTTTTTGGGTACTAACCCTTGCTATAAAAAATTTTAAAAACCTTTTAGGTGTCCAACCACAAGGGCGCCAAGCTTGACTCTATTCCAGGTATCCGTTGTTGCAGCACCTGTGGATGTTGCGGGTCTTTGATAGACGCATCCTTCTTTCATTCGTGTAGAGACTCTCTAGTAGTTATATGAGCTTGTCGCTCACAGTTCATTTATCAGTATTAGACTTGTTGAGATTTTCTTATTATCTTTATTTGTATTGGATAATTGGATCGATGGTTTATTCGGTTAGGTATCTTAATTGTGGATGGTTATTTTAGTTAACTGTGAATGTGTTCTATTTTTGTTCCACATGAGTTTTTATTTAATTAATTGAAAGATAAAATTGGCACCAGTCTACTTTTCTCACTTAGGTTGTTAGTAATTAAAAAGACGACAGTGATGCTAAGAATGGACCAACTGAGAAACCTTTTCTAACTTGATTTAGGACTGATCACCCGGGATTAATTAGGCGGGGTGTCACAATGATCCTTCCTAAAAATGCTCTCTTGGTTCATTCCTTTATTGGAGGTATTAATATTGATCTTAGTGATGAACTTCTAAGTACTCATCTGGTTTAGAGACTCGTTTTGGTGAGCAAAATTACGAATGTTATATTGTGGATGATTTTACTCACGATGCCCTAGCATCTTTTTTATGGGTTATGATTCTTATTGGATGCTAACTTTGTATCATCAGTTCGAGATGGATCGACATTAATCCGTGATATATATCTTGGTTATTAACAACCTTATACCGCAACATCGCGCCACTAATTTCTCATATCACACTGGTAGGTTGATTTATATCTTAGCACATTTTTCGGTTATCAATGACCCCGGGCTCATTTTTTTTTCTATGAGGAGAATTTGTACTAACTCGACTAATAATACTTTACAATGTGGGACAATGATCACTGCATATCTCTATTTGTTGAGTGTTCCACATTTGATGTCGAATGAAAATGTACATATTTTGAGTGTTTTATAGAGTATGAGTTATTCTCAATTTGTGGGATAGACTGCTCGTCGTCTATCAAGGTTGCTATTGATCATGATGCACTAGCACCAAATTTAGCACCTACACCCCAACCTCCTCTAGATCTATGAGGACTTCAAAGTCAAAAAGCTAATGTTACATCGCATTTTTCTTTCATGCGAGGTATTTTCAGGAAGATTTATGATGAGATGGAGAGTCATCATTAGTATTTAGAGCGCCTTGATCAGCAACAATAGAGTTTACAAACTGATGTTGCTTTTATTGATAAGTACTTGAGGAGATCGCAGATTGTACCAGATTTTTCTCTCGAGGTTCCTTTACCGTTTTTATGGATTTTATCTTGTTTCTCTAAGGATATATAATTTTAACCATAACTGATGTGTTATATTATCATATTATTTCTTAATCCATGTTTTTTAATAATGTTTTTCGCACATGATCCCTTTTTTACTAGTTTGATTATATATTTATCTCATATTTTATTTTTTCTCTTACTGTTCGATATGATTCATCTTATAATTTCTTGTTATGAGATTCATGTTGTGATATTATGATTCACATGTTTATATGCTCATTTTTGTATTCCCGTGTTATAGGTTGATTGTTCATATTCTTTTCTATCTTTTATTTTGCAAGTTCCTCTTGCTTATGTGACTTTGGTTTGCCCGGATTTCCTGTTGTCTGTCGTATGTCTTCTCTTTGAATTTTTCATATAAAAACTAGGAAAAAATCATAATATTTGAGATTAAAGGGGACTAAAACTTATTTCGTTAATTGATCCATTATGTTAAAAAGGGGGAGAAAGTTATTTCTCACTTTATAAACAAAGGAAAAATTATCTATGATAGACGGAGTTACTGTTTGTCTTGGGTTTTGTTATTCATTGAGATCATATTTGTTACAATGTGTTATTGACATACTTTATCAATTGGTATTGGCATTAGTATTAATATTGGTATATTGATATTACATGTTGTTCACATATCCACATATTATTTTTCATATGCTCATATGCTTTATCATATGTCTTGTATAATCTATATCTTTGATTCTTTACAAAGGATTCCCAATCAGGGGGAGTATCTCTTTGTGCATGCTATTTCTTGTGTGATGTTATTTGTTGTTTCATATGACTTCAGGCTTAGCATTGATTCTTATGACTATATCCCTTCTTTCTGACATGACATTATCTTCGTCGTTGGGTTTATTGGGTTTGTACATTCTCTTACTACATTAACTATATGTCTAGTGGAGTGTGCATCTTGTAGGGCTAATAAGATCATTTTGGGTTTGGGGGAATTTTCCCATGAAATAGCTAAAGGAGGACATTGAAGATGTAATTTACTATTATTATTAGTTCTCTAGTTCCCGTGACAAAACATTTAAGTCCATCGATTCATAGAAGCTCGATTCGTTGATGAGTGAGGCGCGTTCATTTGTCTAGATGAGACTTAGATGAACCCTGAAAATTGAAGATCATGGACACCTCTCTTTGAACTATTTTTTTGTTGTATATTGACATTGAAGTGAATAATGTATCCTTATATGTGTTTGTAAATTTTACCAGGCTAAACAAACACATGCATAATTTTTTTTTAAACTGTTGCACATTCATTTATAAATATGTGAGGATTTTAAAAAAGTTAAATAAGTGATTTGAAAAATAGTCCTAGAGTTTTTAAAATGTTTTTGGAATTGGTCTTGACATTTTGAATGAGTTAAAGACTTTGAAAAACTTTGGTTGGCTTTAACCATTCATACGATTCAAAAGTTTGACTACTTTAACGACCCATTTGCACAATTAAAGTTTTGTGCCATGCACACAGTTTTTCCATGATTTCTAAACTGGTTGAAATTGTGCACGTGACCAAATTTAACCGTGCATATGATGTCCCCAGATTTTGAAATTTTCCTATTTAAACACCAATTTCCCTCTCATTTTAGAGATATGAAAAAAGCACAAATGAAACACCATTCTGAGCAATTTTCAATGTTCAGAGCTTTTTTATCCCTCTTTAATTTCAAATCTCACATGTTTTACAAAAACATTTGAAACTTTTATCTAAAGTGTTTTTTAGAGAATTGATACTAGATTTAAATCCAATCTTCATATTATCTTCGACCATTCATTACACATTCGCTGAATTGATATTGTTGATCATTCCATGATTTAAAATTGAAGGCAGTACGAATTTTTTAACAATTTAGCATGCAGAGAGACTTCCAAGGGAGCGAATGGACTTCTTTATTCATTCCATGGATCTTGGGATGGATTCTCAATGACTTTTGGGAAGAGTTGAAAGGTTTATAGGTAACCACATGATAGGGATTGTGTGAGAGGTATTTTCTTATGTTTTATAAAATTATTTTTCAAATAAAAAAGATAATTGGAGTGCGTTAAGAATTTTTACCCCCATGTGGAGGTTTTTCTAAATGAACTATATCTTATGCTCATTTGTGTATGTTTTGAATTCCACTCTACGCAATTGATCACACATTTCACATAAATCTTTTTTAAATCTTATGAATTGTCTTAAAACTTGATTAAGTGTTTTAGATCTAGGATTCAATAGTAAATTAACTTAATATAATCTTTTGTGAGTTTTTTAAAGGCATTTGAAAAGGTTGTAGAAAATCAAGTGGCATTAGTTTTAAAATTGAACCAATTTTGTGCAATTGTGAAAAATTGATTTAGGATGCTATCAGACCTATTCAGTCCCCCTAAGTTTGTTGTTTATGATTACTAGATCATAATAAACACAACCTTCAAACTCTTCCATATCTACTATTTTGAGAGGAAGGTTCCCAAAATAATCTTGAAGGGGGAAATACTGGTAGAGTGGTTGACTACATTATTTTAGGTAATTTCAGTCCGAGAAATGATAAGATGCCATCACTGTGGGGTCTTAATGTTAGGGAAAAGATGTGTAATACCCCATATTTTTATGGCTTTTAAAATTGGGGATTTATTAAAGTTAATTTGAGGTATTAATTTAAAATTAATCCTAAAATTATTATTTTTAAATATTTACTAGCGTGACGAGAGTTAGTAATTATTAAGAATTTGTTGAATATTACTCGATGAGAAGAGTAATATATGAGAAGAGTAATATATGAGAAGTTAATATACCTTCCATGTTAGTCTAGGAATGAAAATCATATGTTTTAATGGAAGAATTATATATTTTGGAAGACAATTCATATATGTTGTTGGGAGAATCCATGTAGTCTAAAATCTTGATCATATGTAGAGGATTACCCATGAATTTATTATGATATTTGGGAAGAAAATCTTGATTAAAATGGAGGGTGGCGATTATTCATGCAAAATTTGGTTTTATAAAGAGATTTGAGATTAAACCCCTTTTTGATTGATTCATTGAGGATTTATTGATGTCGTTACGTTAGAACTTGTTTATGTACATTGCTTATACACTTGGATTACTTTGATGGGAGTTTGGGATTAAATTATAGAGCTTTGGAGGGGTTAAAATGGTTGAACTCGTAGGTTGAATATTGTAGAAAACTGGGCAAGAACTGCTTGATCGATCGATCGACTCAAGAACATCGATCGATCGATGATCGATCGATCGACTCCCTTTCCTCGATCAATCGACCCTTCCTTGAAAACTGCATATTTTCCCCTTTTTTTAGTCCGGTTAAAATACGTAGGAACCCTTGATCATCATTGATAGAGTATAATGGGTTATGAAGAGGACCAATAGGGTCTAAGTAGACTTCCTTGAGTGAAATTAATATGAGATGAAATTGTGGGTTAACGGGGAGTTATTTATAGTTTGGGAATTCTGCATACGTTTACTAAAAGATTGAGACTCGTGAATAATTTAGACTAGAAGGTAAGTAAGGGTATACCTACTGAAATTTATACTTAGTGAGAAAGAATACTTCGAGAGATGAGAAGTAAGAATGAAGTAAATAATAAATGAGAATAAAATAGACGAATCCGTTATGCGAGATAATTAAGTAAAATTTGTGCTAAGCACTCATGACAATAATTATGGGTCGTGGGTGAACGTAATTTGGAACATATGAATATTTATATGTATGACTTTGAGATTGTGCATATATTATGTATCTGTGTATGACATACCTAGCTTACTTGCTATCGATGGGAGGTTTGCGCGTGAGGGCAGTCATATCCTGATGAATCCATGGGATTTTTAATTTATCGCTCAAGAATATAGGACTATGAAAGACTTATCGGTGAGTTGATAAGTCCGCTAACTATGGGAACGTAGGTATGTGTGTGACCCGTGGGTATGAGAACTATGTTCGCCTCCAATTTTTGTGTTGATATTTTTGGTTCGATGAATCTTTACCGAACCTATAGTCCCCTATACAGCGACGTGATGTATTTGGACAAGATAGCAGAGTAATGCTGCACCGCAGATGTGTCTCGGGGTGCAGTATAGTATATATATATATATATATATATATATATATATATATATATATATATATATATATATATATATATATATATACATGTGATGATATCTACTATGTGGCTAAAGTAGAAATGTAAGATAGTTATGTATGAAAACACTTAGTTGAATGGAATTAATAAGGGACTTATCCATGTTGAATCTAAATGGATATATATATATATATATATATATATATATATATATATATATATATATATATATATATATATATATATATATATATATATGTGTGTGTGTGTTTATAACATCATTATATGTATCATAAGGTTAATACGTGGGAATAATTTGGGCTATAAATAATGGATACATGTGGTTAATCTAGTTAGCATGGGAACTATAACTAGGATGTCCTAGAGGTACGGTAGGAGTGCACACTAGATGAGAGGTGATGATTCTCAAGAGAGTGTCTCATACTAACATGGTTGTGATATTAACCGGTATGCATTTTAAATTCTTGATAAACTATTTTACACTCGGGCTCTGACCCGTTTTCTGTCATTTCTTTCTCTCTTGTATATATATGTATGTATTACAGGTGCCCAGCCACAGGGGCGTCATGCTTAGGTTCTTTGGATTGGACGTGTTGCAGCTTAGGTGGGAGTTGCACCCTTGCTTTAGACGACTTCGTCATTGAATCAGTTCTTACTTTAGATCACCATAGTTAGGGCATGTGTCGTCCGATTTCCTATTCCGTTTGGATCTTGTCAAGGAATTATGTTCATTTATATTTTTGGTATTCAATGCTCCTTGGGAGTTAAGTCTTGTCAGAATGATGTCATTTATAGTTCATAACTTGGTTTGGATTATATATATGGTTTAATTCTTGTGTGTAAATTACGATCCTTAGATTCTTAACTGTTGGGTATTAAAAAGGCTTTTATTGGTATTTAATAAAGGAAAAATGAGACTTTAAATTGTTTTGACACTTATCTTAATTATTTAGGGTGTTTATATTGGTAATAATTATTTTACGATAGTGATGCTGAGAATGAACCAACCGTTCACCTTGATGTTAATTTAATAAAGGACTGATCACCCAGTATTTAATTAGGCGGGGTGTTACAGGTGGTATCAGAGAATCAGGTTCTAGTGTCCTTTAGGATATGTGCGTCTTATTATGCTTTTAGCATAGCTTTCTTTGATATAGAGCCCTATGTTTAGGATTGTTGATTTGTATTGTAACATTCAGTTCTCCTGCTATAACGTATATATTAGTGAATTGCATTCGGACGTGTTCGTACAAGAAGTATGGCAGAGGAGGGCCATTGGACGGATAGCGGAGGTCGTACTTAGGAGGTTATGAAGTATGTTCGAGGATGATGACCGTAGTCGAGGTCACCCCTATTATGGCACGAGAGGCCAGGACTGTAAAGACGGTTAGGACGCATCCTACAAATTTCAAGTGCTGCTATAGTCGAAGGTGATGCCAAATTAGACTCACCCAACGTAGTACGCTTGGGAGAGGGTCAAATGGAAAATTGAAGAGATTCATTCGTAGAAGTTATAGAAATGAAGGAATTGGGTGTGTTACCCAACGAAGGCAATATATTCAAAGGCTTGGACATATAATGGAGTGTGGTTAATTGGAACTGAAAATTTGGGGTAAAATTTTTCTTGACTCATCGGAGCAAAGTTATAATAGTGGGAGTCAACAACCACCGCCCATGAATGAGGGTACGTTTTCTATCTATGGAGTTATGGGGTGCATAATGATTGTCATTAGGACCTCACATTCATTTGTAGCTATTAGAATTGCGTGGACCATAGGGTTACTAGACTTGGCCATTGGCACTATTATTTATGTAGACTCACTGATGGGTAGTGGGACGTCTACTATTTTCTTGTATATATAAAAACGTGAGTTTAATTTTATCGGGGATTTACTAGTTATAAACATATCCGAGTAAGATGTGATTATCGGCATGGATTGACTTGTTGTATATGAGACCATGATTGATCGTTATAGCCAGCGTACTGTCTTTGACAAGAGAGTGAATAAGTAGACTTTTATATAAATAGATAAAATTTGTTGGATGTTATATACTATAGACTAAGGACCTGAGGAGTTTTGATGACAAACTATTTTAGGTAGTAGTGTATTGGGGGTGTTCCTTGTTTGTGTTTCTCTCTGTGAGACACCCCACGCATGAAACTAAAGAACGTTGGGAGTCGAAGTAAGTTAGGCCTTTAGAATATGAGTTTATAACCTTTGCCATTATATGTATATATTTATATTAATCAGAGAGTTATGAGTTATAGCATGATTTGAGGCAATTGAAATCGCCAAATGAGAACGTGGAAATCATAGAAATACGGATTATAAACTAGGTAGTCAGTTAATTAGGAGTAACCTTACAGAGGAATCACATTCATTTAGACCTTATAATGGAATGTACACACATTGGGTGTATGGATGCCCTGGATGGTTTGATTATAGTATTTTCCATATTTGTGTAACAGTAAGTATTCTTCAGGTTAATGAAAGTAGACGTTGGGACTTCCAGATTTAGTTGTTTGATGACTTAGGATCGTTACTTCCCATAATTTTGCCATGAGGACGGCATAGTAAGGATTGTGTAAAGTTTAACTCGAGATAATTTAAACTAAATGGTAAGGCTTTGAGTATAACATTAGTGGGGGTATTTGGTAATGTACTGTACAAGTGGTACGACGGAAATTACATGAGATGTGATATTAATACACGGAGTTGTCCTTACCAGTTACGCTTTATTTTTCTGAATTTCGGGACGAAATTCCGTTATTAGGGTGGAAGTATGTAATACCCCATATTTTTAAAGCTTTTAAAGTTAGGGATTTATTAAAGTTAATTTGAGGTATCAATTAAATATTAATCCGGAAATTATTTTTTTAAATATTTACTAGCGTGACGAGAGTTAGTAATTATTAAGAATTTGTTGAATAATACTGGATGAGAAGAGTAATATATGAAATTGATTTTATTAAAATTGTCACGAGTGAATAAAATGGCAATTATAGAAATTTAATTCGGGACGCGCCTGTGTCGTGTCAGGATTAAATTATTATTATTAAAGTGAATAAATTATAAGTCGTCTGTATAGTCGTTTTGAGTTATTAAAGTGTTCGGAAGGGTCAAGATAGTCAGAAAAGTGTACTCGGGGTTTAGTTTGGGTCTCGGGGCGTTTTTAGGACTAATTGACACCCCGGGAGGGTATTTTAGACATTTTGTATTTTTGGGTAATTAAACCCATGAATTTTCTTAGTATTTATTAGCCATTTAGATTTGTCTCTTGGGGTTAACAAATACAAAACCTAAGCCATCCATTAGAGAAGAAGGTGAAGAGATTAGAGAAGAAAGTGAAGAGATTAGAGAAGAAGGTGAAGAGTTTCCAAGCAATGCAAGGCCTAGAACTCACACGATTGCATCGTCTCCACCACCAAAACGTAGATCGCACGATGAGGAACGCAACCATATATTTTTCATCAACAAATAAGACCCTTGAATTCGAGGCAAGTATCTATCTTGCTAATTTCCAAGTTAATATACCTTCCATGTTAGTCTAGGAATGAAAATCATATGTTTTAATGGAAGAATTATATATTTTGGAAGACAATTCATATATGTTGTAGGGAGAATCCATGTAGTCTAAAATCTTAATCATATGTAGAGGATTACCCATGAATTTATTATGATATTTGGGGAGAAAATCTTGATTAAAATAGAGGGTGGTGATTTTTCATGCAAAATTTAGTTTTATAAAGAGATTTGAGATTAAACCCCTCTTTGATTGATTCGTTGAGGATTTATTGATGTCGTTACGTTAGAACTTGTTTATGTACATTGCATAAACACTTGGATTACTTTGATGGGAGTTTGGGATTAAATTATGGAGGTTTGGAGGGGTTAAAATGGTTGAACCCGTAGGTTGAATATTGCAGAAAATTGGGCAAGAACTGCTAGATCGATCGATCGACTCAAGAACATCGATCGATCGATGATCGATCGATCGACCACCTTTCCTCGACCAATCGACCCCTCCTGGAAAACTGCATATTTTTCCCCTTTTTTTAGTCCGGTTAAAATGCGTAGGAATCCTTGATCATCATTGATAGAGTATAATGGGTTATGAAGAGGACCAATAGGGTCTAAGTAGACTTCGTTGAGTGAAATTAATATGTGGTGAAATTGTGGGTTAACGGGGAGTTATTTATACTTTGGGAATTGTGTTACGTTTACTAAAAGATTGAGACTCGTGAAAGATTTAAACTAGAAGGTAAGTAAGGATATACCTACTGAAATTTATACTTAGTGATAAAGAATACTTCGAGAGATGAGAAGTAAGAATGAAGTAAATAATAAATGAGAATAAAAGAGACGAATCCGTTATGCGAGATAATTAAGTAAAATTTGTGCTAAGCATTCATTACAATAATTATGGGTCATGGGTGAACCTAATTTGGAACATATGAATATTTATATGTATGACTTTGTGATTGTGCATATATTATGTATCTGTGTATGACATACCTAGCATACTTGCTATCGATGGGAGGTTTGCGCGTGAGGGCAGTCATATCCTAATGAATCCATGAGATTTTTGACTTGTCGCTTGAGAATATAGGACTATAAAGACTTATCGGTGAGTTGATAAGTCCGCTGACTATGGGAACATAGGTATGCGTGTGACCCATGGGTATGAGAACTATGTTCGCCTCCAATTTTTGTGTTGATATTTTTGGTTCGATGAATCTTTACTGAACCTATAGTCCCCTATACAGCGACGTGATGTATTGGGACAAGATAGCAGAGTAATGCAGCATCGCAGATGTGTCTCGGGGTGCAGTATAGTATATATATATATATATATATATATATATATAGAGAGAGAGAGAGAGAGAGAGAGGCAGGCTCCTGTGCACACTAAGTTTGCACACTAAGTTTGCACATTAAGTTTTTAAAGTAGTAAAAAAAATATTTTTGACTTGATTTTTTTTTTGTGATATTTAAACATTTCAAGGAACCCATATAAAAAAAATCAGCTCAAAAAAACTTTTTTTGCTAGTTTTAAAAAATTGGTCAAACTTTCTATGCTTTTTAGCCCTTTAAAAACTGCGAAAGTTTGACCGATTTTTTAAAAATAGTAAAAAAAAAATTTTTGAGCTAATTTTTTTTATGTGAGTCCGTTGAAATGTTAAAATATCACATAAAAAAATTGGTGCGCGCCAGCACTCAAATATATTTTTTTTACTACTTTAAAAACTTAATGTGCAAACTTAGTGTGCACAGGAGCCTGCCTATATATATATATATATATACACATGTGATGATATCTACTATGTGGCTAAAGTACAAATGTAAGATAGTTATGTATGAAAACACTTAGTTGAATTGAATTAATAAGGGACTTATCCATGTTGAATCTAAATGGATATATATATATATATATATATATATATATATATATATATATATATATATATATATATATATATATATATATATGTTTATAACATCATTATATGTATTATAAGGTTAATACGTGGGAATAATTTGGGCTATAAAGAATGGATACATGTGGTTAATCTTGTTAGCGTGGGAACTATAACTAGGATGTCCTAGAGGTACGGTATGAGTGCAAACTAGATCAGAGGTGATGATTCTCAAGAGAGTGTCGCATACTAACATGGTTGTGATATTAACCGGTAATCATTTTAAATACTTGCTAAACTATTTTTAAAACTGTTTTACACTCGGGTTCTGACCCGTTTTCTGTCATTTTTTTCTCTCTTGTATATATATGTATGTATTACATGTGCCCAGCCACAGGGGCGTCATGCTTAAGTTCTTTGGATTGGACGTGCTGCAGCTTATGTGGAAGTAGAAGGCCCTTTCATTAGACGACTTCGTCATTGAATCAGTTCCTACTTTAGATCTTCATAGTGAGGGCATGTGTCGCCCGATTTCCTATTCCGTTTAGACCTTGTCAAGGATTTATGTTCATTTATATTTTCGGTATTCAATGATCCTTGGGAGTTAAGTCTTGTCAGAATGATTTCATTTATAGTTCATAACCTGGTTTGGATTATATAGATGGTTTAATTCTTTTGCGTAAATTACCATCCTTAGTATTTATGTAATTCTTAACTGTTAGGTATTAAAAAGGTTTTTATTGGTATTTAAGAAAGTAAAAATGAGACTTTAAATTGTTTTGACACTTAGCTTAATTATTTAGGGTGTTTATATTGGTAATAATTATTATAGGACAGTGATGCTGAGAATGAACCAACCGGTCACCTTGATCTTAATTTAATAAAGGACTGATCACCCAGTATTTAATTAGGCGGGGAGTTACAAGATGATTATCTCCCACACACCAATTAAAAACCTCAGTCTATCCATATGTTTCAGTGCTTAAGGTTCTGGAAAACTAGAGGGAGGATTGTATTAAACCCCATAAAGTTCCCCAAAGGTGGCATACGATTCTCGCGTCCTTAACGAAAGTGATGCTCCAAGGAACACCATGCAAATGGACAATCTCCTAAAAATATAGGGTGGACATATGCGAAGCATTCTTCTTTGAGGATCAGTATACTAATTGTGACATCTTTGAGAACTGTTTGACAATAACAAAATTTGAATAGTGTCCTCGAGCAATGCGAATGAGGCGCACAATAAAGTTCATGGAATCCAACCGTAGGTGATCGGGAATGGGTAAGGGTTGGAATATGTAAATTATGGTTGGGATATATACATTATCATTGGTAGTTGATGTGCGATTTTAATATGGAAAATAATACTCTAAAAAGGTTTTATAATGAATAATGTCGAGATATGATAAGTGGTTGTTGCAGATTATGAATGTATGAGTAAACATAATGATTGGTGATATAATCCAATGCCTAATATGAATTAATGAACAATGATGCTTGGGAATTATGAATTGGATGGAATTTATATAATTTACATGTAATTAGAATATAGCTACATAAGCAAAGGAAGAGTATATTGATGTGGAAAATTCTATGTTGTCGTCATTAGGTTTATCTATTATCAGTTTTGACACATTGGCATTAGGATATACGTTTTAGGTTTGTATATGCAATTGTTGCATTATATATGTGTGTTAGTTGGCCGTATGTAATTGACTTGAGATAACATGTGGATTAAAATGGTAATGAAATAATAAATAAGTTAAATTATTTGACTGAGTTATATAATGATATGAATCAAATGAGTGTTAATACATAATATTTGTGTTGGGTGCTAGGGTTAGACTCCCTAGGATGTTGAAGAATGGAATGACTAGTAATAATTCATCTATAATTGGGTAGTAAATCGAGAAAGTCATTGAAGTGAGTGAGGGAGAGGTTTTATAACAATTAGCTCCCAATCTATACATGAGTGTACAAAGAATGCTAGTTTTTGTATTTCATTTACGAGATGTCCCATACATGGAGTCTAATAAAGGTGATGATTTGGGAGTTGTAATGATCTTGAGTTGTATTGATGTTGTATGGGATTAGTGATCATTATATTGACCATGTGAATAAAGTTCAATTGAATGTCAAATTTCATAAATTAATTAAAAGGCAAGAATATCTCATACTTTACCCGTAAGTGATTTCTGAATTAAATATTTCTTAAAATATATTTAAAAATTGGATTAAAATTTATTAGAGGACTAATTAGGGAAATAAAAACCCTAATTATTTTGTGATGTTCAAAAAGGTTTATAGAGTTAATTCAAATCCTATATTATTGCACATTTTTTTAATTAGATTACGTAGTTAGGTTATGTATTTTTTATTGAAATTGTGAATATGATATGTCAATTGGTCAAAGAACATCTAATGTGGTATGTTGTTAATGGAAATTGAAAGACGATGAATTGTGAATAGGGAATCTATCTTCTCCGTTAGAATATTGATATTGTCCGTACTGTGATCTTGAAATATGTTACAAAGTGATTAAACATCATGTGAAATAAAATAGAAAATCATATTTATAAATGAATTTTGATCAATGTTCTTGTGTACGAGATTATAGAATTTAGATAATCCTCAAGTAATTAGAAATAATGAATGGTATAACAAATCACATGTTGTTATTGTTGTGATTATGTTATTAGGCATACAATGTTGTCATTGGAATTGGTGTTATTAGGATTATGATGTTGTTACCACAATTTATATTATTGGGTTACATGTGAACGGGTTGGAAAGCATAAATTATGGCTGGGTTATGTACATTATCAGTGGTAGTTGATGTGAAATTTTAATGTGAAAAGTAATGTTATAGAAAGGTTGTTAAAAGAGGAATGTCGAAATTCGATTAGAGGCTTTTGCGGAATATGAACATATCATTAAACCAAATTATTAGGAAAAGATTTAATACCTAACACAAATTAATGCACTACGATGTTTAGGTTTAAGAATTGAAATATGGAATTTATGTAATTCATGAGTATTGTCATAAAGGGAAATAAACATACAAAGAGTATTTTAGCGGGAAAATTATATGTTGTCAACTTTAGGCTTATCTATTATCGGGTTTGGGACATTGGCATTTGGATATAGGTTTTTGATTTGTATACATGATTGTTGGGTTATATACCTTGTGAGTAGACTACACCTATGCTATTGGGATATATGTAATTGACTTGGGATAATTTCTATGGACTAAAGTCATAGTGAAGTAATAAAAAAAGTGATACCGTTTGGCTGAGGTAATTAATGATATGAATTCAATGAGTATTATAATGTATTAGGTTGTTTGGGTTCTAGGGTTTGACTCTATAGGATGTAGAAGAAGGGATCGACTAGTATTACTTCCTCTATAAGTGAGAAGTAGATCTAGGAATTTATTGAGGTTATTGGAGATAAGGTTTCATAATCGTTAGGTGTCAATGACTACATGATTTAGATAGAAGTTTTGTCAGGGGTCTCCTTATTTAGAGTTTATTTATGAGACATCCCACACACGGAGTCGAGTGAAGGTTAAAAGTTGGCAGTTGTCTTGATACTAAGTTGTACTTATCCTATATGTATGAGATTGGTAATAATTTTATTTAATAGTGGACGGTTTCCTAGGTACGGGACTAGGGAATATATGTTTTTTTGTGATCTCTAGGTATGAAACTAGAGGTGGTTTATTTACAAATACCTGTTATTATGTGATCTCTAGCTATGGGATTGGAGTAGGTTCATATGTTGATGCACATAATCTTGTGGCCTTTAGGTGTGAGATTAGAGATGGATTATATGCTTATCTATGTTATTTAGTGATCTTTAGGTGTGGGAGAAGTTCAAAAGAATAAATGGATCTCAATAATTACATATGATGATGTGACTGTTCTAAGATTAGTACCCGGGAATGACAATTAGATTTTATATTTAACATTATATATGATTATATGCGTTTTGATTATTATGTGGGTGTCATTATATGTGTGATGTGTACGGCTATTGGCCTACGTCGATTTTGTATGTGTAGGACCTAGACTATTAGACTTTAGTTAAAAGAATTTATGGGTGCCCCACTCTATATGTAGGTGTAATCTAGCATCCCACTCTAAACATACCTTTAGTCCGTTGAATAAATGGAAATTCCCAATGAACCCTATACCTTTACTAAATTACCAAAATGCCCTCTAAGGGAAATTTAAGATAACTTACATTTTCCCATATCAATTGAACGCCAACTTTCACTCAAAGTTTAATCAACTGACTTATATTTTGTTGGAATATCAAGGACCACCCTTATAATTGAATAAATTGCACATATGCCCCTAACCTTTTATAAAGTAACTTACAACCCTTAAAACTTATTCAAAAGCTGTACAACGACTAAACAAAAACCTAAACTTATTTACCTTTTTTCCCCTAGTGGCATAGCACTAGTTGGACAACCCACATGTCTTGTACCATGTGGGTTAAAATAATACCCATTTTACATCCAATAAAACCTTGGTTAAAATCAGTGAAATTCGTCAATCAACTCCTCTCCACAAACCCTATAAATACACCGTTTCACCTCAATAGAAAACCACTTCAGTTGAGAACTATTCCAAAGTAAATTTTTTAGAGTTTATGATATTATATTATTTTAGGCATGAATGCTTCTTTTTTCAATTTGGTTATTTTTCTACATATATATACATATATATATATAGAGAGAGAGAGAGAGAGTAGAATTATGAGTTTTCATGTGAATATTAACATAGGAATGCACTGAAATGGCTCAAAAAACCAGAAAACTCCATTAAAGCTTGAGCTTCAATGGTGGATTTTGCTTCCTTAACTTTGAACTAGTTTGAAAGCGAGGTAAGTTGAGCTTAGGTTCTAAAAGACCTAGGTGCACAGTTTAATTGGATCAAAACCTGGTTTTTATACCCCAAATCCAAGCTTGAAGTTTTTAGCCTTAGAAATTTAAGAGAACTAAATCGAAAGTTTTACTCCACAAATTCTTAAACCTATTTTATTTTTCCATTTTTATATAGAAAAAAACCAGTATGGTTTCTGAACAGTAACCATAACTTTCAATTACTTATATTTGGTCAAAGTTTCACCATTTCTTATAGAAATCTAATAGCTCGATTTAGCCCACAAAAATTCTTAAAGACAATATGGTTGGATTCCACTTCAAAAATTAGTCAACTTTCATCCAGGAATCAACTTAAAGGGAATTATAAAATGTTTCGAATTCAAGGTCAGAGTTTTAAAACCCTAAAGTCAAACTGTTAAAGGTTGAAGACGTGTGGGTTACACCCGCGCGAGTGGGAGTCAAACCAGGTGCATGATTAGTTTGACTCAACGCGTGAGGGCGCATCTCCAATCCAAATCTTTTGATTTTTTTCCAAACTTTATATTATTTAATTATGAATAAATGGTAAATTGCATCACCTTGTTTGGATCCCAGGAAAGCATTTTCGCGAGAAAAATAGTTTTAAGTTTAAAAAAATTAAATTTTAGTTTACAAGTAAACCCCTGGCCATTTTTCAAGTATTTCATAATGACCCCAAACTTTTTCAAAATTTCTTTAGCTTAAATAAAAAAAATTATCTTCTATCACTAATTTCAAATCTAAGTAGAAATGTGGGGAACATTAATTGTAAAAACTTTTTTGAATTGTAAATTATAACCTACCTAGTTAATTTTACACAACAATTAATTTCATTTAGGTATCTTACCACATTACATAAGCATTATATTAGACCTTTATTACCTACTTATACTCTCCATGATTTCAGACTTCTCAGTCGACCCCATGAATTAGATGTAGACACCTATAATTCATATAAATTTCAAAGTTGGTGATTTAAATTTCAATATTATAATTGATATTATGTCTTTCACAATTATTGATTATTATATCACCATGTGATAATGTTGAACTCATATTTAAAACACTAATTTATTTATGTAGTTCATTTTATTCCATGTATTAGTTGCCTCGACATTTCAGTTATTCCTAAAACAAATAAATCATTATAACTTATGACTCAGTAAAAGCCACTGAACCTTGTTTGTTTACCCTTAATTATGGTATATCCCTACAATCTTCTATAATTACATATTACCCTGTAATTTATTAACCATTATCAGTGAAACCCCTAGTAGCATAACTTACGATTCGTATATTAGAACCCAGTATACCACAGTAAGTCGAATTATCATTAGGACTCCGATGTTGAGGGCCTAATTTTTATTTTCTACATACGTATCAGTGCCACTCTAGATAAGTGTGCCCTGCCTTATCATGTTTATTATTAACCTATATTTTGGGATTGGCTGTCCAAGTATATATTGTTGTTTGGATGATATTGTAATGGTATGTCTGCGCAATTGAAGCCCCTATAACTCATATTGTATTTCCCATCTTGTTATAGTTTGAACCATTAAATTATGACACTCTATCGTATCATTCATTTGCATATCATGAAATGCTAGTAAACCCCAGACAATTCTA
This sequence comes from Sambucus nigra, assembly GCA_949130495.1. Classification (NCBI taxonomy): domain Eukaryota; kingdom Viridiplantae; phylum Streptophyta; class Magnoliopsida; order Dipsacales; family Adoxaceae; genus Sambucus; species Sambucus nigra. Next base: position 456,664,693 of record OX422210.1, on the reverse strand, counting down.
TGATATTTCAGTTGCCTCCAAATTAAATGACATGAATATCAAATCCTATTACTCTCTAACAATACATTTTATTTCTTACTTTGCATAGGAATGAACATTATCTACTTGGTATGCCTGCTTAATTGTTTTCCTTCCACGTGGATGGTAAACCTGGAGATGATGAGATATCTCCTGCACGTCTGGACTTTTATTCTATTTTACATCAAAAAATATTTTCAGTTACGTACGTATGGATGGTAGCAGACAAAGATAATAGTCCTCGTTGGAATATCTACACCGTGACTTATCAGCTCTTATGATTCTGACTGTTCTACTAGTTTTACCTTATATATGTCATATACGAATAAATTTTGTATTTTCGTTTATTTCAAACTCAGTTATGTAATATGATGCTAGACATCTTCCCTAATAAAAATCTTTTAAATTTTCATTGCCATTAGTTTATTTATTGTAATTATTTCATATATTTTCCTTTACTCACCATTATATACATAGAATTTGCGGATGCGACGTGTAGTGTTGTCCAGCTATGAAGAGTTTGTATGTGTGAGATCTAAACTGTCAAGTTAAACTGACTATGAAATGGTTTTAGGTTTATATATATATATATATATATATATATATATATATAATAAGTTACAAAACTTATGTATGTCATAAGCTTGGCTTATGATGTCATCTCTATGAAATTTTTTTGCACTACCTTTTTTACCCTCGAAAATTTTGAATTCCCTCTCTTTTGACACACTCCAATTTATTTCCCCCTTTTTCTTCAAAATTCAAACATAAGGGTATAATGGTATTTTCTTTAATAATACACCTTACCCCACTTTATCTCTCAAACCCCGTGTCCTTTTCTCTCGAAACACAAAATCACCTAAACATAACCCATCAACAAAACTCTAAGCTTGCTCTTCCCCCTTCAATATCCTTTTTCTCTCTCCGATTTTCAAATTTCAAACTCACGAGGGGTTGTCCGGTGATCAAAAAAATGTCCGGAGAGTTTGATTGTCGTCTCCTTGAAGTGGATAATTAGATTGGGGTGGGGGTCCCCTTCGAAGTCAGGTTAGGGGTTCTATTTTGGACCTCCACCAACTTTCCCTGGTCGGTGAGCTACGGGGAAAACTTTTTTATTGTTATGGGAGTTTCGTTTGGTCGATAGGTCTCTTTGGGATGTTTTTACTATCGCTAATTGATAGATGATCTACTTTTGCAGGTGGTTGGCCTTTGTGGGGCGGTGGTCAATCTCGGACAGCTTCAATATCTCGGACACTTAATCTCGGACAGCTTTAATATCTCAAGCTTCTCAACATCCACAATGTAAACCCCATCAGTAATTGACCCAGGGAAACTCAATTACCTGATTTACCTTGATTTAGGTTTTTAATGGCAAGACTAGCACGCTTGATTTACCTTGACTGCAGATACGGTTAATGTGTTGAAATATTTCAAAACAGGGGAAGATCTTCATTTCCAAACTGCCCGGAGATGATGGTTTTTTTACCGACGGCGGCAACGATGGTTTTGTACATCTTACCATTTTGGGTTGTACGTCTTCTCAACCAAGGTAAATCGATTTGCTCCTTAAGTTTTATTCTGATGAAGAAGAGAAAAATCTCTCATAATCGTTTCTACTGTTAACTCATTGTTTTTATGTAGATCTATTTTTTTTATGTAGATCTGGTTCGATTTTGGGGGTAAACAAAAGTCTTTCTTGGTGTCATTTTCATTGTTTGATTTTGATAACTCTCTATGGTTTTTCTCCACACGCCACACCCATTTTTGGTCTATGTTTGACAATAGAGGAGATGATTTTTAAAAAGGGCTTGGGTTTTCTTTAGAGGGTGTATATGGTATGCGTCTCCACGGGCCACACCCAGGAACCTAACATTTGCTAGAAATGGATGATGGTTTTAATTGTCTGTTCTGTTTTTTTAATTGTAATAATCTTATCAGCCTTTCTCTTTGATGAAATATACCATTATAGTTTGAGTTCATTTATGGTGACTTAGTTGCAAAGTGAGATTATGTTCTCTCTTTTCATTTTTTCTAGAGATTAATTGTTGACCTCTAAATTTGTTAGTCCAGTTTCCCCCAATTTATTTAATTGTTTATAGGATGATCAAATTCGGGCTGGCTTTCTTAAATTGTTGTACAAATTTATGACTTTTTTTTTCTTCTCATTTTATGATTTATGTCATCAATTTTGACTCTGGGATCTATTGTGACTTTTGACTTATGTGGTCAACAAATTTTATGACTTATGTGGTCTCCAAATTTATATATGAAAATTACATGTGCAAAAGATAGGAATGAAGATTCTATTGGTGAATGTATGAATTCAATTGCTGTATTGATACATGGGTGAATGCATGAATTTAGTTGCTCCAAAATAGGTATATTTCAGTTGCTACTCCAAAAGAATTTAGTTTTTTATTCTGTATTAATACATTATTCTTTATTGAATTAGTTTTTTTTTCTATATTGATTATGCAGATCAAATCATCAATTAATGTGGTGTCAATACAGGGCCTGATGTGTCCACATCAATTGTAACAGTATCGCGAGGCAGTGTATTTGGTATATAATTAATAATTACCATGGCTTATATAATATTTGACTAGGTATTTCCATTGACTAACTGTATTTTTTTATTTTGTATCAGGTGCATTTTTAAAATTACAGACAATCATTAAAGTGGAACACGTGGGACAACCTCAATTAATATATGTGATTTTTTTTTGAAGAAGTTTGTTTTGTTGAAATATTTGTTTGATGAATTTGGACTTTTTGAATATTGTATGATTGGTTGTTACCCCTTAAGCAAGGTGGATAGTCCAATAAATAAAGGAGACTATACCCATTTTTTTTAATTTACACTTTGTTAATTTGAGACACAATGTGAATTCAATTGATGAAGATTGTATATTTCATGTTATATGCGAGTCTATTTGATGAATTTAGACTATTCGAATGTTGTTGAAGTATTTTTTTTTTGTTAATCAGGGTGGGCAGTCCTAAAAACAAAGGAGATTTGACCAATTTTTTTAAAATTAAATTTTGTTTTGTTGGGGAATGAAATTTGGGCTTTTTAGCAATTACGTGTTTTGAAAATTTGTCGTTTTGCGATTATCAGCGTGCCTTCAGGCACGGGCATATCCTAGTATATATATATATATATATATATATATACACACAATAAGTTAGCTTGGTTTTTGAAAATGTGTATATTTTTAACGGTGCGGATGAGTGCCACGTCAAAAGATATTTTTGAAAAATGAAGGGATCAGATCAACTCCCTCCATTTACATTTCAAAATATTCACTTACGTTTTTTTTTGCCCCATACCTTTTCAACTTTTTATTTCTCCCGTACCATTTTGCTTTTTGTTCCCTGGATTTTTATTTCTTGAGACACCAACCCACCCTCACAAACCCTCTCATCCGGTCAGCTCTCGCCTCTCAGCACCGGCTCACCTCTCACCCACGAATCTTTATCCTCCGCTCAGCTCTCATGCCAAGTTGCTGCCTTTTCTCAACAGCGCCTCACCCCTCACCCATGATGTTTTCTTTGTCGTTCATCTCTCATCCCACGTTGTTGCCTAAAATGAGGTAATCGCCCACCCTCTATCTTTCTCTCATACACACATTATTTTGTTGTTGCATTTGTACACTTTAGATCAAACTTTGTGCCCCTATTTTGGATGGATTTTTTCTATGTTTGTAGGTTGGCATGTGAGATTTGTGAGGGATTTTGATTGATCTAGATATACAGAAGTTTCAGACCACCTGATTCGGGTTTGAAGATATCTCAGACCACCTGATTCTCCAACCACCACCAGCTAAATCACACGTCCGACCAGGTATTCATCTTTGTAGTTTGTTTGTGTTTTGGTTCTGATTTGAGTTCTAAAATTATTATTTGGAAACCTAGGTATTTACATTAATTTTGACATAATGCTTACATTTGGTATTTAAAATTTAGGACTTTTGAATCCTAAAGTTTTTTGTGAATGTTATTTAAAACAAGGTTGTAAGATCTTTTTCACCATTAATGAAATCTAGAGATTTATTTGTTTCTTAGGCAAGTTGTTTGTCAAAATGCTCAATTGAGCATTGTACATCTTTGTTAACTCTACATTTAAAAAGTATACAGCTGGTTATATGCGTTGCAGATTCGGTTAGTTTTTCGGTCGACTGGTTAATATCTTTCCAGATTCAGTATAATTTTTTGGTGGATAAATGCCACCAAAAATTATGGATCCAGATTCGTTCTTTTTCAGTATAAAAACAACTTCTAGTAAAGTCAATTTACTAAATTTTTGCGTGCCAGGAAATTCAGGTCCTTCCATTCCAAAGCAGGTTAAATCAGTTACGTAAGAAAAGTATACAGCTAATGGAGTACTTTTTTTTAAAAATAGATGTATTTAATTATCTGTTATTTCAAACAATTAATCCTAATTAGATGGGTTGTATGTCTGTTAAGAGATTTAAAAAAAAGTGTTGCAAAAACATGATTAGGAATGTTATAGACACATAGTTGTTCAAACAATTATTCATAATTAGATGGGTTGTATGTTTTTTTTTAATATAGATGTAGTTAATTATCTCTTATTTCAAATGCCTAAGAAATCATAGATGTAGTTAATTAGATGTGCAATCGTATAATAGTTTTTTGTGTAGTTCCAAACTGATGGGTGGTATGTTTTTAATGAAGAAATCAAGTCCAAAATCTGACTCTGAAATCTGACTCCGACAAAATCTGGCCTGGTCTGCGAAACAAGAGGTATGGTTACACTAATTGAGAAGTTAAGTCAACACAACTGAAATAAAAAATCTGACTCTGAAATCCGATGCACCATATCTTTTTTTAGGGTCGTGTATAACCTTCTTGAACATAGGTAATACACACCGTCTTCTTCTTCTTTTCTTTGTTATTTCGTTAATTAAATGCCTAATTGTGGTTTTCATTTTTTTTTTATAATTATGGGGTCTCTTGGGATTTTCAACTCAATTATATGTATGGAATTTTATGTTTATATTGATTTGTTTAATTTTTTTATCCCGTAGGTGCTCAGATTTGAAGAAAAAAGTTGATAACCATCCTAAAGACTAGCTATGTCATTCAACCTATAGAGATTTTCAAGAAGGCGCCCTTCATTATTTTGATATCTTTGGGGTCACTATATTGGTAAGGTATCATACAACAGTTAGAAGTAATCCAACATTTCGGTAAACTAATTTGTTATTACTTTTCAGGTGTTGGAATGAATCAGGAGCAACCAAGGCCACCATGATGAAGCTGTGTGGCAGGGCAGTGTCAACTATGATCTTTGTTCCAAAAATGAGTTCAAAACAACAGTGGCTTGGTTATGTATGTCTGAGTTACGTGTGTGGTGTGTTAAGTTTGAAATAACATCAGATAAATAATGAATTCTGAATTCTGATTTGGGTATGTTTCTCTGACAGGCATTTTTTTATCACGAGATTTTAGATGTTATCTTGCATTTGTATGTTTGGAGAGATCGGTTGCTCATACTTTGGTTTGCTTTGAGAGGTTAGTTCCTATTAGTCATTGGATGGCTAATTTTAATTTAGTGCAGCTACAATTAAGTTATTGGATGTTTTGATTCTAGTTGTACTACAGTTAGAGTCGTACTTGAAGAATGGTCTCAAGCAAGTTTGAATTTTTTGTTACAGTGATCCGATCAAGACATGAATGCCCTCAAAAAAAGTGTACTCGCATGTCGTGTTCAAGTTTAAGGATCATGTAAGTATGGAAAACTTTGCATTACCTTCTTGATCTGATCTAAGGTTAAATATTTTTACATTGATGCACTACTTTATGTCGTCAGTGTCGTAGGTACAAGAACATTAATATAAAATGTTTCTAAATCAGTAATTTTTTGAAATATTATACTTATAAAGAAACAAACACATAATATGCATTGAGTTTGCGCAATTGTACTGTAAGATACATGCATGCCGGAATGAAATTAATTTTTTGTTATCTATTGAGATGGAAATTGCCTATTTTTTTAAGCTTATAAACTTTCGTTTCATATTAATGGCTTTATGATTTCTTATGATTGATTTGTTGTATATTGAATTATGTTAGTTTGAATTGCATTAGTTTGAACCACATTCACATTCACATTGGTTTGAATCACTGAGCAAATATATTATATCCCATTTTTTGATCGGATATATGTTGCATGGGTTGCTATTACGTTGTGTTTTTTTAGGTACTAATGTGTTCGTTGGTTGTTTGGGATTGTATGCTATTTTTTAGGTAGTAATGTGTCATTTAGAAGAACTACCTCATTTTTTAGGTACTATAGGGTTGTTAAAACGTGTATCGGAGCAATATCATTGCATTTGGCAGGTATAAACTCTAAATCATTGGTATATGTTTATCAATGTGAGTTGTTTATCTTTGGTATATGTTTTTGAATTTTTCATGTTTTTCCAAACCATGCAATGTATCATGCATGTTTGATAAAATTAGCCTATTAAGTGTTTGATAAAGTATACGTATGAAACTTACTCCTTATATGAAACCCCCGCCCCCTTCGTAGCCCCTGGAAAAATCCCTTCCCCCTCCCCCCCCCCCCCCCACACGCACACACATACAAACACAACTCTCTTTATCTTCTCCCCCTCCACCTCCCCCTGCCCCATCCCCTCCCCCCTTCCCCACTCACACGCGCGCGCACACACACACACACACACATCTCTCCCTCATCTTCTCCCCCTCCGTCGCCCCATGCCCCTCCCCCTCCACCCTTCCCTACTCACACACGCAGAGCATATATGCATCTGCATATATGCATCCCCCTCCCCCTCCCCGTCCGCAGCCCCCGCCCCGTCAGTAAAATCCCTCCCCCCTTCCCCACTCACACATGCACATACACACACACACACACACACACACACACACACACGCAACTCTCCATCATCTTCTCCCCCTCCACCGCCCCTTGCCCCGTCCCCTCTCCCCTTCCCCACTCACACATGCACACACACACACACAAATCTCCCTCATCTTCTCCCCCTTCGCCGCTCCTTGCCCCTCCCCTCCCCCTTCCCCACTCACACACGCAGAGCATTTATACGATGCATATATGCAATATGCATCCCCCTCCCCCTCCCCCACAGTAACCCCCTCCCGCCCCTGGTAAAATCCCTCCCCCTTCCCCACACACGCACACGCACACACACACACAACTCTCCCTTATCTTCTCCCCCTCCACCTCCCCTTGCCCCGTCTCCTCCCCCTTCCCCACTCACATACGCACACGCGCGCACACAAAAACACACACACACACACACAACTCTCCCTCACCTTCTCCCCCTCACCCTTCGCAGCCCCCCCCCCCCCCCCCTCCGCAGCCCCCTCTCACCCTGGTAAAATCCCTCCCCCCTTCCCCACTCACACACACGCACACAAACACACACACACACGTAACTCTCCCTCATCTTCTCCCCCTCCACTGCCCCTGCCCCGTCTCCTCCCCCCTTCCCCACTCACACACACACACACACACAGCTCTCCCTCATCTTCCCCCCTCCCCTTCCGTCGCCCCCTCCCCCGCCTCCACTCACACACGCACAGCATATATGCGATGCATATATGAAATCTGCATATATGCATCTACACATGCAATCTGCATATATGCATCCCCCTCCCCTGCCTGGTAAAATCCCTCCCCCTTCTCCACTCACACATGCGCGAGCACACACACACACACAACTCTCCCTCTCCCTCCACCGCCCCCTGCCCCCTCCCCTACCCCCTTCCCCACTCACACACTCATAGTATATATGTGAATGTGTAGTGTTTTCGTGAATTTTCAATAAAGGACCATGTTGTGCTTTATGTATATTTTGTTGAGATTATTGACTCGGTTGATTTTAGAAAGCTTAATCTCAAATCAAAAATCTACTCTGGATTTTATTAATTTTAAAGTTCTTTGATGTAATGGCTTAGTCCATTACTTTGTTATGTCACTATATCGCCCACGCCATGCCACGCCACACTTAATCTCAAATAAAAAACCAACTCTAGTTTTGATGGACACCTGCCAAATCTATGAATGCTAATTTTTTGGGTTATATATGCCACTCTCCATAATTGGTTTAAGCTTTCTAAAATCAAACCTTAAAAAATAACACATGTTTCTTAACCTGTTTCTCCATAATTTTATATCATTATATGCCACTCTCCAGTTTAATGACAACTGGAGAGTGACCATGAACTCATTATGTTGTCATACTTGCTCAACTATTATACCTGCTTAGATATTGAGTTATTTGTTATACCTGCTTAGTGTATATAGTGTTCTTTTTTCTTAAGTATATAATAATGCTCTCTACTTGAGAGCTTTGGACGTTATTAGGATGTTATTTGTAATTTTTATCGAAGATGATACAATAGTTTGCTCTCCATTTCTGATCGATATTGCCACAGTTTGGACTTTTTATCGAATAACATGGCTAGGAAATTACTATTATTTTTTATTGTTACCCACTTTTCAGCTTCACTACAATAATCGAATAACATGGTTAGGAAATTACTATCAATCTTCTTTTCCTTGGATGCAAATAAGATTAGGATGAAAAAAAGTAAACCAAAGTTATTGATTGTATATTTACTTATGTAATTGTACCTTTGTTTGAAAAACTGATTAATTATGTTTATTGTATGTTAAATCGTACAGAAAACCGAGAGGGAGAGAGTGATAATGGCGAGAGGTGGGAAGAAGGATGGGAAGACAACAGTAGTATCACCTAATCCAGAAGTAGATGAGTGAAAAAGACTTAAAAGAATTGCAATTTCCAAAAACATGCTCTTTGATGCTCCCGCAAAGGCCTGCTCAGTTTCTTTCACCCCATCCAAGATGGAGGTCAAACACCACAGCATAAACATTTTGAGGAAGTCCCACAAAAAGAATAAATTCATATTCTCCTTTCCCGGCCTTTTAACTCCCATATCCGTATTTGGAATATTTTTATTGTTGGATTTGTTGTTACCCCTTAAATAGGGTGGATAGTCCAATAAACAAAGGAGATTATGCCCAATTTTTTTAAAAAATTGACACTTAGTTTTTTTTAGACAGTGAATTTGATTGATGAATATTCTATATTTTATTTTATATGTGAGTTTGTTTGATGAATTTAGACAATTTGGATGTTGGACTATTTTTTATTTGTTAAGCAGGGTGAATAGTTCCATAAACAAACATAAACAAATGAGATTATGCACAATTTTTTTAAAAATTTGACACTTTGTTTTTTTGAGACACAATGTGAATTCGATGGATGAATATTGTATATTTCGTATTATATGTGAATTTATTTGATCAATTTAGACTATTTGAATGTTATTGGATTATTTGTTGTTTGTTAAGTATGGTGAATAGTCTTATACATAAAGGATATTATGGCCAATTGTTTTAAAATTACACTTCGAATTTTTTGCGCTTCGCGATTACGTACTTTGAAAAATTTCATCGTGCCATACGCTAGTATATATATATATATATATCACGGTACATGAGGGGTTATGAGATAGAATTGTTTGTTATAGTAATGTGTTCATTTATGATGGAAATTATGTGTATGATATAATTATGCACGTGGGGATGCATCACATTATGTGCAGGGTCATGGGATATACCGACTAACTTTAGTGATGTAGTCAGTTATATCTTTGTGATAATATGTGTGGCACACCATGTATGTGATATAATGCTATAATTAAGAGAATGATGTTATTAATGAGTTATGAAAGTGGAAAGTTGTTTATATTATTTAATTTGATGTTTAATGTTAACTAAAAGAATCCATAATTATATTTACGTCATTTACTACATCCAAATGGGTGCATGTAACTCTATTTAAGACTTTAGAACTTGTATACTTGCGGTGGGCCTGACACATTATATTCGTGGACTAACACTTCAGGTTGAAGTACCCTTCTAAAAGTAGTTTTATTTCAATGTGCTATATTTGGAATTTGGATATTTATTACATGTATAAAATAGTTTCCATTTACATCATTTCCTTATAAATGAGACAGTTATTCAGATTGGTGGGTAATTTAAGATTCAACGGTTGTTAGGAATTTATTGAAGACTATTAGTATTGAAGGCTTATACTCGATATTTTTATATTGTTGATGTTATAGTTGGTGAATATTCACATTGTCATTACTCGCATCTTATTTTCATTTTAGGAGATTCTTATATTATTAAATCTTATGGTAGATGGATTTTAATATTGATAATTATTTTCTCGTTGTATATATTTGTTGGAACAATTTTAAATTATCCCATAGTTCTATCACATGTTAGGAATGGTATTTTAATTATATAGAAATTTGCATATCCAAATATTTGTATTTGATTAACCTAAATATTAGAATATATAGGTTGTTGCAAGAGCAATCTCGGGATCTTCTGACTAAATAATGAAAAAGTCTTATAACATCTCTAATGTCTATCTTGTAGTCATCAAAAGAAAACTCGAAGAGATAGGATGGATACGAAAGTTATAAAATATGAGAAGTGGTCATAAGGGTCTTGACACTTCTAAAGTCATGATTCATAGAATTAATTTATGTGAACTCTGTAGTAGGAGAAGCATTTATCAAGTCATTGATGGGAGCCATCATGATACTAAAACTGATAATGAGGCAAAAGTAAAAGCCTACAAGACCATAAAATATCATGCATATGTGAGACAAGATAGGGTGTATACAAATCTACGATTGATTAATTCTTAGAAAAATAATTCACACTTTATAGAAGTAATCTATATACCCTAAGAAGGTGATGGTAGAGACCATGAATGAACACTTCTTTATAAGGAGGTGAAAACACTCAAATCAAAGAACAGACATGACTTATGCACGTAGTACAGATCTTCCTCATCTGAGTTCCTATAAAAGAGGATGTCATCGAAGTAAACCACCACAAACTTCTGGAAAAAAATTCGAGGGATATAGTTCATAACCTATTCTAAGTTGAATTATCCACTTGGATAAGTCATTTTTTTGTCTTCAAGGTAGTCTTCCATTCATCATCGGGTCGCATGGGTATCTAATGATACCTTCTCTTTAAGTTCAAGTTTAGAAAAGATCCATGTCCCATGGAACTCATCAATCACATCTTTAAGGAAGGGAATGAAGAATCAAGACTTGACGGTGACCTTGTTAATAACCCTACTATCCACACACATCCTCAAGCTCACGTCTTTCTTAGTGGTGAGGAGAGATAATACAACACATAAACACATACTTTTCATGGTAATTTCATGATCACAGAACTTCGAAACTTGTATCTAAGGGTCCTCATTCTCGATAAAAGACATTTGATAGTGGGGTAAGTTGGAAAGGTAGGCTTCGAGCACAAAGTCAACGGTGTGATGAATATCGTAAAGTGGTGGGAGATAGCCCAAAGGGGTACATACATCATATTTAAAGTCTAAGAGATCCTTAATATATCAGTGTTTAGTGTATTGATCAGGCTAATAAGAGCATACCATAACCCATCATCTTCCTCCTTAGTGATCGGTACAATGTGATAAATAAGGAGAAAGGATGATCATAGTGGGTGCAAATCATGCATCGGGTAAAGCTGAAATTATTATCCCTGGTGTTGGAATGCATAAGTGTTAGCACGACTCTAATGTATACTCGAACGGTTCTAATTATATGGTCTCCCCCCAAGTAAGTCATAAATATGCATTTCAAAAACTATGAACAATAACTCGTCGATATGAATCAATGGAGAATGGCAAGTGACACCATCGACTAGGTGCAATAAAACTGCCATTAACTTGTTACCAAATACAACATGGCTTAGAGAGTGGATCCATATGTATACCCAATTTGTCTACCATTTTCTTGGTCAGGAGGTTGTCACTGGACCCACCATCGATGATGGCAGTACATAAACACCCTTTAGACGTGCAATGTGTGAATAAAAAACTAATCCATAGCTAAAAGGAGTCATTAAAAGGATTTGAGCTACTGGATAGGGATTGGAACATCACAATGACATTAGTAGTGTCATTGGGTGAGGGTATTGTGGTGAGGGAAGTTTTCTTCACCCGATGATGGAAAAAAGTGTCTCATTAACAACAAGTGTTGTGAACCTCCAAATGCGAAAGATGATCGGGTATGGGTAGAATGTCTGATTAAGGGAACATGGTATAAAAGGTAAGTTATGTAAATATTATTTTGACTTGATAAAGTCTTATCAGGAGGTGTTATTAGTTTTCATAGTTCACGCCTAGGTTAAACACGAGGATTGGGTTTGAATAGGAGAAGTGTGGTTAGTAGGGCTAAGTTTTATTTGTATGGGTCAGGTAAGAATATGGTTTAGGAAAAATAGGTTGGTTTGAAAATGTGAAACAAAATTTTCTAGCTAGGAGTGAGATCATTTAGAAAATTGAATTGGTAAGTCGGTTAGACAAGAATGAGTCATGGGGTTAGCGGTACATATATGCTTTATTTGTGGGTGGATGTGATATTTTTCTACGTGGAGTGGTATCCACTGGCAGACCCAGGTTTTTTAGTTTGTGGGTGAGGGAATGTTTTACAAATGACGGGGATTCGGGTGCTAGAGCCCCCGAGTGAATTTTTTTGGGGTCAGTTTTACTTATTTTGCACTTTTTATCCCTAAAAAACTTGTGATTAATATTCACCAATTTTTTTCCCCTACGTAATGAACAAACATTTTTCAAAAAACCAATTACAATTGAAGTTTCATAAAAAATTTAGCAACAACAACAATTTTTGGAAAAAAATTAAAATTTCAACAACAAATTACATACAAATTTAGCAAAAAATTAAAATTTCAGCAACAATTGTTTTTATAGCAACAACAAAAAATTGAAATTTCAGCAACGAGTATTTTTTTAGCGACAACAACCAATTAAAATTTCAGCAACAAGCAACAAAAAATTAACTAACATATATTTGAGCAACATACTGAAAAGATTAAAACATACGAAAAAAATTAAAATCTAATAATAACATACAAAAAAATACCAAGTGTAAGTGTTGCTTGCGACCGACAGAGGAGGAGGTAGTGGTTGGTTGGTGGGAGTGGTGCGGCCGAATCGAGAGAGGAGGAGGGGAGGCATGGCAGGGGCCAGCGGCTTCGCTGCTGCTACTGAAAGAGGAGATGAGATGGATAGGAAGGGAGGGAGAGGAGAGGGAGAGAATGAGGAGAGGGTCGGTCGTGTTTAAGTTGAAGTTAGGTTTTTGTCAAGGTTTTAAAAACCTCTCCCCTAAAGTTTTAGAAACATACACATAGGTTTAATTTTTTTTGAATATACACAATAGAAATTTGGGAAAATGTTGTGGGTGCGACTGCCCCCTTGGGGATGGAGTGGGTCTACCCCTGATGGTACCTTCGGGTGATCATTGGTGATTGGAACTACTCGTAATGGGTAGTCAAGTTCAAATTTGGTACAAGTTTGCTCGAAATAAGGTAGGGTGTTACAACAGGCGGCATGAAGACGTGATTAGTGAGGGGTCACTTGGAAGTGGCTAAATTTTCCTCCGGTAGGGATGATTTTTCCTCGAAACATTCTTAAACGTTGGTGTTAAGGATAATGTCCTATAAATCAAGGGTTCTTCCCTCCTAGACAGAACTTGATGTTGTTTAAGGTGGAGGTGGCCTATTTGTAGGATTCCAAGAGTCCAGGAGGTTGTTACAGGCAGGGTAGGTGGATCAAACTTCATTTTGGTGAGACACATTAAGTCCAAAATTTCTCTATCCATTTTGGCACACCCAAGAATGAATGGCACCTTGATACAAATTTGATGTGTAGTTGGGAGAATAAGTGATTTAATAAAAAAAAAATACACAACATTAACAACAATTTTTAGAGGCCAAAGGTGAGGATCATCATATTTTAGAGTATTGTGGAACAAAATTAAGGGTTTTAAAAGAATGATCCCATAAGATAATGGTTCTCGATTGTAATGTCCCGCCCTGATAAATTAATTAAATTATATATAAGGATTATATATGATAAGGAATAAATTATAATTGAAGAGAGTTATTGGATTTTTTATGGATCATAAGGTTATTTGCTAATTAATAAAATAAATAAGTTAGTGCCCAAAAATTTATATCCTTCCAAATTACTTATAAAGAGTTCTTCCCGTACCATTTAAGAAAGAAAAGGATTTCAGGGTCATACCAGTGCAAAGAACGTAGAGGTTGTATCTCCAATAATGCGCCAGAAGCGCCCGGTGAGTGAGGTTAAAGGTATCTTTAGATTCACGCCATGTGGTTCAATTATCAATAGAAAGAAATATGTGGTCCTACTGTCTTCAATCTTACCAACATCTCTATCACTGATTGTCCATCCCTCCTTCTCGCTCGAACAACGTAGGAGTCGTTCTAACGACAAGCTCCCGTCATTCTAACAACAAGTTGTATTGTTAGGACGACACTGATAGAAATCCTCCTCTCACTTTGCGATCAACAGATGCAAAGTTGATAGCCTAACAGTCGAAATAGGGGCAGACCGAGATATATGTACATCGAGTTAAAGAATTTGTCTTAGTGATTAAAGCGAGAACCAAAGAATTTTCAAATCAGTTCTGCCAAACCCGATGTCACTATTGTAGCCATCGATCAAGACCACGTTTCACTCTTAGCACTTCACGATTGGGTGAAATTAGGTGTTAAGGCTTTACAATTTGTATAAGAGAGGCTGGGATGAGACTAATACCCATTTTTCCCTTCGTGGAAGAGCTCGTAGCCCTCCCCGTGAACTATTTCAGCAATGTTTGAGCTTAATGAAAAAGAAAATATACAGATACACTCACACCATTAAAAAACAAGTTCCCCATTGACGTATATAGCTACAAAAACATATATGGAGATGTTTATAGGGGGGTCTACGGAAGATGAGGATGAGCGTCCATGGTGTTGGAAGAGGGTTTTGATGGGGTTTTCCTTAGAGTATTGGGAGCTGGACTAGTGGAGCTTTTGTGACTCCCTTTAGGACCACCTTTAGAGGTGGGGAAGTCACCCATATTCACCATCATCACCACCATTTTTGAAGACCATTTGGTGGGTAATCTACTCTCATTACATTTGATACTCTAATTAATAAATATTGTAGTCTTATTGTTGTGTATAATTAAGAGTACAAATATAAGAGAAATAATGTGTTCTTAGACATTTTTATCGAATAAAAATGTTGGAAAATATTGTTATAGTGTATTTTCTTAGTAAATTAAAAATAGACATTTTTATGAAATAAAAATGTTAGAAAATATTGTTTTAGTGTATTTTCTTGGTGAACTAAAAATGGGATTTTTTGTGAAATAAAAATGTGAGAAATTTTTTATCTTTGTATGTTTCTAGTGAGAAAGAAATAATATGCATTATTATGGAATAAAAATGTAAGAATGTCATTTTTGTATATTTCTAGTAAAACATCTTGGTGTATTTCTAGTAAAAAGGAATAACACACATTTTTATAGAGTAAAAATGTGAGAAATGTTAATTTAGTATATTTCTAGTGAGAGAAATAATATCCATGTTATGGAACTAAAATGTTGATAGTATTGGTTAGTGTGTTTTCTAGTAAGACTAACAATGAACAACTTGGGAATAAAAATGGATATTTTGTGGAACCAGATACCGAATAAGGTATCGTATGGGACTACTAAGGCTAAATGGAAGAAATGTTAATTTCTAACAAATAAAAATTAGTCATGTGTAAATGGTGCAATTTTATTTGTTATAGATGTTAAAATAATGAATGTGAAAGTTGGCAAAAGTGTGGTATTAAACAAGTGTTAAAATGGTTAAGTGTTTTAAATTTTAAGTTGAAAGTTTAATAACCATTTTTGAGAAATAACACTTGTTTGGGAACTAAAGTGCAAGTTTAGTAAACAAAGGGTAAATTGGTAATTTACTTAAAGTGGAACATTTTTATGGAATAAAAATGTCAAAGAATGTGTTACACTAAAATATGTGAAAATAATTTAAGTCCTACGATGTGAATGATTTTAGTAGAAATCACGTGTGTGTGGATAAGGGTGTAACACCCCAAGATTTTGGGACTGACAAATTAAATTTTTCGGAGAATTAAAATTTATTTAAATTGGAGAATTTTAAATTTCGGAAATTGAAGTCCAGAAATTGAGGGCATTTTAAAGTATTCCGAATGATAATTCTGAATGCGCCATTGATTCCGAATGGGTCGAGATAGTCGAAATGACTGTCATTGGATTTTATTTCGATTTCGGAATATTTTTAAGTCAGTTTGACTCGAATTGGAGTAAATGAGTCATTTAAAATGTGTATTATCATTTAATACCGGGATTTGTGTTTTAAAGGTTTAAGAGGCTTACGGATCAATCCATTCTCATTTAGATAAAGAGAGAAAGAGAAAGAAAGAAGGAAAGAAGAAGAAAGGAAGAGAGAGAGGGGAGAAAGCTTGGAGATTTCCGGCCCAAATGCGATCTTGAGGATGATTCAACCTCTATGATTTCGAGGCGAGTGTTTAATCTTGATAAATATTTCATTTGTGTATTTCATTTTATAATTTTTGGATAAAAGAATTGAATTTTAGGGTTTAATGGCAAAACCTAGATTTTTGGGCAAAAATCTTGCAATTGAGGTTTTATAAATTGTTGGGTAGTTATATGATGAGTTTCAAGGTTAGAAACATGTTTGGGATGAATATTAATGGTTGGGAACTTGATTGGGATTGATATTTATGGTTGGAAGTGTATAAATTAGATTTTGGAAAAATTGCGTTTTGAGAAATTTACCCCATTTCGTGGCTTGCCGCAAAAGCCGAATCGATTTGCCCCTAGCGAATCGATTCACTATGTTACAGAAGCATCAGGTTTTTAGGGCCGAATCGATTCACCCCTTGCGAATCGATTCCGTATGTAGCAGACTTACAGGTCTAGTTGGGCCGAATCGATTCGGATGGGCCAAATTGATTCGTAGCTAGGACCGAATCGATTCGGAGGGGTCGAATCGATTCGAAAACAGGGCAGTTTTTCTTAATTTTCTAGAATGAGTTTTGAATCCCTTTCGGTCGGGTTTTGTCGGTTTGGAACTCACATATATGATGCGAGGGATATGTTTGGATTATTTTGGAGGGTTTCTCACATGCTATGATCGTGGGGGCCTATCGTAGTAGCTTGGGACGATATAAAGGTATTGAAATTGATGTATCGAGGTAGTGGGAAACCTCAATAGGGACGACATCCCTATTTGGAGATTAGATGTGAGTCAATGCATGAGGTGAGGTTGAGGATATTATGGGGAATATGTGATGGTATAATGTGAGATTTAGATGTCGACTATTGTGTAAATTCCTTATAGCAATGAGGTTATATTTAGGTTATGACTAGGGGATCGAAAAGAGAGAAGTTGCGTACCCTTAGTGATGATAATCTCAAGGAATAAATCGCAAATGTGTTAATGTGAAAGGGTTCATCACGAGACATTGAACCGTAATCTAAAGTGAGGGTAATTTAACTTGTTGCCGATAACTAGTTTGTGTATACTTATCGTCGGACTAGTCTATACTTATCGGTGAGGGATTTACTTTAGGTATCCCAACATATACGATGAGATCATAAAATAAATGTATTTGGAGTTGGAGGCTTATCCATTATTTGTTGTGTGATTAACAATGGGAATTCCAATGATTGATGGGATCATAAAATGAATTTAAGTTCAAGCTTGAGGCTTGTAGACTATTAGTCATGGGTATACCGATAGTCGGGATTGTTGTTGGATATATCGATGTGCATTCGGATATTGATGGTATAAGTAGTGATTGTTATACACATTAAACTTCAGGGTGATAACCTTAATGTTGAATATAAATAGTGGAAGAATATTCATATCATAGGGGCAATGGATGAATATACTTCAAGTGAGGGATTGTATTTATATAATGAGTTAAATTAAATATGCTCGGGACGACGACTAGTTTAAAGAGGAATATATATACGTATAGTTGAGTTTATGAATTGCATATACGGATGAGAGATGGTATATATATATGTGCATATGTGGATACATATATGTACTTATATGTATATATATGTGTACTTATGGTGTAAATCCCTATACCGTGCGTGATGGTTTGAATATATATGATGTGATCAGATGGATGTATATATATTGTGTGTGTTAATAATATATATACTTATGGTGTGAAGCATACCAGGCACATACTATCATGGGAAGTTGCGTGATGAGGGTAAGCACTCTGGCTTGAGGAGCCGGGTGTGGATATTCCCCAGGTCATAGTCATCCATTATTAATTGTGTGATTTTATTTTGGGGGTGAGAAGTCTTGGGTATGGGTCGTTCTCACTTGCCGGTTAGGAACTATGACCGCTTCTCATGCGTTGTGATTTGGTACGAAGTGGGTGATATTTAGTCCCACCGGTGGTCCCCAAGATGGTGTGTGAGCGATGCCCATGAAGATGATAGCATGGTGGAGTTTTTTGGCATTCTATAGCCGGTTATATTATGTGTATGGAAATTGTACATTATGTATGTTATGTACACGTGGCTATGAGAATGAATGACTATATATATATATATATATATATATATATATATATATATATATATATATATATATATCCTATAGGAGAAAAAGGACATGAAATTTCTATGGTGTACATCTTGGGTGATTATGGTGTACTAGATTGTTGGGGGTTGATGTATCGTACTTCGAGACAATTTCGGTGATATCGACACAAGGATTTAATGGAGACTTTTAGGTTGTTCTTAGGTAGTAACCTAGATTACAGTAGTATTTGTGTGTATGACATAATGGATCCATACGATCAACATTTTCGAGGAGTAGTGTATCGGGGGGGTTCCTTATTTGGATTTCGCTTTGTGAGACGCCCCACGCACAAAACGCAGTGCCATGTTGAGAGTAGAGAGAAGTTTTGTACTTTGTAATTGTATGTATCAGTAGTATGATTTGCGTGGATGACATAATGGATCCCTACGATCAACATTGTCAAGGAGTAGTGTATCGGAGGGTTCCTTGTTTGGATTTTGCTTTTCGAGACGCCCCATGGACGAAACGCAGTGCCTTGTTGAGAGTAGAGAGAAGTTTTGTCCTTACTAAATTGTGCATGTTATTTAGAGAATAAACCCTTAATTTGAAGTTTAATGTTAAAATGTGAAGTAATAAGATGGATAACTGCTTAAGTTATAAATTGGAATCAATAAAGCATAGTAGGGCATATTTGTGTACATATCTTTAAGTGTGATTAGAATGGAAAGGATTCTTGGGTGATGTTAGGATGGCAGGTCTTGTCGGTATAGGTTGTGCCTATGGTAAGGTAGGTTGTCCCTATAGGAGGGGTAACTTAATTAAGATTTCAGGACGCGAATAGGTGTGCGTTGCTAGATGAGAGGTGGGTTGGGGGTTTCACGAGAGTGCGACTCCCCTTTAATTATGAAATAGTGCATTTATATTTATTATGCATGGTTAACACACTTGCTAAACATTTTTTTACACCTCGGGCTCTAACCCGTTTATATTTCTCTTATGCTATATGTATATATTACTACAGGTGTCCTACCGCATGGATGTCGGATACTTTTCTATCAAGAGTCTTGGGAGCCGTAACAGGTGCAGACTGTTGAGGGACTTAGATTGTAGTCGCTTCCTATCTCCTTGTAAATCTAGATAGGATTCAGGTTGTGCATCGGTATTATGCTTTAAAGTTATTTATAGTGGTTTATATTTATTCCCATGGATGTTGTACTGTTTGTGACCCGACAGCTTATTCGGGTATATTTCCTTGTGTACTCATTTTATTTTAATTCGAGCACTTTATTTTATCACCGTACTTGTTCATATTTTACATTTGCTAGATATCTATATTGTTGGTTTGTTGTTCGTTGCATGTCTTATTTAATTTTGGCACTCGCTTAAATGATTCCGGGTAGTTAGCCCTATCTATTTATTGTATGGTCTGTTGGTGCTGAGACTGAGCCATCTGAGATTCCTGATTTAACGTAGTATAGGGCTGCCACCCGTTAATATTTCAAGCGGGGTGTCACAGATGGTATCAGAGCATCAGGTTCTAGTTTCTTTAGGATCTGTGCGGGTGTTCGGCTTTCTTCAGTTGATGTTTTTAATAATAGAGCCCTACTATCAGGACTGTTGTGTTCAGTACGTTTATCTTCTTCTGCAAGGTGTATTCACTTGAACGATATTTTGACACAGTCGCTTTCGTCTCAGACGTCGCCACAAATAAGTCGGTTAGGAAAGGGCAAGATTAGAGATGTAATGCCTATAACAGATTTTGGGTACGCTTTGATTTGAGGTATTTCTTTTCGTGATTTAGACAGAGATAAGAAGGAGAATTTCGTGACCGGTAAGGTTAGTGATGATGAGGAGAGAATAGTGAAGCCCCTGGGAGGTATAGATTGATAAATTCGTCAACATTTGTTAGGAAACTAGGTGTTGGTGACTTTTATCGATGTGAGGTGTGTGGAGTTGTCCCAATATCGGGAGTCTTGCCTTCTGGGAAGAGGGAGTGAGAAGTTTTGGAGACTTGGGTCCATTGAGTAGGACTGAAGGAATTGTTGGGGGTCGTAATAGCGCCTTATCCTTCAGGATTTTCAGGGAGGATATTTCTTTGAGGAGAATTAGGCTTTGGGAAGGAATGATAAAATGTGGCCTTAATATGGCATCTCTTGGGATATTAGATCGTCTCGTGATGAGCTAGTAGAGAATTATGCTATTGATTTACGGAAGTACATATTGTTTAGGTTTGTTGAGTAGTGGTTATTATGTTATTTTTTTATCAATATGCTAGGGCATATAATTATGGTATTCCAGTGAGGGAAAGGCTTACCTTGCGGTAATGATTTAATGTGATGTAAAGGATTGGTACAACTGAGGAGGTTCAGAGTTTAGCAGAACCAGTGTTGAGCGGGAATTTAGCTCATGGCTGTACTAGTTTTGAGAACTAAGTATTGGTGAGGATATTGTGTTTGTTGAAGCCTTGTGTCAAGAACATAAGGTGCTTGTTTGGCGTGTCGAAAGACATGGAATTGTTTTATATTATATTGTTACATAGGCCTTTGGGCCATATTTATGATTCTAAAATCTTTTATAAAACTTAACCCTGGTTCAACTGATCTCAATCCCCGACGTAGCTACACAGTAGTGTATTAGGAGGGTTCCTTATTTGGATTTCGCTTGCGAGACCTCCCCCGCATGAAGGTAGCTAGTGTTAGGAATTGAGAAGAGTTCCACAATTGGGAATTTCAAACTTTTACATACTTAATATGTTGCAGTAAATTATGTTTGTTGAGAGTTATATTACGATTTTGAGGCTAGTGGAGTCGGGTTATATTTCTACGAGTTGAGCTCGGGTACAGGGTGTATGGGCGCCCTGGTAGCTAGTTTATATGGTTATATGGTTCGATGTGAGAACTGGGGGAGATAAGTATAGCGATGTTAAGGGTAGATGTAAGGACTAGATGAGACTCGAAGTCCTAGGCATAACTTAAATTTCGCGGACGAAATTCTTGTAAGGGGGAAGAGTGTAACACCCCAAGATTCTGGGACTGAGAAATTAATTTTTTGGGAGAATTAAAATTTATTTAAATTGGAGAATTTTAAATTTTGGAAATTGAAGTTCAGAAATTAAGGGCGTTTTAAAGTATTTTGAATGATAATTCTGAATGCGCCATTGATTCTGAATGGGTCAAGATAGTCGAAATGACTGTCATTGAGTTTTATTTCGGTTCCGGAATATTTTTAAGTCAGTTTGACTCAAAGTGGAGTAAACGAGTCATTTAAAATGTGTATTATCATTTAAAACTGGGATTTGTGTTTTAAAGGTTTAAGAGGATTACGGATCAAGCCATACTCATTTGGAGAAAGAGGGAAAGAGAAAGAAAGAAGGAAAGAAGAAGAAGAAAGGAAGAGAGAGAGGGGAGAAAGCTTGGAGATTTCTGGCCCAAATGCGATCTCGAGGATGATTCAACCTCTACGATTTCGAGTAAAGTGTTTAATCGTTCTAAATATTTCATTTGTATATTTTATTTTATAATTTGTGGATAAAAGAATTAAATTTTAGGGTTTAATGGCAAAACCTAGATTTTTGGGCAAAAATCTTGCAATTGAGGTTTTATAAATTGTTGGGTAGTTATATGATGACTTTAAAGGTTAGAAACATCTTTGGGATGAATATTGATGGTTGGGAAGTTTATTGGGCTAGATATTTATGGTTGGAAGTGTATAAATTGGATTTTGGTAAAATTGGGTTTTGAGAAATTTACCCCATTTCGTGGCTTGCTGCTCAAGCCGAATCGATTTACCCCTAGAGAATCGATTCGCTATGTTGCAGAAGCATCAGGTCTTTAGGGACGAATCGATTCGCCCCTTGCTAGTAGTAGACTTACAGGTCTAGTTGGGCCGAATCGATTCGGATGGGCCGAATCGATTCAGAGCTAGGACCGAATCAATTCGGAGGGGCCGAATCGATTCGGAGGAGCCGAATTGATTCGAAAACATGACAGTTTTGCTTAATTTTCTAGAATGAGTTTTGAATCCCTTTCGGTTAGGTTTCTCAGTTTGGAACTCACATATATGATGCTAGGGATATGTTTGGATTATTTTGGATGGTTTCTCACATGCTATGATCGCGGGGCCTATCGTAGTAGCTTGGGACGATATAAAGGTATTGAAATTGATGTATCAGGGTAGTGGGAAAGCTCATTAGGGACGAGAGTCCTATTTGGGGATTATATGTGAGTCAATGCATGGGGTGAGGTTGAGGATATTATGGGGAAGATGTGATGGCATAATGTGAGATTAAATGCCTACTATTGTGTAAATTCCTTATAGCAATGAGGTTATATTTAGGTTATGATTAGGGGACCGAAAAGAGAGAAGTTGCATACCCTTGGTGATGATAATCTCAAGGAATAAACCGAAAATGTGTTAATGTAAAAGGGTTCATCATGAGATATTGAACCGTAATCTAAAGTGAGGGTAATTTAACTTGTTGCCGACAACTAGTGTGTGTATACTTATCGTCGGGCTAGTCTATACTTATCGGTGAGGGATTTACTTTAGGTATCCCAACATATATGATGAGATCATAAAATAAATGTATTTGGAGCTGGAGGCTTATCCATTATATGTTATGTGATTAACAATGGGAATTTCAATGATTGATGGGATAATAAAATGAATTTAATTTCAAGCTTGAGGCTTGTAGACTATTAGTCAAGGGTATACCGATAGTCGGGATTGTTGTTGATTATATCAATGTGCGTTCGGATATTGATGGTATAAGTAGTGATTGTTATACACATTAAACTTTGGAGTGATAACCATAATGTTGAATATAAATAGTGGAAGAATATTCATATCATAGGGGCAATGGATGAATATACCTCAAGTGAGGGATTGTATTTATATAATGAGTTAAATTAAATACGCTCGGGACGATGGCTAGTATAAAGAGGAAATATATATATATATATATATATATATATATATATATATATATATGTGTGTGTGTGTGTGTGTGTGTGTGTGTGTGTGTGTGTGTGTGGATATGTGGATACATATATGTATGTATATGTATATATGTGTGTACTTATGGTGTAAATCCCTATACCGTGCGTGATGGTTTGAATATATATAATGTGATCATATGGATGTATATATATTGTGTGTGTGAATGATATATATATATATATATCATACCAGGCACATGCTATCATGGGAAGTTGCACGATGAGGATGAGCACTCTGGCATGAGGAGCCGGGTGTGGATATTCCCCAGGTCATAGTCGTCCATTATTATTTGTGTGATTTTATTTTGGGGGTGAGAAGTCTTGGGTATGGGTTGTTCGCACTTGTCGGTTAGGAACTATGACCGCTTCCCATGCGTTGTGATTTGGTTTCGACCACGAAGTGGGTGATATTTAGTCCCACCGGTGGTCCCCAAGATGGTATGTGAGCGATGCCCTGGAAGATGATAGCATGGTGCAGTATTTTGGCATTCTATAGCCGGTTATATTATGTGTATGGAAATGGTACATTATGTGTGTTATGTACACGTGGCTATGAGAATATATGACTGTATATATATATATATATATATATAGGTGAAAAAGTATATGAAATTTCTATGATGTACATCTTGGGTGATTACGGAGTACTAGATTGTTAGGGGTTGATGTATCGCACTTAGAGAGAATTTCGGTGATATCGACCCAAGGATTTAATGGAGACTTTTAGGTTGTTCTTAGATAGTAACCTAGATTATAGTAGTATTTTTGAGTATGACATAATGGATCCCTACAATCAACATTATCAGGAAGTAGTGTATCGGGGGGTTCCTTGTTTGGATTTCGCTTTGCGAGACGCCCCACGCACGAAATGCAGTGCCATGTTGAGTGTAGAGAGAAGTTTTGTCCTTTGTACTTGTATGTATCAGTAGTATGATTTGCTTGGATGACATAATGGATCCCTACGATCAACATTGTCAAGGAGTAGTGTATTTGGGGGGTTCTTTGTTTGGATTTCGCTTTGCAAGACGCCCCACGCACGAAACGCAGTGCCATGTTGAGAGTAGAGAAAAGTTTTGTCCTTTGTACTTGTATGTATCAGTAGTATGATTTGCGTGGATGACATAATGGATCTCTACGATCAACATTGTCAAGGAGTAGTGTATCGGGGGGTTCCTTATTTGGATTTCGCTTTGCAAGACGCCCCACGCACGAAACGTAGTGTTGTGTTGAGAGTAGAGAGATGTTTTGTCATTGTTAAATTGTGCATGTTATTTAGAGAATAAACTCTTAATTTGAAGTTTAATTTTAAAATGTGAAGTAATAAGATGGATAAATGATTAAGTTATAAATTGGAATCAATAAAGCCTAGTAGGGCATATTTGTGTACATATCTTTAAGTGTGATTAGAATGGAAAGGATTCTTGGGTGATGTTAGGATGGCAGGTCTTGTGGGTATAGGCCATGCCTATGGTAATGTAGGTTGTCCTAATTGGAGGGGTAACTTAATTAAGATGCCAGGATGCAAATAGGTGCGCTGCTAGATGAGAGGTGAGTTGGGGGTTTCAAGAGAGTGCGACTCCCCTTTAATTATGAAATAGTGCTTTTATATTTATTATGCACGGTTAACACACTTGCTAAACATTTTTTACACCTCAGGATCTGACCATTGTATATTTATCTTCTTCTATATGTATATATTACTACAGGTGTCCTACCGCATGGATGTCGGATGATTTTCTATCCAGAATCTTGGAAGTCGTAACAGGTGCGGACTGTTGCGGGACTTAGTTGTAGTCACTTCCTATCTGCATGTAAATCTTGATAGGATTGAAGAGTGCGACAGTGTGATAATTGATTTAAATTAAATTTGCAAGTTTCCAAGAACCCTTATTTAATTAGAGTCTACTTTTAAATCAAACAAATACAGCCCTTAAACATGCATTTAAATCAACCCATCAAATATAAAGCATGTGGCACAGTAAATATGCCGAGACACAGATTTTAGGAAAAAACTCCTTTTGGGCAAAACCTTTATTTCACTATGAATATATAAATCGCAACTTACAATTACATAGAGAAATCTGCAATGGATCAACACGCCGTTAACCCACAAACACACTCAGTCTTGAATTCAGCAAAAGAATACACGCAGCACCCTCTAAGGAATCATAGCCCAAACAAAAAATTAAGAACCGCAGCTCTCCTCAATGACACGCAGCCATAACACTTTGTAGAGACTCCCTCAGCAATGACACGCAGCCCTTGGTTGCAAAGATCTCCCCAAAAAGGTTGAACAAAACAAAGTTTGTGTTCTAGGGTTCCAAAAGATTCACAAAGATTTGTTAATGTTTATGTGAATCAAAACATAAGTCATGGGACTCAAAAAGTATGAAGACTTGAGGAAAAAGGACACTCAAAATCGTCTCAAAAGTCTTAGCAAAACTAATCCCCAAAAATAGGTTTAAATAAGATAACCATGAGAAGTTTTAAATATACACGGAACTGTCCGATTTTATCCCAGGCGGACCGGTCCGGTATGGATGCGGATCGGTCCAGGTTCGGACCAGTTCGTTTTCTCAAGAGGCTCCTTCGGTTCGCATTCGATCCGGGGTCTTCTTTTTCTTCAGCAAGCGGATCAGTTCGGTAGAGGGACGGACCGGTCCGGGGTCAGATCGATTCTTTTAATCTGGGCGGACCGGGCCGGCTGTGCGGAAAAATAATTCCTTTCTTATTTTGAAATTCGAATCCGTTGATGACGATACGATCTTGATTTTCTTCAACGGTGTAACGGATTATGACATACAAATTGATAATGGACAAAAATGTCCTTACAAATCTCCTCTATGTCAATGTCGGTACATACATAAAAACAAACATCCGAATTATCAAATATCAAAATGCCTATACAAATCTACCCTTCCATGAACCCAAAACGAAAGATACAAATGAATAAGACTTCATCATTTGCTCTTCGAATCTTCAGGAATCTCAATGCTTTTCTTATCAGGGTTTGCAATCAAGTGATCATAAAATTAGTACCTACACATATGAGACAAATAAAATACCACGTGACATATCGAGTTTGAAATGAGATAAACATAGATACCAATTTATGATAAAAGCATAAGCTAAATCTCAAAAACTCCCCCATAATATGATAATTCTTTCTCCCCCTTTTTATGATGTCCCCAAATAGACAAATGAGAAGAATGAATCAAATAAGCCAAAATCAGGGTGTCACGGTAAAATGCATAGCAAACCACAATCAAGCTACGTGCATGCAAAGGAGTATCTCAAAAAAAATTCACAAACTATTTTTGGATTTTTCAATTTTTCATACAAAAAAATAAGATACGTTTGAAAAAATATGCTACAAAAATCACACCATGGATTTAGACTCAAACAACCAAGTCATGGAAATGGAATGAAATGGTGTGACCACATTCGATAGTGTAAATCAACTCAATCAATCATATATGCACGATGCATATGTGTACCCCTAACGAATGAACATCATAAGTATCCTTAGGTGAAGAGATTGTTGAATTTATATGACATCATCTTATGCAAATCAACAAATCAAAGTCAAAATGATTTCCACCCCAATAACGTCCAAAACTATTTAGCGCATTTGCAAGCATTTCAAGGACGTGCAAACCCGTTTTAAATTCTCCAACCAAACACCCTCATATTTCTTTTTAGAGGTAATCTAAATTCTCAAACTTTGGAGAATTGGTACAAAAACCTAAATGGCCCATATTTTGGCATGAATATATTTTTATTGCCTTTTAATTTTTTTGGGCTCTTTTAACCTCTTTAGACCCCGGATAATAAAATTTCTCCATTTTTAGGTCCAATTTAACGGTGGCTTAGTATTCGCAAAGGCAAAATGAACCTTATGCAGCCCTTCCCCATTATTCAAACAAAGCACACAAACTCACAAAACGGTTTTTATATGCACAATTTCCTTATCAAAATTTATCGCGCTTGGTTAGTTTTAAGGACAGGATTGAAGTGAAAACACCCAACTAACATGTGATAAAACCAGCACAATAATCAACCAAATCCGTGCATGTGTGCATTAAAGGAAACATGAGTCAAACATGTAAGAAGTGACACTTAATTACATCTTAATGACTCCAAAAATTATAAAGCACATAGATGAATTGACCTATTGTCTCAAAACACTATCAAATAGTCATATGAAAAAAAGGAATGATGTTGTGACTTGGTCATCCTAAGTCTCCATCCATAAACGGTGCAAAAAATACAAAAATCTTTTTTGATTTTCTCAAAACTTTTATCAAAATAAAATCTTTTTGTATTTTTCAAAAAAAAATTAAAACAAAAAAAATATATACAAAAAGTACATGTCACAACGCTAGCAAAAATATATATAAAAAAAACATAACTAGCGTATGACAAACATGCAAACACAATCATCTATATGATATGGCGAGAGAAGAATCATGTGCAAGCAAACGAGAATCAACTTGTCTAAAATCTAGCGTATCCAAAAGTGATTTCCTAACCCAAATAGATGTGAAACGTCGTGTAGGGGATTTGGGAACCATGGGAACACTAGACATAAACTTCCTAGGACATTTTCCAAGATCAAAACAAAAACGCCTAAGGTGGCCTTTCCTACCACAATATGAACATGTGTAAACGGGTGGAACGACACCTATGGGTTGACCTTTTCTAATATCCTGGGAACTAATTAACCCTCTAAAACAAATAATGGTTTTGTCTTTAGTATTAGAATCATGAGAACACGATGAACCATTACCATCACTATCAAACCTACTTGAGTCTGTCAAATTATTTTTTAACTTCAAAATTTTTGACTCAAGCAAAGAATTAGACTCTTCCAAAGACAGAGATTTATTTTTCAAATTTTCAATTAAACTTAACAGTTTATCATGCTCCCCCTCAATTAAAATAAACTTATCCCTAAGAGTCTTTTTACGTGCCGTAAAATCATCGATTAATTTTTTATCCTCGACGGCAGAAACGGGAACCCTAGAATTTTTTAAGTCCTTTAATTCCTTCTCTAAAACTAGGACTTTCTCATCACTCTTCTTTTTGGAAATTTCCAAAGAATCAAAATCAATACACAAATTACCAAAATGCTCACGACAAATATCGCTTTGAGTTTGAAACGCTTGCAAATATTCAATCTTACTTTTAAAGAGAGAATTTTCTTTTTCCAAAACTTTAATTCTTTTGCAAAGTTTCAAATTCAAACTTTTTAAATTTTCAGCATGGTCGCGAACTTTTTAAAAAATAGGCTCCTCATTAAATGGGCATTCCATTGGAAAAATTGCGATTTTTTCACAAAACTGATTTTAAAAAAAAATCAATATCACACGATTTTGCGGAAAATAGGAATACGCAATAAATTAGCGTAACCCTCTCTGATACCAATTTGAAGAGTGCGACAGTATGATAATTGATTTAAATTAAATTTGTAAGTTTCCAAGAACCCTTATTTAATTAGATTCTACTTTTAAATCAAACAAATACATCCCTTAAACATGCATCTAAATCAACCCATCAAATATAAAGCATGCGGCACAGTAAATATGCTGAGACACAGATTTTAGGAAAAACCCCCTTTCGGGTAAAACCTTTATTTCACTATGAATATATAAATAGCAACTTACAATTACATAGAGAAATCTGCAATGGATCAACACGCAGTCAACCCACAAAGACACTTAGTCTTGAATTCAATAATAGAATACACGCAACACCCTCCAAGGACTCACAGCCCAAGCAACAAATGAAGAGCCGCAGCTCTCCTCAATGACACGCAGGTAGGGGTGTGCAAAAAAACTGACCAAACCGACAAAACAGAGCCGAACCAAAAAATTTCAGGCTGGGTTTTTTTTAGGGTCGGTTCGGTTCGGTTTGATCAGGTGTAAAACCGACAGGGTCGGTTCGGTTTTCGGTTTTGGCATAAAAAAACCGATTTTGAACCTAACCGAACCGAATTAATTTTTATACTTTTTAATTTTATATTATATTTATATTAGTGTTGACATATTATATTATATTTTTTAATTTTATATTTATATTAGGTATTAAAAAAATATATTTTTTATTAAAATAAAGGAAAAAATCGAACCGGACCTGTATAAAATCGGTCCTGTCAAAAATCGATGGGCAAACCGAATCGGCCCTGTCAAAAACCGACCCTGTTCGATTCGGTTTGGTTCGGTTCTTCAACAGTTTCGGTTCGGTTCGATTCTTCTCCTCCAAAAACTGACATGGTCGGTTCGGTTAAAAAAACCCGGCCAAAAACGAACCGACCAACCCGTGAACACCCCTACACGCAGCCATAACACTTTGTAGAGACTCCCTCAGTAATGACACACAGCCCTCGGTTGCAAAGATCCCCCAACAAAGGTTGAACAAAACAAAGTTTGTGCTCTAGGGTTCCAAAAGATTCACAAAGATTTGTCAATGTTTATGTGAATCAAAACATGAGTCATGGGACTCAAAAAGTATGAAGACTTGAGGAGAAAGGACACTCAAAATCGTCTCAAAAGTCTTAGAAAAACTAATCCCCAAAAATAGGTTTAAATAAGATAACCATGAGAAGTTTTAAACATACACGGAACTGTCCGATTTTATCCCAGGCGGACCGATCCGGTATGGATGCGGATCGGTCTGGGTTCGGATCGGTTCGTTTTCTCAAGGGGCTCCTTCGATTCGCATTCGATTCGGGGTCTTCTGTTTCTTCAGCAAGAGGATCGGTCCGGTAAAGGGGCGGATCATTCCGGGGTCAGATCGATTCTTTTAATTTGGGCGGACCGGTCCGACTGTGCAGAAAAATGATTCCTTTCTTCTTTTGAAATTCGGATCCGTTCATGACGATACGATCTTGATTTTCTTCAACGGTGTAACGGCTTATGACATACAAATTGATAATGGAAAAAAATGTCCTTACAAGGATTCAGGTTGTGCATCGGGATTATACTTTAAAGTTATTTATAGTTGTTTATATTTCTTCCCATGGATGTTGTACTATCTCTGATCCAACAGCTTATTTGGGTATATTTCCTTGTGTACCCATTTTATTTTAATTCAAGCACTTTCTTTTATCACGGTACTTGTGCATACTTTACATTTTCTAAATATCTATATTGCTGGTTTGTTGTTCGTTACATGTTTTAGTTAATTTTGGCACTCGCTTAGATGATTCCGGGTAGTTATCCCTATTTATTTATTGTATGGTCTGTTGGTGCTGAGACTGAGCCATTTGAGATTCCTGATTTAACATAGTATAGGGTTGTCCACCCATTATTATTTTAAGTGGGGTGTCAAAAGGGATATAAAGAAGAAAATAAACAATTTTCCAAGTGTTAATGGAAAAACGGATGGTTTAAGTTCAGGTTCTGGCTTCGACCGGGTGAAAGTAAGGAAATGAAATAATGGGGCCATGTGTGAAATGTTAAACACATTAAAAGGAACTCGGATGCAACCAAAAATAAGCAAGAAGGGCCTGGGGCCCTTGGGTGAAAAGCCCTAAATCATTGGCGAGAGCATATTGTATGCATAACCATCGGTGTGGAGCCCATGTAAGTATGCGGTAGTGGAAGATTCCGAGAAAAGATAAAGGAAATTCGGAACATATCAAGAAATGGGTTGTGTAGTAAAATATGTTAATACAACCTAACTTGAACGAATGTAATAAATGTTTCGATAAATATGAAATGGAAAAGTAAACGCGTAAATCTATTAATGTCCATAAGATAAGGCAAAATGATAAAGTAAGTGGGTAAATGGGTAACTAAGAAACCAAGTTATTAAATCCAAGATTTGCATAAGTATGTATTGAAAAAGGTTTTCAAATGACAAATGAGTAGTTTCCATCACGATGCATGCGTGTGTTAAAATAGTGATTTTCAATGAAAATACTGAAGTTTAATAGTTTCAAGTGTTGAACTGGGTGAGTTAAATAAGGTGAATGCTAAGTATGACTAAAGTAATTCGTTGCTAGATTAAGGTAAATTAATCAGGATAAGTAAGAATTTTCAAAAGTAAAACGGTTAACACATTGGCACGTGTATTTACCAAAGGTATACTAATGTAGATATATACATATTTTTGCATGCATGTGGTTATAGCATGTGAGTATTACTTTCTACCATTTGTTTATGTACAGATTGTATAAATCCCATTGGGCATAGTCTCACATCACCACTTGGTTACGGTAGGTTGGGAGTGGTTTCATAATTTCAGAGTGTTTTACATGTAAGTATATTTTATTTATATTTACGTTAAAAACTCTATTTACTTGGGACTTCGGGGGTTCTCCCCATGGGTCCCTCACGTAGTTTATCTTGAAAATAAAATCACATGCTAACAAGTGAAACGTAATTAAAATAAAAATGGATTAGCAACATTATATAGGTTGTTCCATTGCACTTCAGAACCAACGCTCTATTTGGACTGAGACTCACGGCCAATCCATAATTCTGGGTCGGGTCGTTATAAATGGTATTAGAGCTCTATATTCAAGATTCCTTTCGGGTATGACATGGTGAGGTCAGTATTAGATCTTTCGACATCAACATTTATTTGGGATGGCCATACTAGTTAGATGATGATATAGTTTCTTTCCTCGAGGGTTTGGTCAAAGAGGTTAGCTTGACAAGTAAGTTAGTGTTAAGTGGCATATGTTCAAGTTAATTGTATAAATCTCTTACGCATTTCTTATTAAGGGTGTTAATAATTTTTGGGTGTCCATGTAAGCTAACAAGTGGTGACGTCGCGATTTAGTGTGAGGTGTTTTTCTAGTCTTGGTGATAGAATGAGATGTCACCCGTCATGCAAGTGGCACCAAATCGTGAATAACCAACGGTAGGGATTGATTGTCAGAGTGTCATAATTATGTAAAGGGAAATCGTGATTTTAAAATGACATGTAGGCTTGGGTTCGACACATGTGAAGGGTATGAAAATTCGATCTTTGGGGTGATATCGTGATTGATGGGTAGTGAGAATTGAACTAGATGTAGGCCAACGCTAGAGCATAAGTCTATCTTAGTTGATAGGATGTTATCCTTATGGGTTAACGCCTTAGTGGTTATAGGTCGGTGAGTGTATTTACAAGTGTTGGTTTCGTGGCGAGAAAATATTAGGTCCCTTAGTGGCGGACTTGGGTTTAGTGCATCTCAATTTATGTACCTTGACTATAATGTGGACTTAGGTAATCATGATGATTGTGGAAACCTAGGGGTGAACCTAGATGACTGTGGTGACTTGGTATTGGGAATAGGAGTTGGGATTTTTGGAATAGGACCCCTTGCAGCATCATTAGGGTAAGCCTTCTCTGGGGAAATACCCGACATCCTACGTCCTACCAAAACTTGGGTGGTATTAATATAGAGTTTTGTGATTGTGGTTAGCATTGAGAAATAGGATCCTTTGTGGCATTCGTGGGTATGGGCCTTAGCGCTCATAGTCATTGTTCCACATCCTGTATCCTTCCAAAGTATATACTTGTGTTGATTGGTAGATTGGCGCGTAGTATGAGGGTTACATAGTAAGGCAATTTATTTATAGGGGTTAAATATTCATAAGAGATTAAAAGGGTTGTAAATTGGAGAAATCATGTTGAAAAATCCTTTGGAGGTGTAAACTAAGGTTTGTCTAATGAGATGTTGATGCGAGTGGTAGTCGTTCCCTAGTAATAGTGAAACTCAGGTTATGTAGCATAGATAACGGTGTGTCTTGTGATTTTTCAAAACAGAGGTGTAAATGTTTTGGAGAAATAAATGAAATCGATGTACTCGCCTGAAGGAATTGGGATTCACTATTATATTGAAGTTTATATAGGTGATGGTAGACCATTGATGATTTTACTACGATGAGATCATGTAGATTTGTGTCACTAACTTGGGGATTAATGCTACGGCTTTTGACTCTAGGCATGTGTAAGGATATGATCTTCCAGGCTAATTTCAAAAATAGGTTGACCCATACTTGGTGGTGCACCTGGGAGACTTAGAACACGATGAGTTTTGTTATAAGTTTTAG
Source organism: Sambucus nigra (assembly GCA_949130495.1). Lineage (NCBI taxonomy): Eukaryota > Viridiplantae > Streptophyta > Magnoliopsida > Dipsacales > Adoxaceae > Sambucus > Sambucus nigra. The sequence continues at coordinate 456,631,058 of OX422210.1, read as the reverse complement.
AAATGGCACTCGAGATGAAGTGTTATGCATAGTTATAGCAACTAAGTGTGATGCATGTATAGCTAGTAATGACTCTATTGAAGGAAATCATTAGGCATGAGTGGTATTTGAAATTTGAGGTGCTATTAGAATGATTGTGGCTTGGTCTCACGTGGGCAGTGTTAAGAGTGGTAGCAATGGTTCATGAATTTAACATTTGAAACTATGTGAATGCCATGTTCACTTGATGAGAGTGATCTCTGAAACTGAGGCTAGTTATCGCAAGTTAAGAATTTTGGAGGCCTAGTTGTGATAGGTCGGTAACTAACGATGAGTATCAAAAGAAGTAGCTTTGATTTTACATAGGATAGTTAACCTTACCAGTAATGATAGGTAGAATTACTCCCGAGGAGGGAAGCCTAACGTTTCATCTTCCCGAAGGAAATTTTTTTGCATTTCGTCCATCCGGCATGAATGGATGATTCATAAGTAGAGCTCGTCAAGGTTAAAAGGCCAAACCAGGGTACCTGGAAAGGCTAAAGTGCTTAGAAGGTCTCAGTAAGGGGTTATAGAATTCAAGTATATGTTGCGGGTCCGCACTTCATTGCTAAAATTAGACTATTTTCTTGGGCATGGGGGTCTCCCGGTTTGTTGCATTCTTGCATATTCCTAGTCCCGATAATGGGAGGGTGTTGAGCAATTGTGATTTGGGAGTAGCGCTATGTAAGCTCAGTAGTGATGTGGGTTAGTCTTGTTATAGCTAATGTGTCAAGGTATATGAATGCTCTCTCCTTAGGATGCACCCTCATTCTAAACAGTCTCTTCGTGCACGTGGTCTCGCATTCTTGCATTTAGTTACCTGTGTTACTTCATTACTTTAGGTTAACATGTTATTGTTTAACTGTTGTAACTAGTTATGACTTGGTCGTGTGTCCCGAGGTTGTGGCTTGATAATAATATGAATATTGGAACCTATTAAAACATTAGATGATTGTGTTGGACTTGGTTCCAAATTTTGGAGATGTAAGAGATGATTGCTTGTATATATACATGTAGTGATACCAAAGTGAGCCTAGGTCAGCATAGGGATCTCATAGGAGATATATGTCCGATAGACCTATGTGATAAGATAATTATCTTCGATACGTGTATCGAGGAGTGTTGAAATTGCGTCAGCCTAGGCTAGGCATGATTCAATATGGTTTGGGGAAACATAGGTTGTGAATCCTAACGTATGAATAATCCATGCTAATAAATTCGTTGTGGATATTGATATTACGATAATTGATGGGTCTCAACCATCTAGAGGATTTTTTTAGGTAGACATATTAGAAATCCTGAGATTTTGCAATAAGACCTTAGGGTTATCGCGACGGGATTAGTAATGGTAATCGATTGAAGTGAATCCTTGGGTTTGGACCGTAGTGTTGATGATGATTAGAATGGAAAACTAGTCATGAGTAGTTGAACTATAAATTGTGATAAGATAACAATTTCGAGGACAAAATTCCCTAAGGAGGGAAGTTTGTAATGTCATGCCCCAGTAAATTAATTAAATTATATATAAGGATTATATATGACGAGGAATAAATTATAATTGAAGAAAATTAATGGATTTTATATGGATCATAGGGTTATTTGCTAAGTAATAAAATCAAGAAGTTATGGACGAAAATTTATATCCTTCCAAATAAATTATAAAGAGTTCTTCCCTTACGATTTAAGGAAGAAAAGGATTTCGGGGTCATAGCAATGCAAAGAACATAGAGGTTGTATCTCCAATAATGCGCCAGAAGCATTCAGTGAGTGAGGTTAAAGGTATCTTGATATTCAAGCCACGTGGTTCAGTTGTCGATGGAAAGAAATACGTGATCCTGATGTCACCGATCTTACCAACTGTTGATGTAAAAAATTAGATTATCTCTAACTATTTGATCACAGATAAAAAATAAATAAGACAAGATATTTTTAAAGTGGTTTAGCCTTGAAAGAAGGCCCTACGTCCACTATTTTATTATTGCTGACTGTTTGGGAACTCTCGATTATAGGTTTTTACCAAGAAATTCTGAGTCCCCTTACAATGAGGATAATACAATGTATTTATAGCCCTCAGGCTGTAAATGTGAAAGGGTAATACATAGCTGTCTAATAGACGTATACATCTGTAAGATAATAATGAGCATTTAATGCGCAGTCGATTTGTTGATTATCCGGACATTAATGCTTTGTACGAGATGCAGCTCAGACCGCCTAAGATGCTCGGATCGCCTGAGTATCTTGGTATTCATGAGTTGCTCGGTACAGTAAAGTTCCTCGGAGAGAAACTATTGCTCGGAGTGTCTGAGTTGATCGGGGAGGTTGAGTTCCTTGAAGTCAAGGTGTTGTTCAAAAATGTTTGTAAGTGCCACGTGTCTCCACTTAACTGATCCACGTCAGCAGACTAAATTTGGTATCAACATAAGCCCCCAATGTTTCACAGTTCGAGGTTGAGGATTGTGGAACATTCTTCTCGAAATATGGCGGGATTAAATAGTCATCCTGAATTTTAGGAGTGTTTTCCTTGTATTTAATTTTCCTTTCGAATTCATAGAATCAGACTTTTTAAATTTTTCCCACCGCTTTGGTCTCCGTGCCTTTTTTGTCCTTTTAGCCGTCGGTAGCGCAAACGTCTTTCTTTGTAATCATTATTTTTACCCCTTTCCAAGGTAAGGTATTTAAGCATTGCAGAAAATCCTATCGTCTCTTACTTTTTCAAATCTATATCTTTGATCTCTCCATTTCTTCTCCATCTTGTGCGTTCATTCATTCCATCGTTCGTTATCAACTGATCTACACTTCTTCTATAAGATCTTCTTCCTTGTCTTTTATTTTCTTTGTTCATCATGGTTTACCTTATTGAGTCGCTTGATAAATTTCGTTTTGATTTTTCTATTCCTTCCTGGGTCATTTTGGAAGAACTTTCTGGTTCTCCTGATTATTTTCGTTTGGCTGAGGGACATTGGTTCCCCAGTCTCTTTGTAGCCGAATGTCTCTTTTCTTTTCCTCCAAACCCCTTGTGTTTGGAATTCTGTCAATATTCAGATGTAGTACCTGCAAAAATAACCCCCAATACATGGAGAATAGTTAATGGAGTCCATAGGTTAAATCAGATTCATGGAACCAGTTTAGGAATTCCAGAGATTATGTTTTCCTATAGATGGGCTGTCAGTGATAGTATTTTTTATTTAAAAACTAGGTTTTTAAGTAGGGCTTTAGTTGTCAATCTCCCAGATGCCAACAGGGATCACTTCGAGCATGGGGTTGTTATGAAAAATTGGCAACACGCTCCCTTAACTGAAAATGACGTATACCAAGGTCCTAAATGTCCTCCCTATGGCAACGGGTTAGGTTGTTTTTATGTTATTTAGTTTTTAAAATCATGTTTTCGTTATATTCGATAAAATGCGTCATTGATATCTTGATTTTTATTTATTTGCAGTTGACAGTAAAAGAAGGTCTCCAAAGGAGACAGAAGTTAATTTAAAGAAACTTATCAGATCAGCCTCGTACTTGTTGCAGTACAAGAGTTACACCTCATCTTTCACTGCTCGTCCAGTGATAAGTAACATAGAACCAGCACCAGTTTCTGAAGGTTCTTCTCCTGAATCGCATATTCCTCTCAGTGAAAGAATGAAGAGAAGAAGAGCTCCTTCCCTCTTCGATAAGTCTGCCTCTACTGCTGGAGAGGCAAAGAAAAGTAAGCAGGATGTCCCAGAAGAAGGGACAAGACAAATTGAGGCACCTCCTCCAGCTGCTACTAAGAAGGTTGCCAAGAAGCCCCCTGTGGCTCCAAGCATGATTGCAGTTGTTCCCTCTCCAAGCGAGGTTATAGTTATATCACCGACCAAGATGACATCCTTGGTCGAGAATGTTCTTGATCCTACGAGGAAGTTGAAGAAAAGATCCTCGCATAAAGTGGCTGAATTCATTTCTCAGCCTCTAATTGCTGGAAGTGGTGTTCCCACTTTCGTTGCTTCGAGCTCTGCCATGAGCTCTGTGAAGTCTTGGATTATCCCCGAAATCCAAGGTCTTGAAGACACTCTTTCCCGGGATTGGGTTACCACCTTGGCAGCTCAACATATTGCCTCAGTAAGTATTATTAATCTAAAATTTCAATTTTCAATATTATGTACTTGCATTGACTTACAATTGTTTTCTTTTTCCAGTTGGTAACTTATTTTAACACCATTTTGAAAAAGGATGAAGCTATTAAAGCTTCGAGCTCCTCGTCAGGTGTGGAGGAAGCTCTTGTAGGTCTGACACAGTCATTAAAGGATTCTCATCAGAAGTATGACGAAGATAAAATTGCTTGGGAAAAGCAATTAAAAGCTATTGAGCAAGAGAAAGGTAAAGTTGTGGAGGCCTCTCAGGAGTTGGAGAGGAAAATAAAAGAATGTGAGAAGAAGAATACTGAGCTTGAGGAACAGCTCAAAAATGTTGGAGAGCTTGAGACCAAGATTAAAACTGCCGAAGAGGAGTTAGGAAAACTCCGTGAAGCGGATCGCCATAGGGAAGAGGCAAAAAAGAAATTAAAAGCTACCGAGGAACTCATGACTGAGAGGGTTTCCTCAGAGAAGGCGAAGAGGAAACTTGTTGTTAAGAAGTCCTTCAGTAATGGCTGGGACAAGGGTTAGAATAAGGGTTTGGCTGCCAAGATCTCACAAATGGAGTATGGCAGCCTTAAATATTTCAGGGATGGTTGGGTGGCTTCTCTGAAAGAGATGAATGTCGATGAGAACTCCGACCTATTTCAGCGACACATTCCTGGCCCCCCTCCTTCTCCCGGGGAAGAAGAAAAAGACGAAGCTGCTTACGAGGAATCCTCTATGGTGATCGGAGATTAGATTTCTCATCCCCCGGTTATCCAGACCTCCTGCGAGCAACTTCAACCAACCATCATTTCAACCAAGAAATTTCCAACACCCTCCGAGCAACCTTCTATGCCATCCGAGCAACCTACATCTTCGTCCCAGCCTCCCGAGAAAGTTTTAGGAGACAAGGAGAAGGTGTAGAGTTATTCGGACTTTTTCTCTTTGATTTTTTGTTAAATGTAACTCTGGGCTATGTACTTCTTTTATGATATAATAAAATTTGAAGTTTTTAGTTGTGCAACTTAGCTCCCTTTTTCTTGCTCTGCTTTTATTCTTCTTGCGCTGTCTGCATTTTATTGATTCTTTCTATCTCTTTTCTTTACTAGTTTATGGCTAGAATGGAACTCTTGTCAGCCCATGATACAGAACTGATGAAAAAAATGTAATGACTACTTCAAGGCTGGCCATGCTGACTTGAATGAAGCTCAAATCGTTGATATGCTCGGTCCAGACACTTCTGAGCGAGCAGTAGAAGCCTACCAGTATTTGAAATGCTTGCTCGACCGTGCAGTGGCCAATAATGTAGCATATTACGAGATGATTGAAGACCTCCAGGGTACTCTTGAGGAACTTCAACAATAATACAAGGAGTCTACAGCCCTTTTGCATCAGGGATATGAGAAGAAATATCAGCAACTAAGTGCTGATAAGGGATATGATAAGTTGTTTGCTTCTTACGATATAAAGGAAAGGACTTTGAAGACCGAGGTTGAAGAGCATAGGCAGATCGCCAAATTATTAGAGCAGGAAAACAATAATTTGCGAGGAGAGATATCTCAGCTGAAATCTGCAGCCTCTACCTCGGGAGACTTGGTTCCTGTCAACGATGAAGGTTTTTCTTTTTTGGAGGTCAAAAATGCCAATCTGAGAGACGAATTAGAAACCTTGAAGAGAACTGGTCCTTCTACCTCTGCTCGCGAACGATCAAGAGCTTCTCGGGGATGAGCAAGGGCTGCTCGAGTTACTATTGAAGAAGATAGAACGCAGACAGCCTTGGAGAATCAAGCATTAGTTGAGATGTCCAAGAAGATTCTGAATCTAGACGAGAAGCTCTCTACACAAAAGTCTGTCTTGAAGAGTAAAGAACTTTAAACGAAGAACCACCACAAGCAACTGGAGAGGTTAACCTATCAATTCCACAAGCAGCCCATAGAGTTCTGGATGGATGATTATAATGAAGCCCTCTACCATCTAGATGATAGGATCCAAAATTCAAATAATGAGGGTTACAAGAAAGGATGGCTGAATGACTTGGGTGTGCTGCAGTTGGAACAGGGTCACTATTTATGGGATTACTATGACCCTGAGTTGCTCGAGTTATCGGTGCCACCTTTCAAACTGGATATGAGCTGGATTTCTGCGCGGGCCATTCCTCAATGTCTGATTTCAAAGTATCTCGGTGACTACAGTCTTCATTCTAATTTTGAGATATCTCGCCCTGAACACCTACTTAATCGTCCCTCAGTAATGAATGTCAGGATGCTTAAAGATCTAAATTTCATTAATTCCCCCTACGCCTTAGACGATCCTACTGCTGGAGTAGAGCCTGTTTCAAAGGCAGAAGGGAAGAATCCAATAGAATAGGATTTTTGATGTAATAATTTCTCACATAATATGTATTTCGTTTCTCAATGTATTTTGTTCTGAATTTAATGAAAAACTTATAGTTTTCTTTGTAATCTTAATAGTCATTGTCTTTGGAAATATTTTGTAGGAATGAATGTGCATGTATATCTGTTGAAAAGATAAAGATATTATTGTTGACTATCTAAATTGATGATAATTATCTGACGACTAAGCAGAGTTAGTGATATTTTGTTTCTCGACTAAATTTGGTGGTAATCTAAAATGTCATAAGTATAAAAAATTTATCACTTTTTAATTTTAAGCCCTAAAATGACTTTCCTTTGTTTAACCAATTGTTTCCGACCAATCGGAGTTGGTGGTTTTTTGTTCCCGACCAACCTTAGTTGGTAGATTTTTATTCCCGACCAACTATAGTTGGTGGATTTTCTTCCCAACCAACCATAGTTGGTGTTTCTGGGAAATTTTTTATTTCCGACCAGCTATAGTTGGTGGATTTTCTTCCCAACCAACCGTAGTTGGTATTTCTGGGAAATTTTTTATTCCCGACCAACTATAGTTGGTGGATTTTCTTCCCAACCAACCGTAGTTGGTATTTCTGGGAAATTTTTTATTCCCGACCAACTATAGTTGGTGGATTTTCTTCCCAACCAACCGTAGTTGGTATTTCTGGGAAATTTTTTTATTCCCGACCAACCTTAGTTGGTGTTTCTGGGCTTGATGCGTAGTGTGTAGCACTAATACTCCGAAAAATTTTCAACAAAAGGAGAGAATTGGGCGAAATATCCAAAACTTTATTCATATCGAAGAAAACTGAATTACTGATAATATTTGCGTAGATGCTCTGCGTTCCATACATTCTTAAACTCCTCTCCTTCTAAGGTTTCGATTCTATACGTCCCTAGTCGAACAACCTCTGTTACTCTGTAGGGCCCATGCCAGTTAGCTTCCAATTTGTTGTGCTTTTGAATTACTTTCTTTAGAACATAGTCTCCTTCTTTCAGGTCGCATTTCTTTACTCTCTTGTTATAGAACAGAGCTGTCCGTTACTGGTATGCAGCGTTTCTGATTACTACCTCTTCTCTAACTTCCTCGAGCATATCCAAATCTAATCTTCTCATCAAGTCACTGACAGGATAATTGAAATTCAGCACCCTGTGTGTGGGGAGACCCATCTCGACAGGTATAACAACTTCACTTCCAAATGCCAGCATACACTACAAGAATTTGCACCATTAACAACATACAAATTATGTTGCTAAAGTTAGAAAAATGTTTCTAAAAGCTTTTGGCAACATATTTTGCGCTGTTGCCAGCTTGTTGCCCATTGCCTGTCTAGGAAACCCTTTGGCAACACAGTAGATATGTGTTGCTGAATGTATACTTTTGGCAACACGCAATTGTGTTGCCAAAAGTATTTTATAATTTGTCAAATTTATAATAAAAAATATTATTTGTGTTTCCAAAAGTCACTCAACAGCAACAAAAATAATTGTGTTGCCAAAAGCTATACATTTTGGCAACATGAGAGTTGTGTTGCCAAAAGGCTAACATTTGACAACACAAGTCTTGTGTTGCCAAAAGTCACTCAACAGCAACAAAAATAATTGTGTTGCCAACGGTATAGCTTTTGGCAACATAAGAGTTGTGTTGCCAAAAGGGTATACCTTTGGCAACACAGGTCTTGTGTTGACAAAAGCTATACCTTTGGCAACACAAGAGCTAGGTTGCTAAAAGAATAGCCTTTTGGCAACCCAGGTCTTGTGTTGCCAAAAGCTATACCTTTGGCAACACAAGAGTTGGGTTGCCAAAAGTTATGTTTTCGCAACCAAATATTTGTTGCCATATCCAAAGTGATAGATGTAGATAATAACTTTCGGCGACAAAAAATTGTGTTGCCAAAACTACTAGATTTTTATTTATCACCTATTATTTTTTTCGCAATTGAAAACATTTTTAAAATTTCACTTTTTTCATCAAACATACAACCTTATAATCCAAAATAATATTGCAAATTTGTCATACAATCATAAGTAATACAAAATTCCATAATTTTCAACCAAATCTCACAAATATGAATTACAAAATAATATTTCATCACAATCCAAGTATCAAAATACAAAATAAATGAGTCCCAAATACGAACATAACAAATCCCAACACATCAAAAGATGCTAAAAAAGTCCACGCAAACTAAAACGACGGCGACAATATGGCTCCCCTACACATAAGAAACCCCAGCTCCAAGCCACCACGAACATATTAACTCCAAGCAAAATCAATCATCAACCTGTACAAAATACAAAAATAAATGACTACATGAGTTTTTATAGCTTCAAATGCATGTATGTTTGACTTAATCAATTTAAAACACTCTTTAATTTCAGAAAATTTCGGCAGAGTTTCCTTTGTTTATTCATGAAATCCAACCTGTTTTTAACATTAAAATAAATCCAACAGCAAAAAAACACCGCTAAACCACCATTAAATCCCTTTCACCGATTTAATATCTAAAAATAGTATCCGAGTAGCTACATAAACTTAAATAAGTATCCGAGTAGCTACGTACCTCGATCCTCCGTATCCATTGACTTTTCCATGTGTCGCAAATCCATTTTTATTCTACACAAAATACAAAATAAATTATAATCTATTCGACTTCAAAAGATAATAATAATTTATAACTATTATAGTTATACATAAATAGTTAGATATAACTGTTATAGAAACAGTTATAATAGTTTTTATATATATAAACTGTTTATAAATTTATCTATATAAACAGCTGTTCATATTTTTTTTCATATATATATATATACATACTGTTATACTATGTACATATATATATATATACACTAAACTGTAACAGTATGTATATATATATTATATATACATACTGTTATACTATATATATATATATGTATATATATATATATATATATATATATATATATATATATATATATTATACATACTGTTACAGATACATACTGCAATAGATATATATACATACTGTAACAGATATATATATCTATTGCAGTATGTATCTGTAACAGTATGTATATATATATATATATATATATATATATATACAATTACTTGACAAGAGTGATGGAATAATAACTCATTTATGTACAATAGGAGTTAAGTGATGGAATATGATCAGTTCTAAAATACTCATCAAAACCGCGAGAAAGTGGCAAAAGATGGCTGCTGTAAACCGGAGAAGAATAATATTTGGAAGAAGCAAAGACAGCATATATGTTATGCATATATAACAACATATATGCTGTTATAACAGCATATATGTTGTTATATATATAGCAGCATATATGTTATAATATGTTGTTATATATATATAACTGTTTATATATAAACTTCTATATATAAGCTGTTATATATAAGCAGTTTATATATAAATTGGTTATATATATAAACTGCTTATATATAACAGATTATATATAAACAGTTATATATAAACTGTTATATATAAACTGCTTATATATAACAGCTTATATATATAAACTGTTATATATAACAGCTTATATATAGTTGTTTATATATAAACTGTTATAAACTGTTATATATAAGTTGTTATATATAACAGTTTATATATAAACTGCTATATATAAGCTGTTATATATAAGCAGTTTATATATAAACTTGTTATATATAAACTATTTATATAGCAGTTTATATATATATATAACTTTATATATATTATGTTACCTGCATTGTTGGTCACTGGTGGTACTCGTGACATATTGATTTGGGGGTTGAGTGTCTCCTCAAATGAGGCTTCTCTCGTCGGGGGGGAGGGAGAACGACGAAATAATCGTCGTACGGGCGCCATGTTCGAGACCTGCCAATACAAAATACAGTTTAATTAGTGATGCAAAAAATGTATAGAATCTATATATGTACTTTAAAGTATATTGAGGTAATGAACATAAACTTAATTTCAATTACACTACCATGCATGCATTACCTTCTCCATTTGAGGATTAGAATACTCATTATTATCATCACTGACATCATCACCACTGGACGAACTAAGATCCTCCTCACCATCGGGCAATCTGTAGTCGTCGTCATCTCGTACATTTACATTAAAATTTTGATTCTTACGGAATCTGATCTCGTTAGTCACCAATGCATTCAGTCGCAATTGATTCTTCTTAATATTATTGAGCCTTTCTTTCTCATATGCTAACATCATACGACCCGTATGTCTAGGTTGAAGCCATATTTTTTCCTTTGGAGGCATATTTTTCGACTAAACACAAAAATTAAATAAAATAAAATGAACATCACACTACATAACGAATTACGCTAGATGGAATCATATAATTTGATTAATAATATTTGATAAAACTAATTTGACACAACACGTAACGAAATAGGAACAAACATTTAACATTACATATCTGTATCAATATCATAATCATAATCCATTTTCTTCGTTATCTTCATTCTCTAATTTGATAAAACTAATTTGGCACAACACGTAACGAATTACACTAAATAGAAACATAAAAAGTTTTTCCACATACAAAACAAAATAGGAACAAAACATTTAACATTACATATCGGTATCAATATCATAATCATAATCATAATCCATTTTCTCCCCATCTTCTTCGTTATCTCCATTCTCTAGCATTGTTTCATCATCAACGACATCATCATCATCATCATCATCATCAATGTTTTCCCCCATTGGATGAAAAACCCTATCACTAGGGATAACCTCAGGAATTGCATCATTCCTATGAAATTGAGTAGCAGTATCTTCAACGACGATTGGGATAACATTTTTTGTTGCGACTTGTTGGAACACGTCACCCGATCCATGCAATTCTGCTGCCCCGGTTTCATCGTCATCCAACTCCGGTACATCCCAGGTTCCCCGATGTTGAACTTTTTGTACGATTTGCCATTGTGCACCTAACTTTGTATTATTGACATAGAAAACTTGTTGAACCTGACTAGGCAAAACAAATGGATCATCTTTATACCACCGACTCTTGACATCAATAATAATAAAATGTGAATCAGTGCGCATTGTCTTCCTAATACCGGTGTTGAACCATTCGCATTGGAACAAAATGACCTTATTCCCGTAAATATATGTCATCTCATAAATTTTGCTCAAGTAACCGTAAAAGTTTAGCTCACGACCCTCGTGTTCCCCTTTGGAGACCAACCCACTATTCTGACTCCTACGATGCATGTCTCGGTCCCTAGTATGGAATCGAACTCCATTGCAAATGCAACCCGAATACATATTCACTATCACGTTAGGTCCATTTGCTAATGACCATAGCTAATCATTTGCTTTGGGGGACCCTTGCGCTCATAAAAGATTCATCTACATAAACAACATATGAAAGTCGTATTAAATTATTGTTAAAATGATGCAAAGTAACTTTCTTTATATATCTTACCCGTTCTTTAAACCACTTCGGAAATTTTTGGCGTTGAATTTGAAGTATGTCACGTCCATTTGGAATTTGAAGTAGACTTTTGTGTTCCCTAATTAGAGAAATTTAATTTATTAATAAAATGGATAATCAAACAAAAAGATCATAAATATTATAAATTTGAAACACGTACTCTAAATACGGCTCAACCTCAGCAGTGTTATACAACACAAACCACTTAGCCATATTAAGCTCCTTTTCAGACACATCAGGAGCCCTTGAGATACGTCCGAAAGGATGGACATTTTGGTTAAAGACAACTAGACCCAAGCCACGTTCGCCACAATCACAATTGCGTTCTTCTCTGTTAAATACGGTTTCAACATGGCTCAAGTACATTAAGCAAAAAGTCAAACACTCTTTCACGATGTACATCTCCGCAATGGAACCTTCAGGACTAGCTCGGTTAGATACAAATTCTTTCAAAGTTCCAAGAAACTTTGAAATTAATAATAGTTAGATGAATATACATTTTACACAATTTTCAAGATATTAAACTAAATTAACGTTATAATAGTTGCATTTACCTTTCAATTGGAAACATCCATCGATATTGTAGTGGTCCAGCAAGTTTGGCCTCACGTACCAAATGAACCGCCAAATGGACCATTACATCAAAGAATGCCGGGGGTAAAATCTTCTCCATTTTGCAAAGTATCAGAATTATGCATTCCTCTAATTTCTCCAAATCTGTTCGCACTAATGTTTTGGAGCACAACTCCTGAAACCATTCACCCAACTCAGCCAGTGTAATACAAATATCTTTAGGAAGGTATCCACGCATCCCAATGGCAAGAATTCGTTGTAACAAGACATGACAATCATGGCTTTTAAGGCCCAATAATTTTCCCGCCTTTGTAGTCACACATCTTGAAATGTTTGCAGCATAGCCATCTGGATACTTAACTGATTTTAAAAAATCATAAAAATACTCCTTCTCCTTTGGGGTTAATGTATATATTGCGGGAGGCTTGACATAAGACCCATCAGGACGCTTTTGTAAGTGCAATTCTGCCCTTATGCCCATATCTTCTAGATCAAGGCGTGCTTTTTCTGTGTCCTTGTTCTTCCCATCCATGTTCAATATTGTTCCAAGTAAATTGTCATATATATTTTTCTCAATGTGCATCACATCAAGGTTGTGATGAAGCTTTAGTGTTTTCCAATACGGGAGCTCGTATAAAATGCTTTTATTTGTCTAGTTCAATTCTGTTGGGTCACGAGGCCTTTTCTTGTTGCTCGAATGCTTTCCAAACTTGGCATTTGACAAGCAATTCAATTGATTTAGTACTTTTTCCACTGGTAAATCCAAGGATCGAGTTTGATTCTCAGATATACCGTTAAACGCCTTACTCCTTTGCAAAGTATGGTCCTCGGGAAGGTAACGTCGATGGCCCAAGTAGCCAATCTTACTTCGTAGGCGTTGAGATAATGCATCATCATTACATGGGGGACAAGCAAGATAACCTTTCGTACTCCACCCAGATAAGTTACCATAGGCACGAAAGTCGTTTATCGTCCACATTACAGCTGCATGCATCCGAAACGTTTGTTGAGTAGAGGCATCATAAGTGAGTACGCCATTTTCCCACAACTTGTTCAACTCATCAATCAATGGTCGCATGTAAACATCAATTTCTTTACCAGGGGCATTAGGCCCAGGAATAAGTAAAGTCATCATGAAAAATGGATCCTTCATGCAGTTCCAGGGTTCCATGTTATATGGCATCATTACCATAGGCCACATGCTATAAGAGGTGCTCATGTTCCCAAAAGGGTTTAACCCATCGGTGGCGAGGCCTAGCCTCACATTACGGGGATCCTTAGCAAAATTAGGATAAGATCGGTCAAAGTCCTTCCACTCCTCACTATCAGCTGGATGCCTCAATATTCCATCATCCACGCGCTTATCACTATGCCATCTCATGCCTGTAGCCGTCTTCCTTGACATAAACAATCTTTGCAACCTAGGTGTCAATGGAAAGTAGTGTAGTACCTTTTGAGGGATCTTCTTACCATTGCCAAAATTAGGCTTGTATCTAGACTCCCCACATATCGGACAATTATCAAGAGATGCATTCTCCTTCCAAAAGAGAGCGCAATCATGTTGGCATGCATGGATTGTCTCATATCCCAAGCCCAATTCTCGTAACAGCTTTTTGGCTTCATAAATCGATTTCGGAACCAAATTCCCTGCAGGCAGCAGATCCACTGATACCTCCATCAACATGTCAAATGACTTATTACTCCATTTACCCACAACCTTCAAATGAAACATTGTAATCACAAATTTCAATAGCGTATATGTTTTGCAGCCCGGGTACACCTCACGTTGGGTAGCCTTTAGTATTTTTTCGATATTTTGCACATCATTCGTTTTGGTGTTATCATACGCTTCTTCTGTCCCAAAATCCCCTGAATCACGCCCCGTATAAGTCCCCTTACAATAGTCTTCTACTAATTCGGGGAAATCATCATCCTTGTCTTCATTATCACCAATTTCAACATCCGTGTCATCTTCAGATTCATCGATTTGGTGTTGCAAAATAGATTCCCCATGATGAACCCAGATCTTATAACTTTCCATTATGCCATGTCGTACTAAATGATACATCACAACATGGACAATGTGCCAATAACGATTACAACAATTATTACACGGGCATTGAATTGTACCATTTTGGCTCACTTTGGCCATTGCTCTGTCAACAAAAGACTTAGCGCCCTCACGATACCGCTCGCCTACTCTATGCTTAAGTGTCATCCAACTCTTGTCCACTTCTTCCATATCTGTTTATTGAGAGATTACATAAACAACAATAGATGAATTAAATTTTACTTAAAAGTTACCTTTTTTCCGTATATTTCATACAAAGCAATATAATTTAAACTCTTATTGACCCCCTACATATTCGCTAATTGAGAGAGTACATAAACAGCAAATGATGAATTAACTTTTACTTAGAAGTTACAATTTATTTCCTTGTGCATCTCGTATAAAATAACATAATTGTATTTCCTCTAAAAGGTGAGTGGTCCTATCCCATTCAAGACCGCATATTTCTGTAACACACTTAGCAGCTCATCCACAATGTTTCAATCTGAGGAAATTTCGGCAGCATATCCCTATAGTTCTCCAAGTACACGACATAGATTCGCAAGTGTTGGCGTTAATTCAATTGATGTCGATTTATCAATTGAATTAACACTCAACACCACATCAATCTAGTATGTACCCAGAGAACATTAAGAGACGGCAACAGAAGTTCGCCCAAAAGTAACAAGTGCACACCACTAAGTACATTATTATACAGCATCTATGCAGTCCCAAACTGTCCAAACGGGACAATTCAAGAGATCTCATTACAGGGGTAATGACTCTCGAACGGGTCTAAGGGCTATTGAATGCGTACGCATAAGAACTAGATGGCTAGTATCTATGCGCACTATGTGTAACTTGAGAGGTTTATTACTATGTATAATTTACCCTACTTTTAATTGATGCTTTAAAACTTATGTTGCTCACCACATTAAAACCACCAATCAGATAATAGTATTTATACTTAAGCCATAAACTAATACCCTTATTACCATAAACCATAAACTAATACCCTTATTACCCAATAAAGATATACATTAATTACATAAATTACCAAATAACGCAAATAAAAGAATGGGTTATCAAAGTGAATAACTTCTCCATCTTTTAATATATTTTTTCCTTTTCACAATCTTATATTTAAACAAAAAATTAAAAAAACATAATAATAAATATATTCGTAAATATCACTCTCATAACTGTTTCATAATTGTGTATATATCAACAGATTAAATGAGCAATGCACAATCATTATACGAATAATTATAATTTTGCAATAGAATTTCAATTCCAATGCGTGTATATATTTATACATATGATTATAATGAGAATATAAATACCGGATTAGAAGACAGTTGGACCGAGAATTTGTACCTCTACAAGAACTAGTCAAGAAATAGAGAAACACAAAAACAATATATTTTTAGAACAATATCATCCATAAACTAAAAAATGAAGGAAAAATAATAGGAAAGAGAGACATGCGATCACCTTCGCTTTCTGATCTATACGAGACAGAGTGTCTTTGCGATCAGATCAACACAAAAACAATATATTTTTATAGATGGTGTTTGAACAATCGATTTCTGAACAATCGTTTGAACTCACCGAAATCGATTTCTAAACAATGATTGAACGAGGTGGTGGACGAGGATTGAACGAGGGGAAGAGCGGGATAACGAGGGGAAGAGCAGGATGGACGGAGGAGAGTGAGAGCAGGAGAGGGAGAGCACGACGGAGGAAAGCTTAGGGTTCGGTTTCGATGAGCATAGAGGGAGAGTATTTTTTTGTTTTTTTTGGGTCTTTTGTCTAACTTAACGGCCAACAAAAATTAGTAACAAACAAATAAAATATTTTTGGCATCATAATTTTCTTTGTTGCCAAAAGTATGAGATTTTTCTCAACCCACTCCTATGTTGCCAAAAGTTAAGTCATGTTTGGCAACAAAAAAATATGATGCTAAAAACTAAAAAACTTCCCTCTTTTATTTTGCTAGCTTCCCGCTTGAAATTTTAACTTTTGGCAACAAGTTTTATTTTATGTTGCCAAAAGTACAATGTAAAATAGTCTTTTGGCAACATAATTCAAATTTTGTTGCCAAAAGGGTATTTTTGGCAACAAAAATATCTTGTGTTGCTAAATATTGTTGCTAATGGTACAAATTCTTGTAGTGATATATGGAGATTCTCCTGTGGTTGCTCGTGGAGTAGTACGATAAGCCCATAGTACAGAATGTAGCTCGTTGATCCAATTTACCTTTGCATCATTTAATCTTTTCTTCCAGCCATTCAGCAGTGTTCTATTTGTCACTTCAGTTTGTCCATTGCTTTGAGGGTGGCCTAGTGCAGAGTGAGTTTTCAATATGTTCAACTGATGACAATACGCAGCAAACTCCTCGTTGTCGAATTGGGTTCCATGGTTTGTGATGAATGCATGAGGAAGACCATATCTACAAATGATGTTCTTCTATATAAATTGATACACTTTGTCATATGTCATATCGATAAGGGGCTCAGCTTCCACCCACTTAGTAAAGTAATCCACTACGACGAAGAGATATTTAAACCTTCCTCTGGTCCTTGGAAGTGGCCCGACCAAGTCAATTCCCCACACGGAAAATGGACAAGGGGAAGTAATGGGTGTCAACAATGCTTGGGGAGTTCTTCGGATAGTGGAGAAGCGTTGACATTTTCACATTTTTTGGCATAGGCTATGCAATCAGCCCTCATTGTTGGCCAATAATATCCCTGCATCACTATCCTTTGCAAAAGTGTCCGACCTGCTACATGGGCTCCACAAGACCCTTCATGGCTTCTTCGATCAAGTCTTTCACCTCGGTGGGATGTACACATCTCTGCAAGCCAGCTATAATTCCTCGTCTATATAGAACACCATTGGTCAATACATAACGAGCAGCTTTAAACTTCAGTTTCTTGGCTGCAAGTTTGTCAGTTGGTAATTTACCTTCCTCAATATATGCCCTGATGGGATCCATCCAAGATGTCTCTAAATCAAGGGTAATAAAGTTCATCATCGTATCTTTATCTATGCTCCGACTAGCCAAGACTTCTATTGGGATTGTTCTTCGTAGCTCGATGCATGTGGCTGAACCTAATCGAGCTAAGGCATCTGCTCTTGCGTTCTCCAATCTTGGTATTCTAATTATCTGTACTACAATCAAGTTTGATAAAACTTCCATTGCTTTTGTATGATACCTGGTCATTAATTCTCCTTTGGCTGCATATACTCCCAATATTTGATTTACAATCAACTGCTAGTCACTGAATATAATAACTTGCTCTGCCCCCATGATTTTTGCCAAATTAAGACCTGCAATCATAGCTTCATATTCATCCTCATTATTAGAAGCCTTGAATTGGAAGCACAGAGCATACTCCACATCGACCTCATTCGGGCTGTTCAAAACAATCCATGCCCCACAGCCTGTAGTGCAAGATGAGCCATCCACATATAGATTCCATATTGGTACCTCATCTTCAAATTCTTGATCGGACAGAGTTCCTCGGTGGAATATTTGTTGCTTCCTTTTATCCTCCTCTAGCACTTCTTGCTGCTCGTCGACCATCTTCTCTTGCTTGTCGACCAACTTCTCTTGCTCGTCGACCAATTTCTCTTGCTCGTCGACCAACGTAAGTTGATCGGGGTTTAAATTCGATGATCATGTAACATCCATAGGTTGGTCAGTGTGCAGCTTTTACTCCTCGGAGGTATCAAGATAGGTGAATTCTGCTATAAAATCTGCTACTACTTGCCCTTAATGACGACCTAGGCTCATAAACTATGTCATATTCACCAAGTTCTACTTCCCAATACATCAATCTCCCTGATTTTTCTGGTTTATGAAGAGCTTGCCTCAATGGCATATCAGTATACACAACTATGGTATGAGCTTGGAAGTACGACCTCATTCTCCTACTTGCCTCGATCAATGCTAGTGCCAATTTTTCCAGTCTTGGATATCTGATCTCTACTCCTCGGAAGGCTTTGCTAGTGTAATAGATTGGTTTTTGCACTCCATCCTCCATTCTTATCAATGTCGAGCTAACTGCATTCTCTGACACTGCTAAATACAAGTACAATCTTTCCCCCATCACTGGCCTAGATAACAGTGGAGGTGCTCCAGATATTTCTTCAATTCTTGAAAAGCCCTCTCGCATTCGTTATTCCATTCAAACATTTTTTGGAGTGTTTTGAAGAATGGGAGGCATCTATCTGTTGCTCGTGATACAAATCTATTAAGTGTTGCAACTCGCCCAGTGAGACTTCGTACTTCTTTCTTCGTCGTTGGAGATCGTAGTCCCAATAGATCCTTGATCTTCTCTGGGTTTGCTTCGATTCCTCGTTGGTTGACAATATACCCGAGGAACATGCCTTCTCGTACTCCGAATATGCACTTGGTGGGATTCATCTTCATTTGATATTTATCTAGTTGATCAAAGGTCTGGCCTAAGTCAATTAGATGGTCAGCAGCTCTCTTTCTCTTCGTCATCATATCATCAACATAAACTTCCATATTGCAACTGATTTGTTCTGCAAATACCTTGTTCATCAGTCGTTGATATGTTGCACCTGCATTTTTAAAATCAAAAGGCATAACATTATAACAATAAGTTCCCCTAGGGGTAATGAAAGAGGTACTCTCCCTGTCTTCAGGTTTCATTTTAATCTGGTTGTAACCAGAATAAGCATCCATGAAGCTCAACAACTCATGTCCCGAGGTAGCATCCACTAATTAATCAATTCGGGGCAAAGGAAAATGATCCTTTGGGCATGCCTTGTTAAGGTCGATAAAGTCTACACACATCCTCCACTTACTTTTTTTATTCTTTACCATTACTACATTTTCCAACCAGTTTGGATATTTGACATCGTCAATAAAGCAAGCTTTCTGGAGCTTCTCGACCTCCTCTTGTATGGCTTAGTTCTTCTCGGGGATGAACACTCTTCGTCTCTGCTTCACTAGCTTGATCTCCTTATTCACATTGAGCTCGTGACATAAGAAATTTGGGTATATTCCTGGCATATCCTCATGACTCCAAGCAAAAGTTTGTTTTCTGCTTTTTAGGAAAACTATCAATTCCTGTTTTAGTGAGGCATCTAACGACAAACCTATTTGAGTTGTTCGCTCTGGGTGCTCGTCATCCAAAATGATATTTTTAGTAGCTTCCACCACCTGACCTTTCACTAGCTGCGACTCGTCTCTAGGATCCAATGTTTCAATCTCTGCACCTTCATCCACTTGGTAGGTCATAGTCTTTTTCCTAGATTCCTCCAATTCTTATTGCTCGGCAGATGAGTAGTAACATTCCCGAGCTACGTTTTGGTCACCCTTTACAACTCCTACTCCAAAATTGGCTGGAAACTTCAGACATTGATGTACAGTAGATGGTACTGCTTCTAACTTCTTCAAACCTACCCTTCCCATAATAATATTGTAAGCTGACTGGACATTCTTATCCATCACAAAGAAACGTACTCTTTATGTTCGACAAGCAGGCCATGTGCTAATGAACATATCCAACTTGATCATCCCAAGTGGAAAGACTTTATCTCTAGCAAACCCGAGGAGGGGCCTGTGATAAGGTTCCAACTGAGACAACTTTAGATTTAAACTATCGAAGCATGAGTAAAACATGATATCCACCGAGCTACCATTATTCACCAGTACTCTTGAAATTATTACTTCCTTCATCCTCATTTTGATCACAAGGGGATCATCATGAGGATATAGTACACCTGCGAGGTCGTTCTTGGAGAAACCAATGACCAGTTTTTCTTTATTCACCTTCATCGGGCGATCATCCTCAGCTAGATTTATTCGCTGAATGTATGAACAAGCTTGAGCTTCATTGAGGTAATCTTTTCTTTCCGCAGTAAGGTCCCCACCTCCTGCATCTCCACCTGTAATAACGTTACAATCAAATGATCCAAAATGAATTGAAAATACCTCACGTTCTGGCTATCGTGGTCTCTTGGAGAGATCGGGGTCGTCTTCTGGATCATCTTTATGATCTCTTTTCTTGTTTTCTTCTGCTCGACGAGGAGATCTAGACCTCTGTCTTGCTCGGTTGTTGCTTTTTCTTTCATTTCTTCGATCAACATACTTGGCCAGCTTTCCTCGTCTGATGAGTGCTTCGATTTCATTCTGGAGAGCTATGCAATTTTTGGTCGTGTGACCATGGTCTTTACGGAACTCGCAATATTTGTCTTTATTCCTCTTATCAGGATCTGACTTCATTTTCTCAGGCCAGTTTAGTTCCTCGCTGTTCTTGATTTCTTCCAGGACATGGTTTATGTCTACTTTCAAAGGAGTATAATTTTCAAATTTCTTCAATATTTCCCATGATGGCCTTGCTTTTGACTGCTTATCACCACCATTGTTCTTATGTTCTTTCTTTTTATCCTTATCAACCTCCACCTTGGTCTCTTTGGTGTCCATGTTCTTCTTCGCAGCCATAGCCTCCTCGGCATTCATGATCTTGGTCGCTTTTGCCATTAGTTCTGACATGGTTGTGGGTGGATCTTTGGCCAATGTATAGTACAATTTATTGGGCAACCGTCCACTCATCAAAGCAGTAATTGTTGTCTTTTCCTCGTAATCAATAACTTCGAGCTTCTCGTTATTGAAACAAGTTATGTAATCCCTGGTGCTCTCACCTGTTTTTTGTCTAACACTTAACAAATGTGCCACTCGTTTAACTGGTTTTGCTCCAAAACAGAAATTTCCAATGAAAATCTCGTCCAGTTGAAAGAAAGTTGAAATCTTCCCCCGAGGAAGATTATTTTACCATATTTGTGCAGATCCGGTAAGAGTTCCCAAAAATGCTCTGCATCTCATCTCGTCTGGCACGGCATAGATGTCGACAGCAGCTTGCTATTGTTCTATATGAAGGACATGGTCAGTTTTTCCATCATATTTAGGGGTCACAACAGGTGATTTGAACTTCGATGGTGTGGAAAAATCCACAATTGCCTGTATAAAAGGCGTCCCTTAGACAAAAGTTCTTTGTAGAGGATTCTTGGCCTTAGCCATTTCCCCTAGTCTATCCTCCAACCTTTGAATAGAGCCTTTCCATGCATCCTTTCCCTCCTCGGACCTATTGGTTCGAGTAATTGATCGTGTTGAAGTTGCTTCCTGGGATCTATCTTGTCGAACAACTGGTTATGATTGGGCAGAACCCTCTCTTAGATCAGATGGTCGTCGAAAGTTTCTCGACACAAACTTAGGAGGACTTTTATTCTTCCTAGGGCCCAATCGATCAAAAGGAGAGATCCTACTTAATCTTTCCAATGCACTAGTCCTTTCTAGAGAGAGAGTGATGTGTTGTTCAGTATCTGTGGCTCGTACTGACGAAGTTCGACCCGATTGATAAGAAAAATCATCAGATTTCTCAGTGCGATATGAGTCGCTTTGCCTAATATGTGAAGAAACTAAATGGATATTTCTTTGAACACTTGATTATCCTGAATGGGTCGGCGCTCAACCCTGGATAGTTTGCATGAGTTGTTGCATAGTTTCTTGCATAGTCGTCTGGCCTTAAGAATAATTGGCCATAATTCTAGCCAGATCTTGGACATTTGGAGGAGAGGATGGATTCGGGGGTTTCCAGCGTTTCGATTACTAGATTCAGGATTATCAGCCATTGGTAAAAAAAAATTTGGTGAAAAACGAGAATTTCAGTCGTTTTCCACAGACGGCGCCAATCTATTGATGTAAAAAATTAGATTATCTCTAACTATTTGATCACAGATAAAAAATAAATAAGACAAGAGATTTTTAAAGTGGTTCAGCCTTGAAAGAAGGGCCTACTTCCACTATTTTATTATTGCTGACTGTTTAGGAATTCTCGATTACAGGTTTTTACCAAGAATTTCCGAGTACCCTTACAATGAGGATGATACAATGTATTTATAGCCCTCGGGCTGTAAATGTGAAAGGGTAATACATAGATGTCCAGTAGACGTATACATTTGTATGATAATAATGAGCATTTAATGCGCAGTCGATTTGTTGATTATCCGGACATTAATGCTTTGTATGAAATGCAGTTCGGACCGCCTAAGCTACTCGGACCGCCTGAGTATCTCTGTATTCATGAGTTGCTCGGTACAGTAAAGTTCCTCGGAGAGCACCCATTGCTCGGAGTGTCTGAGTTGATCGGGGAGGTTGAGTTCCTCGAAGTTAAGGTGTTGTTCAGAAATGTTTGTAAGTGCCACGTGTCTCCACTTAACTGATCCACGTCAGCTGACTAAATTTGGTATCAACACCAACATCTCTATCAATGATTGGACATCCCACCGTCTCACTCGAACGATGTGGTAGTAATTCTAATGACAAGCTCCCGTCATTTGAACGACGTGATGTGTTGTTAGAACGACGCTGATAGAAATCCTCCTCTCACTTGATTATCAACAGATGCAACGTTGATCGACTAATAGTTAGAATAGGGGCATACGAGATATATGTACATCGAGTTAAAGAATTTGCCTTGCGAATTAAAGAGAGAATCATAGAATTTGAAAATCAGTTTTGCCAAACCCGCTGTCACTATTGTATCCATCGATCAAGACCATGTGTCACTCTTAGCACTTGATGATTTGGGTGAAATCAAGTGTTAAGTATGTACAGTTTATATAAGAGAGAGGTTGGGATGAGACTTAATCCCATTTCCCTTCGTAGAAGAGATCCTAGCCCTCCCCATGCACTGCTTCAACAATGTTTGAGCTAACTGAAGCCGAAAATATACATACACACTCACACCATTAATAATTAAGTTCCCCATTCACGTATAAATCTGCGAAAACATATATGGAGATGTTTATTGGGGGTTCTGTGGAAGATGAGGATGAGTGTCCACGGTGTTAGAAGAGGGTTTTGATGGGGTTTTCCTTGGAGTATTTGGAGCTCGGCTAGTGGAGCTTTTGTGACTCCCTTTAGGGACGCCATTGGAAGTAGGGGAGTCACCCATCTTCACCATAACCACCACCATCTTTGAAGACCATTAGGCGGGTAATCTACTCTCATTACATTTGAGACTCTATTTGATAAATATTATAGTATTATTGTTGTGTATGATTAAAAGTAGGAATATAAGAGAAATGATGTGTTCGTAGTAATCTAAAAATAGACATTTTTATGGAATAAAAATGTTTGAATATATTTTTATAGTGTATTTTCATAGTAAACTGAGAATAGATATATTCTATGGAATAAAAATGTTAGATAATATTGTTCTAGTGTATTTTCTTAGCAAACTAAAAATGGACATTTTTGTGGAAAAAAATGTGAGAAAATATTATCTTTGTATAGTTATAGTGAGAAAGAAATAATAAGAATTTATAAAAAAAGAAATGTACGAATGTTATTTTGGTGAATTTTTAGTAAAAAGAAATAATAAGCATTTTTATGAATAAAAATGTAATAGAATGTCATTTTGGTGTATTTCTAGTAAAAATAAATAATAAACATTTTTAGGAATAAAAATGTAAGAGAATGTCATCATGGTGTATTTCAAGTAAAAAGGAAGAATACACAATTTATAGAGTAAAAATGTGAGAAATGTTATTTTAGTATATTTCTAGTGAGAGGGAAATAATAGCCATGTTATGGAACTAAAATGTTGATAATATTGTTTAGTGTGTTTTCTAGTAAGACTAACAATGAAAAACTTGGGAATAAAAATGGATATTTTGTGGAACAAAATATCGAATAAGGTATAGTATGGGACTATTAACGCTAAATGGAAGAAATGTTAATTTCTAACAAATAAAAAGTAGTCATGTGTAAATGGTGTAATTTTTTTTTATTATAGATGTTAAAGTAATGAATGTGAAAGTTGGCAAAAGTGTGGTATTAAAAAAATGTTTAATTTTCCAAGTGTTTTAAATGTTAAGTTTAAAGCTTAATAAACATTTTTGAGAAATAACACTTGTTAGGGAACAAAATTGCAAGTTTTGTAAACAAAGGGTAAATTGGTAATTTACTTAAAATGGAACGTTTTTGTTGAATAAAAATGTCAAAGAATATGTTACACTAATGTGTGCGAAAATAAGTTTAGTCCTAAAGCGTGAATGATTTTACTATTGTGAAATATAGTGCGCAATACTGATTAAACCAAATTCGCAAATTTCCAAGATAGCCTTATGTTGATGTAAAAAACTAGACTAGGGATAATTAATCAATCAGGGATAATATTTGTAAGTAAATGAAAGAAACAATAAGTTTTTTTAAAGTGGTTCGTCTTATAAAGAAAAGCCTACGTCCAGTGTACTTGTGTTTGCCTTTCAATCACTTGCCCTTGATGAAGGAATTATAACATATTTATAGCCCAGTAGGAAGACTAGGAGATTGAATTCTAAAGGATGGAAGGCCTTTATAAATTAAGCATTTACATCAGTACAGAAATTTCATAATGTTTCTGGCTGTTGGCGTTTTGCTCAAAGTGTTGGTCGGCCTGCTTATTGTTGGTCTGGCTTCCTGGTGTTGGTCGGCATCCCAGTATAATGGTCGACATTTTAGGCCTTGTTTGGTAGTTATTCCATAGGATGAAACATGTTTATTTTTTATTGGTAGACGTAAGTGGGTAACTATTGGTAACAATATAAGCCCCAAATGTTCCATGCTTGATGCTTTCTTAAAAGTATGGAGCATTTAGATTTAATAATAACTTAGGCTACATTTCTGATGCTTGGTCGGTTGCCAACTTCCCACACTTGTAAAATTATTATCTTTGTTGATGGTATTTTTGTAAATATCTAAACCTGTAACGAATCGTTTTGGGGTAAATAGGTCCTTTTCTGCTTGGCCGCCAAAATTTCTATTGTCGTTTCACTTTAATCATTACATTCGTCGGTTTTCGAGGAAATCTATAAAAGGAGGTAAAAACCCAACTATCTCTCACCTCAAACCCTCTGAGTTTCTACTGTAATTTCTTGATCTTTTGTGTGATCGTTCTTCCTATCTTCTAGTTCTTGCTGAATCCTTAAGTCTTTCTAAGAATTCTTTCTCTTTCTTATTTTCCTCGTGTCGAATCATGGTTTACGTTGTTGTTTCTCTAGATGAGTTTAGAAAAGAATGGAACATACCACATTGGGTGGATTTAGAGTTTCCCAATCCCCCTATAGACGTTTTTTCTTTACCTGAGGGTCATTGGATCCCCTCCTTATGCGTTGCTGAATGCAATTTTACCTTTCCCTCAAATCACTTTTGTTTATACGTTTGTCAATATTTCGGCATTGTACCTGCTAGAGTAGCTCCTAATACTTAGGGGGTTATTAATGGTGTTCATATGCTCAATGAACTCTATGGGACACACATAAGGATTCCCGAAATCATATTCTATTATAAATGGGTCACTAGTGATAGTACTTACTATTTAAAAACAAGGGCTATAAATAGATCTTTATTTTTTAACCTTCTTGATTTCAATAGGGATTACTTTGACCATGGAGTGATTGCCAAAAATTGGCAATATGTACCTTTAACAAGGGGTGAAGTGTACGATGGGGCAAAATGTCCTCAGGAATGCCATGGGATAGGTTGTTTTAATTTCTTATGTGACTTTATTAATAATTTTTCTATTGAAATATTAATTAATCACTAGTTGCTTATTTACTTGTAGTTGATAAGAAGAGGAAGTGCCCCAAAGAAGTTGAAATTAATCTCAATGAGCTCAAGTTTCCCTGGGGCTTTCATCAGAAAATTGGCGATGATCATACTAGGTCGGCATCATACTTGCTGAAATATAAGAGTTCTGTCACCTCCTTTGTTGTCGGTCCTTCTGTTGTTGCTCCTATCATTGTGCTTAACTTGGAGTAGGACCCAATGTCCACTTAATCAGGCAGTGATGAACTTGCTATTTGTCCCTCTTCTTCATCCTTGGACTCTGACATTCCTCTTGATGCTATTATGGGAAAGTGGAAACTCCCTAATATCATGGGAGATGTTGTTGCCCCTAGCTCCACCAAATCTACTACTGGTGGGGTCACTAATAAAGAAGATTCTAGGAAGAAAGACCCAGCTAAGAAGGGTGAAGAGTCCCTTCTTAAACGTATAATAACATTTCTTCCTTCCACACTTGATGAAGGAACTTCTGCTTCTACCGATCAATAGGACTTGGTTGATTCATCTGTTGCAGACATAGGTTCTCCTATGGCCATAGGTCCTCGGTTAGCCAAACATTTAATAAAGTTTGGTACTTTTCCATATCATAGGGTGCTGCCTTTGCCATGCCCCGTTTAAATTTTTTTGAAAGGGCTGCTCCAAGCCTTAACTGGGTAAGAATTCTTAATTCTTCATACTTGTACTTTTTGTTATTTTCTTGTAGTAATTTTTCCTCTATTCCTACTGTTCCTGGTTAATTTCAACCAGATTTTGGAGAAGGATGATGCACTTCATTTTTCTTCAAATGACGTAAAATATGATTTTGAAGGCCTAAAGAAGTCCTTGCTTGACTCACAACAAGCATTGGAAACTGAGAAGAAATATTGGGAGAAAAAATAAAAACTATTGAGGAGGCTCAAAAGAAAGATGAAGATGAGGTTGTTGTAGCTCGGGGACAAGTCTCTGAGTTGAGGAAGAGATTGATTGCTGAGAAGTCCAAGAGGGTGAAGTCTAGGTAAGCCTATTTTAATAAGGGATGGGAGAAATCCATCACAGTTGCTACACTTTCTAAAGTTGGTACTCCTTATAAGTCTTAGCTCTTCCTCAGATATGACCCTAGTTCCCCACCAAACTTGGATGAGGAAGTTGAAGATGATGTAGGATCGGGGGATTCCACCCCTGTTCTAGAACCTGCAACTAACCAACTGCATATAGTTGTTGAGTCATCTCTCTCCAAAACTTATGAGAAAATCACTCTACCCATTCCTGTCTCCAATCAAGTTGAAACTTCTACTGATAAGGAGAGGGTGCATATATACTCGGCAATCAACCTTTTTCTTTTTTGTCTTCATTTCTTTTTTTATTTCCTTTCAATGTATTTTGTAATCTGACTTTTATCAATGAAAATGACTATTTATTTTCTCTACAAATGTCTTCTTTCGATTACTTCTTTAAAATATTTATTATGTTATTGATTGGATATTTTTTTCTCTTTATATTTCGTGGCCAATATGGATGAACTTTCCTCTACTGAGTCCGAGCTACTCCAAAGATGTAATGATCATTTCAAGGCTGGTCACATGACTTTGTCCGAGTAATATCTGTCAAAGTTACTCGAGAATTACGTTTCAGATCAAGCCAAGGAAGCTTATTTGTACCTAAAGTGTCTCCTTGACCAGGTTGTAGAGAAAAATGTGGCTTAAATTGAAATGATTGAAGAACTTCAAGAAGATCACAAAGAAGCCAAGTCTCTCTTACATATTGATTATGAGAAGAAATGCAAAAGCTTAAATGAATCTTGGGATTTTGAGGAAAAATTACAGAAATATGCCTCTTCCTTTAGGAAGAAAGAGTTTTTGCTCAAGTATGAAGTAGATGAGGATATGGTCGTTGCCAAGCTATTGGAGGAAGAAAATAACAGTTTGAGAGAGGAGATGAACTCCTTGAAGGTTCCTTCAAATACTAGTACTACTACTACTGGTTTGGGATTGGATTATTAGCTTAGCCCGAGATTTTGCAGGTGTACTTCGTATTGAGTATGAGTAGGGTTGGGTGGGAGAAACCACCCCACCCTTAGTCGATGAGGGAGTCTAATTTTTAGAGACTGAAAATGCTAATCTGAAGGAAGAACTAGAGGCCTTAAAAAAAATCCAAACCTTCTACCTCCTGCCGATCAAGAGCAAGACCTGTCCGAGATACAACTGATGAAAGCAGAACTCAGCAAACACTTTCAAATCAGGCTAAGAATTTAGCCATTACTGAGATGTCCCAAAAAATCCAAACTGAGGGTGAGAAACTTTCCACTCGGTCTTCTCAATTGCAACACTAGGTTAAGAAATTAACTTTCCAATTTCACAAGCAGCGTAGCGAAGTTTGGATGGAGGGGTTCAATGAGGCTCTCGATCAGTTTGATGAATGCTTTAGTCAAGCGTGAAGGCTGTAAATGGGGCTGGACCAATTGCCTAACAATTATGAAGGTTGAGCAGGATAATAGACTATGGTATTGAGATGATCCGGGATTTTTGGAGTGTCGAGATCCTCCTTTTAAATGGGATATCAGCTATATCCCCGTAAAAACATTCTTGAATGTCTGATCTCTAAATACTTATGGTATTATGGTCTTCATGACGAGTTATAAATAGTTCGGCCTCCTCATCTATTAGATGCTCCGAGTAGAAGCAATAGGATAATGCTTCAAGATTTAAACTTCATTAACTACCCATATACATTGGATGATCCTCCAGCAGGCATGGAACCATCACCGAGGTCCTCTAAATCTGAAGGGAAGAATCTAGTAGAATAATCTTGAACATAATTTGTTCTTGTAATTCAATTATGAACAATATTTGCATGTAATGATCATTTTTATGAATGAAAAGTATTTGATTAACTTATCTTGTCAATTTATGGATGTGAATGACTTCTTTGTTTCATTAGTTATATTGATACACTTAGGCATTTCACCAAGTTTAATACCAATTATCAATGAAATTATCATAAGTTCTACTGATATAATAAGATTTTTAAGTTTGGTATCAATTACCTTTGATGTGATCATAGGTTCTACTAGCACACTAAGATTTAAATCCAAGTTTAGTACGAGTTACCCATAATATTTCCATATGTTCTACTAATGCAACTAAATTTTTAGGTTTAACATTAGTTACTAGTGGTGACCAGGTTTATGTGGAATATGTGTATACATTCCTATTTAGGAATCTTCACGACATTCTTTCGCAATTTTGCCTAGTTTGGATAAAACTTACTGATTTTTATGCAGAGCTTTATCCTTGATTGTGTTGACCAAGTATTAAGGACTTAAAGTCCTTTCTTAACTTGGATTTTTGTATGTTATCGATCAGCTTTTGCTTTTACCGAACAACTAGTGAGTGATCATCCATCAATTATTGAGTGATCACTAATCAACTATGTGGTTGTTATTCTAACTATTGAGTGATCACTAATCAACTATGTGGTTGTTATTCTAAGCTTCGACCAACTATGTGGTGGTTGTTTCGAGGAACTTTTGCATGTTTACCGACCAAGTATGTGGTGATGTATATCATCAGTAGTCCTAAAAAAATTCAAAAAAATAGAGGAAACCATCATTTTATTGATAGTTAAGTGACATGATTACAAATATTTGTCTCATTACATTACTGGTAATATTTTCTAAGATGCTCGGCATGCTAAGGATTTTTGAACTCTTCTCCTTCCAGAGTATCAATATTGTAAGTACTTGGTCAGACAACTACTGAAATACGTTATAGCCCATGGCAATTAGCTTCAAGTTTGTTGGTATTCTGAATTACCTTCTTCAGCACATAATCCCCTTCCTTCAAGTTGGTCGGCTTCATTATTTTGTTATAAAATCGTGCTTTTCTTTGTTGGTAATCCGCATTTCGTAAGGCTGAATCCTTGCGCACTTCCTCCAACATATTCAGGACTAATATTCGCATTAAATCACTAAAAGGAGAATTAAAATCTAACACTCCATTAGTTGACAAACCCAGTTCAGCTGGTATTATGGTATTTCTGTAGTGGTAGTCCTTAGATTTGTTCGGTATGCCCATAAAGCGGAGTGTAGTTCATTAATCTAATTTCTTTTAGCCTTATCAAGTTTTTCTTTAACCCATTGATTAGAGTCATGTTCGTCACTTCAATTTTCTCATTTCTTTGAGGAAGACCTGGAGCAAAGTACATATTTTGAATGTTTGATTGGGAACAGTAGGCAGTAAATTATTCACTATCAAATTGTGTGCCATGGTCTGTGATAAAGGAGTAAGGCAAACCATATCTAAAAAAGATGTTTTTCCAGATAAACTGGTAGAACGTCTCATAGGTCATGTCTATTAATGGTTATACCTCAACCCATTTTGTGAAATACTCCACAACCACAACCAAGTACTTGAATCTTCCTCGGGTGGTCGGCAGTGGCCCGACTAAGTCTATTCCCCACATAGAGAATGGAAAAGGTTAGGTGATTGGAGTTAGAGCAGTCTATGGAGCTTTATGAATGCTAGAGTACATTTGGAACTTGTTACATTTCCTGGCGAAAGCTGTATAATTTTCTCTTATAGTTGGCTAATAGTATCTCGGGGTATTAATTCGCTGCAACAATGATCTGCCTGCCATATGAGACCCACAAGACCCTAATTGAACATCTTCTATTAAGTCTTGAACCTCGATTGGATGGACACAACGTTGTAGAATAGTTATTAATCATCTCCTGTATAATACTCCTTTTTCTAACACATATCTTGCTGATTTATCCTTAAGTTTTTTAGCCTCGATTGGATCTGCTGGAAATATTCCTTCTTTAATATAAGTTTTGATGGGATCTATCCAAGATGATCCCATATCTACTCCAGTTGGACAAAATTTCATCAACATTCATGTTGGCCAAAATTTCAATGGGAATGGTTCTTTGGAGCTCAATTCTGGTGGTTGATGCTAGCCGATCCAGTGCATTAGCTCGGGCATTCTCCACTATTGGAATTATTCTTACCCAAATAGTTGGCGATTTGGCTAGGACTTTCACCACCTTGGCTAAGTGTCTTGGCATTACCTCTCATTTGGCTCCATACAAACTCAGAATTTGAATCACCACCAATTGAAAATCACTCTATGCCATAACTTTCTCGATGTTTAGTGATTGAGATATACTTAAGCCCATAATGAGAGCTTCATACTCTGCTTCATTATTTGAGGCCTGAAATTAGAATCGTAGAGCATATTAAATATCTATTCCATTAAGAGTGTTGAGTATTATTGTGACAACCCGAATATAGTTATGATAAATCATGTTTAAATCATGATTAGATTATATGATATGAATAATATGTTATTAGTAGATATATATAATTTTAAGTAATTATGTTTAGTTTAATCCTACCTTCATAAATCTTGAAATAGCGAATTAGTTACGAATGTGAAATTTTAAAGTTTTTGGTAGGAATGTTCCCGTTGGAGGCTAGTTTTGACCTTTATGACATAACAATGAACTTGAGGTGTAAACTAGATATTTTTAGATATATGAGTTAGGTTTATAACAAAACAAACGGTTCATCGAACGGACATCCGAGTGGGAAGATATTGTCTTTTTACGAACATGGGGTAAAGTAGTCATTTAACCTTAAATGATATTTTGTTATATATAATGCCACATGTTATATTTTGATTGGTTGGGAGGGGTGGTGGATTTGGCCGACTTCAAACCCTTAGAATTACCTCCTTATTCATCTAAATTCATCCATGAGATATTTGAAGCTTAAAGAAAGAGAGTTTTGAAGATTAGGAAGAAAGTGTGAGGAGAAATTGAAGAAAAATTCATAGAAACATTCATAGAAGCCCCTAAGGTATTTCCATCCATAAATCTTGTTTATTTTTTTGTATTACTTATTTAAATTATTGAAATAATCATTTTTTTTACTGAAATTCCATGTCTTGATATGTACTTATGGACAAATGCAAGTTTAAGCAAACTTGAATGTGTAAACCCTTGAGATTGTTTTGTTCAGGAAACTTGTTTATTCAAACTTCCATACATTTCTCTATACCTATTGGGATTGATTGATTCTAATTGGAGATTAAACTAGACTCATATATGTATGGAATATCCAAAAATTATGTAAAAATACAAATAAATGAGTTTTTGGTGAGAGTTTGAAGTTTGGATATGAAATCTACCCTAAGGATGAAAATATGCCCGCCATGTGTTCGATGTTTTGCTTGACATAGCAAATGAACTCTGAAAATTATGAAATTTTAATATTGTATTTTCCAATATTTTTAATGATGTTGGGTGAAATATCATATAAATTTATGATGTATAAAAATTATGGAAATTCCTGGAAGTTGAATGAACGATAAAAGAGCCTATAGGGCATATTTACTACGTGGTAAAGAAATGGGCATATCTTACTCTAGGAGACTTGAAATGATGTACCGTCTTTTGTATTGGAATACTAATAAGACAAGGATTGAATTACCAAGAATAAATGAATTTATATTTGGCCTATGATTTGGATATGTTAAATATATTAAAATGGATTTGGATGGAACTTCACTTGTGATAAATTATTTGAATGGAATCATGTGATGCTTATGGATTGAATTATGTTTAAATCATTCTTTAAATTATTGATATTCTTATGATGATAATAATAGTGTAAGAATAATAGGAAGGGAAGAAGAGATGATTGAACAAATACCGGATAAAGGCAAGGGAAAAGCCTTCTAAACTGTCGGGGTGGGTATACTTATGATTTGTTTCATATATAAATATGAATATAGATCTAAGAGCGGATTTGTTTGAATACTTCGGTATTCAGGATTTGTTTGGATATTAAAATATCCAGGATTGGTTGGGTCTTATGAACCAGGATTGGAATTGGACAAAGATCCAATGTTTTTTGGAACTTATGATCCAGGATTTGTTATTGCCAAAGGGCAGAATTATTTGGATCTTATGATCCAGGATTTGTTATTGCCAATGAGAAGAATTATTTGGATCTTATGATCCAGGATTTGTTATTGGCAATGGGAAGAATTGTTCGGATTTTATATCCACCGATTCGATATAGAATTGGTATTCCATTGCAGGTAAGGAGTACCTCACAAAGCTAAATGCTTACGGTTTATATTTTAACAATTTTAGGTTTGTACACAGCCAGCTAGGATACCATATTATCGATAACTTTGAGGGCTTCACCGTTGGAGAGAGCTGGGGTTTAAACATGGGGATTTTATCATTGTCACACTTAATGTTTTAATATACTCACATATTGTATATATTGAGTCAGGAGGGATTGAGTTGATGATTGTAATATTTAATCATAGTATTGTATGTCCGTTTAATTATGACTCTGATATTGATTTCGTTATGTTACAAGAATAATATTATGTTGATTATGCAGATTATGCAGTAAAATATGGGTAAATGAATTATATTTCCAATGGGCTAAAGATTATGATTTAATTATTCTAATAATAAATGATTAGTATGGATATTGGATTTGGGGAGTGAAAATTAGTGGTATCAGAGCGTGGTTATTAATTCTGGACGTGTGTGACGATTAGATGGCAGTATTGAGTTGATTTTATATTTATGAATTGTTCATATACTAACCAATATTTTAGTATTATAAACTATTTATATTTGTTGTTAGAACTTTGTTGTATTACAGATCATTCCAGATGGAACCTGGGAATGGACAACATAGAGAATAGGGAGTGGCTTCTCATACAGAGAATACTGAAGTAGAGCAAAGTGTTGCTGGAAGGGCTAGAGAGCAAGAACAGCCTACAGAGATGCAAATAATGGCATAGGCAATGATGAGGATGGAAGAGCAACAAGAAAGAAATATGGCGTAAATGGCAGAACAACAGGCTAGATATCTAGAATCAAAGACTGTGGCCAGGATTGAGATAGTGGCAAGGAAAGAAATGAAAGATTCTATGCATGAGAAGCTTTTGAAGTTGAATCCTCCAGAATATTCAGTGTCAGTTGAACCTACAGAAGTTGAGATGTGGGTCAGATATCTAGAAACTATCTTTACAGTTATGAAGGTTCCAGATGACCAGAAAGTGAATCTAGCTGTGTTTAAGCTCAAAGGAGAGGCGAAATATTGGTGGGAAGCCAACAACCATTTGGTGCCCAGGATGGAAGGTACTGATGTTATTACTTGGGCTGAATTTATTAAAGATTTGTATGTTAAGTATTTACCTAAGGTTTATAGGAGGGAGAAGTTGAGGGAGTTTATAAATTTAACCCAAGGGAAAATGTCTGTGAGGGAGTATGATGCTAAATTTACTGCTTTGTCTAGATTTGCTACTAAGTATGTGAAGGATGAAGAAGATAAATGTAGTAAGTTTCAAGATGGACTGATTTGGCCAATTCAAGATAGAGTGGCAACTTATGAGTTAGAAGATTATGCTTCTTTGGTAAACAAAGCCACGATAGCAGAAAGGCAAATGAACCAAGGGGTGGAAAGTAGAGAGAGTTTTAAGAAGAGTAGATTCGATGCATTTCACTCTAAGGGAGGTGAGGGTGGAAGTGTTAAGATAGAACCTCATAAATTTCAGAAAGGTAGCGGAGATAGTGGTAGAGGTCAGGGGATATTAGGTAGAGATAACAGGGATGGAGGATCTTTTGGTTCATCCAGAAAGTCGGGGAGAGGTGAGGCCACAATAGGAGGTGTTACATGTTTCTTTTGTAAAGAGGAAGGTCATTATAAATCTGAGTGTCCTAAGCTTAAGGGATTGGAATGATACCATTGTCATCAAGTGGGGCATATTAAGAAGAATTGTCCGCAATTAGCATAGACTCCAGCAGCACATAGTGAAGTAGCAAGCAGAATGTTATCTCCAGGAAGTGCAGTGAAAAGTATGGGCAGAGGACAAGCTAGTAGTTCCAGGCTAGGTGGACGAGTTTTTACAATGAAACAAGCTCATATTACTCAAGATGTGGTGACAGGTACACTTTCTGTTACTGATAGAAGTGCTTATGTTCTGATTGATCCTGGTTCCACACATTCTTTTCTATCATTTGCATTTTTCATATATCTGAATATACCATGTACTCATTTAGAGGTGGGGTTGGGTATTTCCATGCCTATAGGGGATATGATTTTAGTTGAATATGTTTTTCGTGATTGTGTTTTGACTATGGGGGTTAGAGATACAGTTATAAACTTACTTCCATTGGGTATCTCTGATTTCGACATAATTTTGGGAATGGATTGGTTATCCAAATATCATGCATCCATGGATTGTTTTCGTAAAGAAGTTGTTTTTAAAATTCTTGGTGTGTCTGAATTTAAATTTGTGGGGGAAAGGAAAATTTTTCCTAGTTGCATTATTTCTGCTACTCAAACAAGGAAATTGTTAAGTAAGGGTTGTGAGGGTTTTATTGCATATGTGCTTGACACTTCGAAGGGGGCTTTACAATTAGTTGATGTTCCTATAGTGCGCGATTTTCAAGAAGTGTTTCCTAGTGAATTACCTGGGTTACCGCTAGAAATAAAAGTTGAATTTGGCATTGAATTAGCACCGGGAACAACCCCTATTTCTATGGCATATATAGAATGGCACCTATTGAATTAAAAGAACTCAAGATTCAGTTACAGGATTTATTTGAAAGAGGGTTCATACAGCCAAGTGTATCTCCATGGGGTGCACCAGTTTTATTTGTGAAAAAGAAAGATGGCACTATGCGTTTGTCCGTTGACTATAGGCAACTGAATAAAGCTACATTTAAGAACAAATATCCTTTACCTCGTATAGATGATTTGTTTGATCAGTTATAGGGTGCTAAAGTGTTTTCAAAAATAGACTTGCGGTAAGGTTATCATCAGTTGAGGGTGAAGGGGAGTGATATTTCTAAAACTACTTTTTGTACTCGGTATGGTCATTTTGAATTTCTGGTGATGCCTTTTGGGGTGACTAATGCTCCAGCTGTATTTATGGATCTTATTAGCCGGGTACTGCATCCTTTCGTTGATTCCTTTTTTATAGTTTTTATTGATGATATTCTGATTTATTCACCTGATATGGTTGAACATGAAAAGCATCTCTGAACTGTTTTAAATGTGTTGAAAGATAAGCAATTGTATGTTAAGTTTAGTAAATGTGAATTTTGGCTATCAAAAGTTGTATTTTTAGGCCATGTTATTTCTGGAGATGGTATATGCATTGATCCCAAGAAGGTGGAAGCTATTGTAAAATGGGAGAGGCCCAATAATGTCACTGAGGTGAGAAGTTTTCTAGGTTTAGCTGGGTATTATAGAAGGTTTATTAAGGGATTTTCTTCAATTTCTTTGCCAATGACTAAATTGACCAGGAAAGATATTAAGTTTGAATGGAATTATGATTGTGAAAATGGTTTTGAAGAATTGAAGAAGAGATTGGTAACTTCCAATGTTCTTACTATTCCACATGGTGGAGATGGTTTTGTTATTTATACCGATGCTTCACATCAGGGGTTGGGTTTTGTTTTTATGCAACATGGTAAAGTTATTGCTTATGCTTCTAGGAAGTTGCGTACACATGAACGAAATTATCCTACGCATGATTTGGAACTTGCTGCTATTGTGTTTGCTTCAAAATTATGACGTCATTATCTATATGGTGAGCTATGTGAGATTTTTACTGACCATCAAAGGCTTAAGTATTTATTTACTCAAAAGGAGTTGAATTTGAGGCAAAGGCGATGGATGGAGTTAATTAAAGATTATGATTGTATAATTCACTACCATCCGGGAAAGGTAAATGTAGTTGCAGATGCTTTGAGTAGAAAAGCTTCGGGCAGGTTATCTTGCATTCAGTGTGCCAGAGTTTCTCATATTATGGAGTTCTGATTGATGGGAGTAGAATTGAAGCTAGCCGATGGGGACAGGTTCTTTGCTCATGTAAGCGTGAGGCCTTTGTTAGCTACTCGTATTCGTGATTTGCAAAGCCAAGATCCTTTTCTTAAGAAGAAACGACAAAATATCCAAGATGGTAAGCTTCAACCATTGCCAATACCGGAGTGGAAATGGGATCATGTAATGATGGATTTTGTGGTTCGGCTTCCTCGATCTCAGAAGGGGTCAGATTCGATTTGGGTAGTGGTTGACAGGTTAACCAAGTCAACTCACTTTCTAGCAGTCAAGACTACATATATGATTGACAGGTATGCTAGATTATATGTTAATGAGATTATCCGATTGCATGGAGCACCTGTGTCTATTGTTTGAGATAGGGGCCCTACTTTTACATCCATATTTTGGGATAGTTTGCAGTATGATATGGGTACCAACTTAAAGTTTAGTACGTCTTTTCATGACCAGACAGATGGGCAGTCTGAAAGGACAATACATATTTTGCAAGATATGCTTAAAGCTTGTGTTCTTGATTTCAAAGGTAATTGGGATGAATATTTGCCTTTGCTAGAATTTGCATATAACAATAGTTTTCAGTCTACTATTGGTATGGCTCCATATGAAGCATTGTACGGTAGATAATGTCGTACACCAATATGTTGGGGTGAAGTTGGTGAAAGGAAGATAGAGGGTCCAGAATTGATTGAACTCACCACTGAAAAAGTGAAGATTATTCAAGATAGAATAAGAACAGCTCAAAGTAGACAGAAAAGTTATGCAGATAAACGACGAAAAGATTTAGAATTCCAGAAAGGGGATTATGTGTTTCTTCGTATATCTCCATGGAAAGGAGTTATGAGGTTTGTAAAGAAAGGGAAATTAAGTCCACGCTACATTGGACCTTATGAAATCCTTGAGAAAGTCGGGATGGTTGCCTACAAGTTAGCGTTACCACTAGAGTTATCTCGGTTACATGATGTTTTCCATGTTTCTATGTTAAGAAAGTATGTAGCTGATCCTTCACATGTGTTGGTGGAATAGCCTATTGAGTTAAAGGAAGACTTGAGTTATGTGGAAGAACCACTTGCTATCGTGGATAGGAAGGAACAAATATTGAGATCAAAAGTAATCCCACTTGTGAACGTTGTGTGGAGAAGGCATTACATGGAAGAGGTTACATGGGAGAGAGAGGATACCATGAAGATTAGTTATCCGTATTTGTTTGATTCGGACAACCACGGTATGTCAATTTCGGGGACGAAATTTCCTAACGGGGGGAGGATTGTGACAACCAGAATATAATTATGATAAATCATGTTTAAATAATCATTAGTTTATGTGATATGAATAATATGTTATTAGTATATATATAATGTTAAGTAATTATGTTTAGTTTAATCCTACCTTCATAAATCTTGAAATATCGAATTAGTTACGAATGTGAAATTTTAAAGTTTTCGGTAAGAATGTTCCTGTTGGAGGCTAGTTTTGACCTTTATGACATAACAATGAACTTAAGGTGTAAACTAGATATTTGTAGATATATAAGTTAGGTTTGTAACAAAACAAACGATTCATCGAATGGACATCCGAGTGGGAAGATATTGTCTTTTTACGAACAGGGGGTAAAGTAGTCATTTAGCCTTAAATGATATTTTGTTTTATATAATGCCACATGTTATATTTTGATTGGTTGGCAAGGGTGGTGGATTTAGCCGAATTCAAACCCTTAGAATTACCTCCTTATTCATCTAAATTCATCCATGAGAGATTTGAAGCTCAAAGAAAGAGAGTTTTGAAGATTAGGAAGAAAGTGTGAGGAGAAATTGAAGAAAAATTCATAGAAAAATTACGTAAAAGCCCCTAAGGTATTTCCATCCATAAATCTTATTTTTTTTATTACTTATTTAAATGATTGAAATAATCATTTCTTTACTAAAATTCCATGTCTTGATATGTACTTATGGACAAATGCAAGTTTAAGCAAACTTGAATGTGTAAACCCTTGAGATTGTTTTGTTTAGGAAACTTGTTTATTCAAACTTCCATACATTTCTCTATACCTACTGGAATTGATTGATTCTAATTGGAGATTAAACTAAACTCATATATTTATGGCATATCCAAAAATTATGTGAAAATACAAATAAATGAGTCTTTGGTTAGAGTTTGAAGTTCGGGTATGAAATCTTCCCTAAGGGTGAAAATATGCCCGCCATGTGTTCGATGTTTTGCTTGACGTAGCAAATGAACTCTGAAAATTATGAAATTTTAATATTGTATTTTCCAATATGTTTACTGATGTTGGGTGAAATATCATATAAATTTATGATGTAGAAAAATTATGGAAATTCCTGGAAGTTGAATGAACGATAAAAGAGCCTATAGGGCAGATTTGCTATGTGGTAAAGAAATGGGCATATCTTACTCTAGGAGATTTGAAATGATGTACCGTCTTTTGTATTCGAATACTAATAAGACAAGTATTGAATTATCAATAATAAATAAATTTATATTTGGCCTATGATTTGGATATGTTAAATATATTAACATGAATTTGGATGGAACTTCACTTGTGATAAATGATTTGAATGGAATCATGTGATGCTTATGGATTGAATTATGTTTAAATCATTCTTTGGATTATTCATATTCTTATGATGATACTAATATTGTAAGAATGATAGGAAGGGAAGAAGAGCTGATTAAACAAATACCGGATAAAGGCAATGGAAAATCCTTCTAAACTGTCGAGGTGAGTGTACTTATGATTTGTTTCATATATAAATATGAATGTAGCTCTAAGGGAGGATTTGTTTGAATACTTCGGTATTCAGGATTTTTTTGGATATTAAAATATCCAGTATTGGTTGGGTCTTATGACCCAGGATTGGAATTTGACATAGACCCAATGATTTGTTGGAACTTATGTTCCAGGATTTGTTATTGCCAATGGGCAGAATTATTTGGATCTTATGATCCAGGATTTGTTATTGCCAATGGGCAGAATTATTTGGATCTTATGATCCAGGATTTGTTATTGCCAATGAGTAGAATTATTTGGATCTTATGATCCAGGATTTGTTATTGGCAATGGGAAGGATTGTTCGGATTTTATATCCACCGATTCGATATAGAATTGGTATTCCATTGCAGGTAAGGAGTACCTCACTAATCTAAATGCTTACGATTTATATTTTAACAATTTCAGTTTTGTACACAGCCAACTAGGATACCATATTATCGGTAACTTTGAGAGTTGCACCGTTGGAGAGAGCTAGGGTTTAAACATGGGGATTTTATCATTGTCACACTTAATGTTTTAATATACTCACACATTGTATATATTGAGTCAGCAGGGATTGAGTTGATGATTGTAATATTTAATCATAGTATTGTATGTCCGCTTAATTATGACTCTGATATTGATTTCGTTATGGTACAAGAATAATATTATGTTGATTATGCAGATTATGCAGTAAAATATGGATAGATGAATTATATTTCCAATGGGCTCAAGATTATGATTTAATTATTCTAATAATAAATTATTAGTATGGATATTGGGTTTGGGGAGTGACAATTATACCTGCTCCACTTCATGTTGCACAAGATGATCCATCGACATACAAGCTCCATATGGGGATGTCGTCGTTAAATGCTTGGTCTGATAATATCCCATGATAGAATATTTTACTCCCTGTTTCCTCATATCTTTTGGACATCTCCTGTGCTCTGGTGGACGTCTCTGGTAGGTCGACAACAATTTCTACTGAGCTTTCTCCTAATGGGGTCTTGTCAGGGTGTTGGTCGTTGATGACACCATTTGGGTTGTCCCCCATTTGGATTTTCTCTTCCTAAGTTCTTTGTTGATTAAGAACCTCCAAATATGTGAATTCAGTAATGAAATCTGCCACACCTTGGCCTTTTAATATGGACCTTGGATTATACACTATATCATGTTCTCCCAGTTTTACTCCCCAATAAATTAATCTCCTAGACTTCTCCGGTTTATGTAAGGATTGCCGAAGAGGCTTGTCGGTGTACACCATAATAGTGTGGGCTTGAAAATAAGGTTTCATCCATCTGGATGCCTCAATCAATGCCAATGCTAATTTCTCTAGATGAGGATATCTAATTTCTCCTCCTCGGAAGGCTTTGCATGTAGAGTAGCAAGATTTTAAACTCCATTATCTCCTCATATCAAGGCAGAAATCATAGTTGACTCAGAGACAACCAAGTATAAGTACAACTTTTCTCTAAAAATCAGTTGGGCGGGTCATCCTAAATTCTTTTTCAACTCTAGAAAATATTTTTCACATTCGTCATTCCATTAAAAACTCTTCCTCTACACTTTAAATAATGGTAGAAATTTGTCAGTAGCTTGGGACACATATCCGTTCAAGGCTACTACCCTCCCAGTTAGGCTTTGTACCTCCTTTTTTCAAGTAGGGGACTGCATTTCTATTAACGCCTTGATCTTGTCTGGGTTTTCTTCAATTTCCCTGTGGTTTATTATGTACCCGAGAAACATTCCTTTCTGAACACCGAATACACACTTGGTCGGATTCAACTTCATTTGGTGCTTCTCAAACTGATCAAAGGTTTAGTTGAGGTCGGCAATATGGTCGGATGCATTTTTATTCTTCGTCAGCATGTCATCTATGCATACTTACATATTCTTGCCTATTTTCTACTCAAAGACATTATTCAATCATCTCTGGTAAGTAGCACCTGCATTTTTTAAGCCAAA
This sequence comes from Sambucus nigra, assembly GCA_949130495.1. Classification (NCBI taxonomy): domain Eukaryota; kingdom Viridiplantae; phylum Streptophyta; class Magnoliopsida; order Dipsacales; family Adoxaceae; genus Sambucus; species Sambucus nigra. The sequence continues at coordinate 456,589,265 of OX422210.1, read as the reverse complement.
TGGCATTAAATTATAGTAGTAAGTTCCTCGGGTATTAATAAAAGAAGTGTTTTCCCTGTCTTCAGGCTTCATATGAATCTAGTTATAACTAGAATACTCATCCATGAAACTTAATAGCTCATGTCCTGATGTAGCATCAATGAGTTGATGAATCCTTGGCAAAGGGGAAATGATCCTTTGGGTATTCCTTGTTCAAATCTGTGAAGTCCATACACATTATGCACTTGTTATTTTTCTTTTTGACCATAACCACATTGGCCAACAAATTTGGATATTTCACATCTTCAGTGAATGAGGCTTTTTGAAGCTTCTCAACTTCCTCCTGAATAACCTGGTTCTTCTCGGGACTTAATACTCTATGCCTTTGCTTCACAGGCTTGGCATCCTTGTTGACATTTAGCTCATAACAAAGGAAATTAGGTCCAATCCTATGCATATTCGTGACTCCAAGTGAAGACGTTCTTTTTGTATCTTAGGAACGTCACTATCTCATATTTAAGAACATGATATAGTGTTGTTCCTATTTGAGTAGTTCATTCCGTCTTATCATCATCTAAAATAATGCTTTGTGTTTCTTCTACTATCTGACCTTTCACTTATTTTGTTTCTTCCCTCGAATTTAAGTTTTTAACCTCAGATTCACTATTTGTCTCAGTGATGTCCACTTGCTAAGTGGTGGTGTTCTTGTTCATTTCTGTCAAATCTTGTTGATTGGAAAATGAGTAATAGCATTCCTGAGCTACTTTGTGGTCGCCTACATTGAAGTTGGTCGGGAACATCAAACATTGATGGACTGTAGATGACACAGATTCAAATTTCTTCAATCTTGCCCTTCCCATGGTCATATTGTAAGAAAAATAAATGTTCTTATCCATTACAAAGAAACGTATCTTCTCTATCCGACTTGTTGGCTAGGTGTTAATCAACACTTCCAACTTGATTATGCCCAATGGAAATACTTTTTCTCCAGAAACTCATATTAAAGGCTTGTGGTAAGGTTTCAATTGGCTAAGATTTAAATCCAGACTATCAAAGCAAGGGTAGAACATGATGTTCGTCGTTAAATATGTGAGTGGAGATATTTTCAATGGTATTTGGTATTCCTTTGATATCAGTGACCATTTATCTGCCTATTCGGATGCCGATTGGGCCGAGGATGTTGATGGTTGTAGGAGCACCTCGAGTGAGTGTTTTTACTTTGGGAGTGATTTTGTCTCATGGTTGAGGAAGAAACACAACTCAATATCTTTATCAATGACGAAGGATGAGTATATATCCGCCATGAGTTTTTGTATCCAACTCTTCATAATGAAGCAAATGTTGAAGGATTATGGGATTTCACAAAGCATTGTGACTATTAGTTACGAGTGAGATCCATATATCCCAAAATCCAGTCTGAGATTCTCTCACAAAGAACATTAGGATACGTGAGCATTTTATACGTGATCTCATTGAGGAAAAGGTCATGTCCTTAAGCTTTGTGAGCACCGAATGTCAATTGACCAGTATTTTCACGAAACCTTTAGTGCACTTGGCTTCGAGGATCTTAAGAAGTCATTGGATATTTGCACCATTGATTAAATTCGAGTAGTTTATCTTGTGTAGGATATTTATCATGCTCATATCTTATATTCCTACTGGTAGATTGCATTATCATTGTATTGATATGATTTTCTTTTTGATATATTTTGAAAAACTCCCAAAAGATTTTCGTTTTCAGATAAAGTTTGAAAACTTCAAGTAGAGTTTTGGTTTTTATGAAAATGGTTGAAAAGTGAAAAATATTTTATTTTGATAAAGAAATTTAGAAAGACAAAAATAAATTTTTATTTTTATTTTTCATAGTATAGAATGAGCATCCAAGATATTCAGATCACACTTACTGTTCATCCATTCACGTGACTTTTTCATAGTGCTTTGAGACATGACATTGTTTCGTTAGTGTGCTTAATAATGTGTGGATAACATTTCGTTGATCATTGATGATTAATCTTTAAATATTAGATTCTTAGTCACCTTTATTGCAGATGAACATGAACTTTATGAAGATTGTACTTACTTGTCATGTGTCGAATAAGATGTACTCATCTTAATTTTACTTAATAATGAATCAAATATAAAAAGAGATAAATTATGCATGTAAGAACCATTGACCAATTTTTTTTCAAAAAGTATTGTTATATGTTAAGCAATGGAAAGGGTTTATGAAAGAGAAAATTCTCTTTACTTTAAAGGCCAACATTTTTGCAAAAAACCCTAAAAATTCCAAGACCATTTATTTTAAATTCATTGATTCATCTCTACATATGAGCATTATGATATCATCAAAATATTTTAGAGTGAATTCTTATATATATGAAAACATCAATGGGTTTACACAATAGACTTTCTTGAAAAACATTAAATATTTGAAATTATTAGCATAAGAATCATTAAAATTCACGGCATATTGTATAAGTCAAGTCAATTTCATTTGCATTCACAGTTAGACACTGAGATATTTCTTTATAAGTGTATCATGACTTCGTGCACCTATGTTATGATTGTTTATGGTTAATTGCCTATGGAAAATGCTCACACAATTTCATTTTATTTTTCACGATTTGAATATTTTAGTGTTAGTCCATGTTGATTATGTTGTATTTGTACATTTTATACTTTATACTTGAAAATTTTCAAAATTTTCAAAAATAATAGGTGGACACAATTGAATTTTAAGATTATCATTCCATGTGTGTTATTGATTATCTTTGTGATGATATATTTTCTTCTTAATGATGCTTATTATTCATGCCCAACTTCTACTCCTTTGTCTATTATAGTAAAAAAGGGGGAGAACAAATTAAGGAGTAGTCTTAATAAAGGGGGAGTCTTATTTTTATTTAAAACACGTACGCATCAGGGTATTTGTTTGCTTTATATTTATAGGTCTCTTCCTCATTAATGATGATTTCATGGAATACACAAGATAAAGATAAAGTTGGCTAAGGGGAGAACAAGTTTCAGATGAAGACAAAGTTTAATATGTCATTTCGTTTTTGAGTTTGGGAGGACATTAGGATTAATTATCTTAGAGGTTTTATTGTAATTTGGTTTTCAGTTTTGTTTTGTATCGGAATAGCCAAATGGGGAGATTTGTAAGAGCAAGATTTTATAATTTCTCATAGATTAGGCCTTTTGTTAGTTTTGTTGTATCCCGTTACAAACTATAATCTCAAACCACACACTAAATCTCCAAATTCATTTAACGATACATTAGTGATCGATCTTCGATTATATATTCATCACTATGGTGATTTAAAACTTGTGGTTTTCATAGATTAATACAGATTTGTATTTCTGGATATTTACTTTTAAAAATCGAGGCGTTTTGTAAAAAGGAATTTAAAAAGTAAAAAAATTTCGAGCTCATTCAAACGAGATGTGTAGTTTCGTTAGAATCAGCATCAAGTGACCTTCAAACAAGACATCTATGTCTTGGCATAGATTTGTTGTTTAAAGCTCGTGAGAAGTGCATTCGAACAAGAAGAGGGTTTTGTTAGAATGAAACAAGATGTCATTTGAACGAAACTATTATTTCGTTCGAATGTGTTCTAATTTCATTCAAACCATCATGTTGCCTTGAAATTCGTGATTTTTCTATAAAAGCTATTTTGTTCATAATTTTTCAAGAACTTTGGCGAAAACAATTTTCCAATACTTATTCCAAAAGTTCTCATGTCTGTTTTTTCATAAACATTTTTTATTTTACAAATCATACATCCCCCTCTGTGGATTGTGAGTTTAAGCAACCCCAGTTTTCATACACATTGCATAAACCCTTGTATAGTCCATATCTACTGCTGAATTGTGGAACCGAGGTTGTACTGCTGAAAAAGAACAAGGTTGATCGGCGGATACCGAGTGAAGACCACTTCCTGTGGATAAAACTAGACTGGGACATATTCAATAGAATAATTGAAGACTCTAAACGTTATACTTAGTCGTTCTAAGTAGTCTATAAGTCAACTATGTCAGTCAAACTCTCTATAGTATAAAATATTTGTCCTGAGAAGGGATTTTTTTTTACTTCTTTAAATGCGTGTTTTGATTGTGTGATTAATTAGAATTAAATTGGACTTTATCACCACATGTACACTTAATTGCTAATCAAGATAAAAATTGATTTAAATTTGATTTTTTTTATGAAGAACCTAATACACGGACTATCTATGCGGGCATGCTGTCTTAAAAGCTCTTCCTCGACCTTGACAATCGCTTTTTACTTCTATATTGACTCATTTCGAGCCTTGATGAGTTCATCAATCTTTCGATTCAGCTCGTTCAGGGCCTTATTATCCTTATTTTGATAAACAATACTTCTCGCTCAATCTAGTAACTTGATTTTGAAGCTATACATTCATCTTCTTCGCATATTCAAAGGTGAAATCATGAGCCTCATACATGAAGGCTCCCTCCCTGAGGATCGTGTCATCATGGCTTGATACAAAAGAAGAGAAAGTGTGAGATTAAATGAAAGTAAAAAATAATTAAAATTAATAAAGACACCAGAGATTACTAAAATGTCTTTTTTCCGAGCATAAATCCACATCGTATCATTAGGCATAGTTCGATGATATTTAAAATCTCGATTATCCTCTGATAGGCGAGCATATCCTAGGAGAGTCCAATATTTCGGATCATGGACTTCTCATCCTTCAACATTTCACACATAACATGGTTATAAAATCCCTCTTGTAATCCTCAACCTCAGGACACCAAAAGGGGACCTCAGGATACCATGGTTATAAAATCCCTTTAAAAATAACAGGCTGCTTCCTAGCCTTGACAAGTTCAGAAAGCCTTTCCTCCTTGGGATCATCTTGAAATGTAGATGGCTTTGTCGTTTTATTCTTTATATCAACTTGGGGGGTTTCATTTCTCATCAAATCAATGGGGTCCTCAATAATTTTTCCAGATTGGTTTGAGTCTCAACTTTATTTTTAGCATCTTCAGCTTACATCTCTTGAAGACAAAAAATAACATCACAAGCAATTGGTTTCATGACCATCCCCAAGTTAATTGAACTAAGAAAACTGAAGTAGAAGGATTTGATAACGTAGAAAATACATATACGGGTTAATAAATGTATGATTTGAATAGAGGACGAATAGGGACTTGTAAATATTCAGTACACCTTCCTCAACTTGTTGTTCTACCTCAGCTTCGAATAGAACTAGGGTTGATGCATCACCTTCGACTTAGTCTGGGTCCCTGTAATCGAACCCAATGGGTTTCTCAAGAGAAAAGACATATTCAAATACGGTAGGATTAGATATGTATTATTTATCCACTAATCTCTTCTCGACAGCTGAAATCTTTGGAGCAACTTTCACTACAGGCAAACAAATATAGTTTTATAGAAAAGTGAATAAGGAAGTTACAAAAGAACGAGTAAAATATACAAATACCAATCATGTTCAGTATAAGCTAATCTAGAGGAGCCCTAAAAGTTTTTCTACATTCCTATAAGTCAAACTCCCAACTACCACCCAGGTAAACAAACTTGGGATTCCAAAAGTGGTTGTTGGTTTAGACAACTTTCATCAACTTTTGGTTTGGTTTTGAGGAGAGAGAATAATTTTAGGGAGCATTGACATTATTTTTTATTTGGTGTATGAATAAAAAGATATCCTCGTTAATGAAAAATCCATAACATTTTGTCCAATAAACCACAAAACCTAAGATTGTCATGTATGCATTCAGAGGAAGTTGGGTCGGAGCCACTCCATAATCTTTTAAAATGCTGATAATGATAAGGTGCGTGCAGGGAAACACAAAGACCTATGGATAAAATAGAGATCAAAGAATATCTCATTGGCATAAAGCTACTCATAATCCCTCTCATCTTTATAAAATATTCTGCGGGTTATACTAAGAGGGATGTTGTAAAAATATCTCAAAGATATCAACTCTAACACAGAGACGTCATTGGCATAATTCTTTGCATCAATATTATAAGGGTCATAATAACTATCACTAGATCGATATGGGTTGTCCTTCTCCTGATGCTTACCTATTCTCGAAGAGGTGGAGGTTTACAAAGGTACTACTAGATATAAGGTGGGTGGATTTGATGGGGGCGTGTAATACGAATCCTCTTCGGTGTCAGGGTCAACCACATACACAGACTCCTCAAAAGTTTTGTCATCATAATTCCTCCCACTTGCATCTTTTCTCTCACTCTCATCTATACTCTGTGAGGATACAAACTTCGACGCATTGTACTTGATATTTAGGGGCTGAGGTGGTGAACCCATAGAAGAAGAAATGTCACATATGAAGAGAGGTTCCTCAGAGGTACATCTCTCGACGATTTGAAGGGGTACTTTCCCTTGTATTCACGAATTTGACTTAATACTCTTTAAACCCAAGAAAAGAGACTCATAAATGATGAAAATCTGAAAGGAAAACATAACTTATGTAAATCTACAGTTGCAATTCTAGATAATGGGAGAAAAGAGGGGAAACCCTAGAAACTATGAATTCCTAAGGCTAACCAACTCAATGGTTGTCTATACCACCAAATCCACTAGTTAAACCATAATCAAACAGCTAAAGCACCGATATTTATAACTATCTAGAAGATTACAACAATTAGAATAACTAAATCTTAGAAACCCTAGAAATTTAAAAGAGACGGGATAATGGTTACCTGAGTCCTAAATATTCAAGGGAGACTAAGAAAAGAATGAAGTTGGGCCGCTAAAGACTTGAGGAAGATGATTCTTAACCAAAAATAGTAGAAACGAGCCAAAAATTGAAGAATTTGGGAGTGAGAAGGTATTTATCTTTCTATAAACCTACATTTTATAAGTCGAATATGAAAGGATTAAATTAGAGGAAAGATGGATTTTATACCTAATAGAGGTTAATCACTTTCTTTTTTGGAAAAGGCATGATTTAATGCTTTGTAAAATGAACTGACATCTCAAAAGCAATAACCATTGTGCACGCACAGTACCTATTACTTGCTGTAGTAGCTGACGGTTGACACGTGGTGACCCACAAGCGAAAAAATTTCAAAAATGAACAAGGAAATTTGATCAGTAAGTGACAAGATGATGAGGATCCGGGCCTATGATGTCTTTCAGATAAAAATTTCGCTCACTAAAGTTATTGAGCATCTACCTAGGAGACATTAATCTCCAAAGAATTTGCTACTAGATATACAATCGTGATCAAAGTCTCAGGGTTATTGTTTACCATAAATATGGGATGAACCATGAACCCACCAAGTAATGACCCTTAGATCAATAGGTGGACTAGTTAGATACTTCTTCACATTCAGGTCCTCTTAGCCACAGATAATTGAATCAATTTAACTTGTTAGTTAACAATGTTAGCGTAATCTTGCACCTTATGATCAGATGAAGTCGGGAGATTGATACATGTGCACATGAAGAGGATATGTAAATATCCTACCCCATGAGGCAATAACCAACTTGTAATAATTCTCTCACTAGGATTATAAAACTTGTACTCTCCTCACCTATAAAGGTTAGATGCATGTCCATCTTTTTTTCTCTCATTCTAACACCTTATAAATAGCACACACAACCCTCATGTAGGACCTTATGAGATTTATCTTTACTATTATGCTAGCAAAATCTATAGAGAACTTGAGAGCTTGAAATATTTATTCTTCAATAGTGTTTGCCCAGTAATCAATATACATAACTACATATGTGGATGTAGTCACCAATATGGGCCGAGTCATATAAATTGGGTCCTTCCTCTTTTTCTCTAAATTCTCAAGGTCAATTCTATGTTAGTAATTCTTATATGTTTATATACTAGTAATTAAATTGCATCATCTAAGATAGATTCTATACAAATTTCTCACAATAACAGTGATTGAATGAAACAGAGTGCAAGAGGATGTTTAAAGTTTTCAAAAAAGAATAACATATGAGCGCATTTTGAGATTAAGAAAATGAGGTCATTCTTCTCAGTTTATAGGGACACGTTAAATGGGTAAAACATAAAGGAATCCGTAGGGGTTTGTCAGTCGGCACAAGCTAAGGTTTTTCAATCATCAACGGTCAAAGTTAAAAAATGTATTTTTGTGTATTACTTTAAACTCAAAAATCAGAATTAGGTACAATCAAAGCTGTTAGAAATGTTATTAGGTACCTATAATCTTCACTTTAGGGAAAGTTCTCGAATCGTAAAATACCAAGTGTAAAATGAATCTGAAAGAGTGATAAACAATAGAGACTAAGTAGTTATTATGGAAAAAAGGTGTTGGTTAGGGAGACCCTCGACGACGAATTTTATGGAGTAAGAGGGATGCAAAAATGGGGTGTTTATAGTATCACTGCATCATGAGTATTTTTAAGAGCTTTGTGAAGTTCTTAAAGAATCGTGTGAGAATCTTCCTACATAAAAATTCCCATTTGAATTAATATCTTCATTTTTCTCTATGTTAAAGGATGATGATACCTGGGTTAAGATTATATCAGTTATGCACCACTGGATGAATAGTTCAAGGAGATAAATATGAGTACGACAACCCGGACGTATGCCCATGTAGTAAGATATGATTTCATGGACGAACCTTGAGGTGAGAGGAAATTGGTTTTATGTGGGATTAAATTCATTGTTAGTAGCCATATAGGTTAGCCGAAAAAACACCAAAGATAGAGTTGAATTAAGTTTTAATAAAACTATTTCTAAAATAAATATATTATATCTACTCAATAAAGTCGTTTCCTAAGATGAGAGTGAAGGATTTTTGGAAACTAATATTTTTATGTTGTTTTATACCACACATATGCATGTCTATATCTTGATACTCTACTTAAAGAAATTCAATAAATTACTCCTCTTTAACACACATACAAGGAACTCTCCTTTACACTAATGCACCACATCGGTTGAACAACTTGTGAGTCCAAAACCTTAACTTCAACCTCAATAAGCATTATAAACACCCTCAACATAAGACCTAAACCCTTTTAAAGGTTTCATAAATCATGATAGAGAGAACTTTTGCGTATGTATTTTTTTGTCGTTGCTTGAAAAGCTCTTCTAATCAAAATCCTCAAAATACCTACAAAATATAACAATCTCAAGTGTAGAGGTAAGTAAGGTTATCGATCCACATCAGGGGGGTAAAGCTAGAGACAAATTCAATTGTAATTCAATTTTTATTTTCTTTTTGGAATTTTTCTTTTCTAATTTTTTTAGATTTTCAAATATTAAAACAATTTTCAAGGGTGAGGATGTGAAATAATACTAAACTAAAATGTGAGATGAAAACAACTAACTAGAAAGTGACTAAAAGTGAAAAATAAAGTCTAACACTAAAATATGAGATAAAGTGAGATAAATAATTATGAGAACAATCAAGGAGTGGGATTACACCACAAATTTTAGCTATTGTAAGTAATTAATTTAATTAATTTAATTCTCCCAAATTAATATCAAACTTACAAATAAACTCTCGTTGCAAATGTAATTTTAATAGTGATCTTTTAGAAAATTATGTTTAACACCCCACAACTCTAGACAAATAGATCTACACTCCTTTTCATTAATAACCCGCTAGGATCGATCAATTAAAATTTATGTAAATCATAGGAAATAAATTTAGAGTTCAAAATTCAAGTAATAATATCCCACTTAAGAAACCCCTATCTGTAGTTCGAATCTAAAATGGGTATTATAACTAGAATTTCGATTTTCTCTCAAAAATTATATACCCTCTCTCGAGGCGTAAATTTAAGGGTGAGGAATCAATATTGATATTCAAAGGGAATTTTCAAGTAATCAAACTAATTAAAATAAAATAATATAAAATAAGGGTTCCCCCCACCCCTTGAAAGGGGATTTATCCTAACATGGTATAAGATTTGACAAATTAATAATCAAAGGCATAAAATAAATGAGAAGAGAAGAGAACAATCAAACCCAATCTCTTGAAGTGAAATTGAACTCTTATTTCCTTGAAATCAAGCACAATCCATCCAATATGAGCATCCAACAATAATCAACTCAAATGAATTTCACACATTTATCACTCACAAATATCTAAAAAAAATAAAAAATAAAAACTATTTACAAATATTTCTACCCAATTTATTCTAACCTAACTCTCTACTTTTCTCTCCCCACCCCCACCCCCCCTCCAATCAAATGGGGTCTTGAGTCTTCTTTTATAGTAGATGCATGTAACACATGGGGCTAAGGGATATTTTTAGGAAGGTTTATTGTGCATGGAAATGGGGTGTGTACACATGAGATAAGAGAGGCGTGAGGTCATATGGGTGAGGGGATTGGACCAAATCTGATTTAGTTAAAGGGCTAGGTTTGGAAATTGGGGTAGAAGTGGTAGTTGGGGCTATTTGGGTAAATTTATTTTAAGGGAATAAGTTGGGTTTATTAGGCACATGTGGGATTTGTGGGTTTCATGGCTTTGGTTGTCTTATGCAGGAGATACAATCGTGGGTATTAGAAGTTTGAAGTGGGTTTGGAGGAAATGGGTTTGGACTTATGGGGAGATGGGTCTTAAGGATGGGTCGGAATGAGTTTTGGGGTCACCACTGGTTTGGTTCCAGCAGTCGCGATCGGCGCTCAGGTGGTTGGGTAGCTTGCGAGTTGCGGGTCAAAGCTTAGGGATTACGGGTTCGAGGATCGAACCCGGGTCGTGTGGCAATGTTTGGGTTGAGGGCTCCGGCGGGGTTTTGGAATGGTGGTGTGGGTGAGTTTCAAGGGGGCGATCGGGTTTGTCGTCGGGGTTAAGGCAGCTCCTCCAGGAGCTGGGTGAGGGGTAAGTCGGAGTTATCAGGGTTACTACTCGGGTTAGCGACACGGGTCTGCCCACCGGAGTTGGGCAGTGGGACGTCGGAAGGTTTCCAGGTATGTGGATATGGGTGTTTGGAGAGAGGAGAGAGGAGTGAGAGGTGGGAGGTTGAAGATGAAATGGGTCAGATTGTGTGTGTGTGGGTGTAGGAAGTTAGGTGAAGGTGAGTAGTTTTAGGTGTAGAATAGTGTACGCTAGTGTATGGTATGAGTGTGTGGTTTAGTTTAAGTGTATGAGAGTATAGGTTATGTGTGTGTGTGTGTTTAATTTGGACACCTTAAAAAAATAACACTCACTAATAAAAATAAAACCATTAAACCTAGAAATATAAAAATTAAATTCCTACACTAAAAATTAAATAAAGACTCAAATAAAAATGAAACTAAAAAGAGATAAAAATAAATAAATAAAAATCTATTAAACTAAAAACTAAAATCCTAAAAAAATATAATCTAATAAAACTAAAAATTAAATGAAATCCTAAAAAAATCTAATCCTAAAAAAAACTAAAAACTAATCAAAATCAAAATAAAATAAAATTATACAAATAAAATATAAAAATAGAAAATAAAACCTAGAAATTCTAAATAAATCTAAAACAACCTGTAAAAATAAAAACGACTAAAACTAAAAATATAAAAAATATAAAAAGGCACAAACTAAACACACACAAGCTTGGGGTGATGATTTGGGCTAGGTTTAGGCTCGGGATTCGTTACGGGAGAGGAAATTAGCTACATTCAATGCGCATTTGCCTTGATATATAGCTTTTGATACCGCAAACGGACATTTGACCTACAAGATAAACATTTAGGCACATAAGACCCATATTGCTGAGAATTAGAAACTAAAGTACAACTATTCGGGGTATAAAATGTACACTTTTGGGTGCTTATCACACCACCCCCAAACAGAGCGTTGCTAGTCCTCAAGCAATAAGATAGAGAGAAAGAGAAAGATAAGAAACCAAAAGTGTACCACTTTCGCGGGAACTTATGATTGCACTTAGCATGTGCAACAAGCCTTTAAACCTATAGGTTGCCCTACAGGACGAGTTATTCCTCGTGAGGGTTTGCAGGGAATATAACCACAAAATTCTTATTTGCAAAAATTTATTAAAAGGGAGTCAATCTCTTATTAGACATAGAATAATCGCATAATCTATCATGAGATAAATATTTTCAGAAATACAAGCTAGGATGTGTAAAAAGTTTAGCCAAAGTGAATACACAAGTCACATCCTTCCTAGAACTCAACGTGTGTAGTGTGAATCAGTCAAAACGGTTCGAGTATCACAAGAGTAATTCCTAGATTTCCTCCTCGGAATCAACGCTTCAACTTCAAATATCACTGGGTATATCTCTCTTAAATGAACTCTCGAGATTAGGGTTAGTGTATCGCTCTTGTGTGTGAGGAGGTGAGTAATTGTAATCAAGTTCAAACTTCTCACACACACATAAGAAAGAACGGACATTAATAAAGAAAAGTGATATCATGAAAGAATGTTAATCACTATAGTGAGAAAGTCGAGTTATTCACCACGTTGACTTTCATTTACCCGAACATCTAGGGGAATATGGATGTTAATTAGTGAGGGGAAATGAGATGGAAACTATATGATGATATGAGGTAGGATGGTGATGTATGGATTAATAATGAGTGATGGATGTGTAATGGATAAAATATGGATGCGATATGTGAGAAGAGTGTACTATGAAGAACAAATGTCTTTATTTAACAAGGACTAAACTACTAACTACAAAATCTCTTTCTTTTCTTTTTCTCTTTTTTTTTTCTCTCTTTTTTTTCCAATTTTCTTTTCTTTTTCTCTATTTCTTTTCTTTTTCTTTTTCTTCTATTTTTGCTATTTTGTTCTTTTTTTTTTAATTTTTCTCTCACTTTTCAACCCAACAATGAAGACATTTAACATTTAGAATCAACACTCTATTATTTGAAGATGAAAGATGATATGGAGATGATAGGTGATGGTGTTGGGGAAATATGTGGGAATATGGAAGAGCATGGGAATATAATGGGTGAAGTGAATGGTAAATGGTATATGAAAAAGTGGTAAGTGTATGGATGAAAATCTATTATTCGGGACAAATTTCAAGACACACATTTCTTACAACTCGAAAATGGTGTCTTTCTGAGTGATCAAGACAAAAATTTAGTGAATAATAATGAGATCATACAACAATTTAATGCGGACCCAAATGAAGCTGAATCAACTTGTGATTCGGAGATTGCGTAAAACTCTCCCAAATGGTGAAAGGCACAAAGCTCACAAGCTAAAGTCTCTACTAGTGATCCTTAAGGTTCTGTTGGGAATTTTAGTACTCCTCAACTCTAAACCATAGTGACGTGATAAGTGCACAAATTTTGTTGAGTCTAGAAATTCATGGTGCAAAATGCCTTGTTATATATTACATAAGCTATTTATAAAAAGATAATATATTCTAGCTTGATTCCTAGACTTTGAAAGATGGATGATTGAAAATTCACATCAATGATTGAGATGAAAGAAACAACACGAAATTTTAAAAATCAGGTTTTAAGATCAAAATTTTTCAAAAGATGCACGATTTTGATAAAATTCCCCACCCCCTAACAAAAAGGAACATTGTCCTCGATGTTAAGTAAAATAATTTTTTAAATTGAGAGCATATGGTAGGAAAGAGTTTACCAGAATCAACCGCTCATGAAGTGGACAGATGAAGCCAAAATGAAACCTGAATAAGTAATAAGAAAATAAATGTGTACAAGTTCATAACATGGTAAAACATAGGGTGTTGTGAAACACCACCCCAAACTAGATGAGACTAGTATAAGAAACGTGGGCTGCCTCCCGGTAGCGTTAAGTTTAATGTCTTCAGCCAGACCGAAGGGATCTCACCCTAAGGATAGGATCTATGATGGTGTGGGGCGACAGAAAAAGTGGGTGATGATAATCACCCCCAAACAAGACTGAAACGTCAGTCTTGTTGGAAACAGGCTAAAGTGGTCAATGTACTTGTATAGAAAAATGCATCACGCAATGCAAAGCATCGATGGAAAAAGGGCGGGTGGGTATTAGGGTAAAGGCACGGAAGGCTGGGGAGAATGAGCAGCGATCACGGGCCTTGTTGAGCCGAAAAGTGAGGGTAACTAGGGCCCTATAAGCATGATACTCTAATTGGCGAGGGAGGCGAAAAGGTGTAGAAAGTGGAATGGGGTGGGCCTCATAAAAATCACACGACCATTCTATATATGGACGATGGTAATGGTCGTGCTGTGACATGACAGGGAGTTGTCGAGAAGAAAAATCAACACCACAAGAGAGTGGTGTGCATAGAATAACAAGCTCGGTCTCAAGGAAGTGGAGAGTGTCACCACAAATACTCTCGTAGATGGTAGAGGATGGTTTCAGGTGAGGATCTAAAAATTTATATGGAAACTTGAAATGTGTAAAGTCAAGATCCAAACCAGGTGATGGGGTGGAAGGGATAATGGGTGGGTCGGGTGGGATAAATAGTTGACTGGGTGGGATAAATGGTGGAGGAAGATGATCCAACTCAAGCGTGGGAGACACACACTCATTGGGAGGAGTAAAGAAATACTCACAATGGAGTGTGGTTTCTAAAGATGGAGTTGTCAACTTCTGGACAAGAATATCACCAAGTAGTGTGGTGGGTGGTTCAAACGAGGCACCAAGATCGTAGATAGAGGGATCAACATCAATATTAGGCTCAAGGAGAGACAAATATGACGAGGTAGGATCCATATCAAGAGAGATGGGAACCATTTGTGATGCTATCTCGGTACAATGGTGAGCACTCATAGCCATAGCTAACCTAGGATGAAGTGGTTCCTCGGGAACACACACGGTAGGCTCAATGGGTGTAGCCTCGGGCATTGTTTTCAATTAGAAGGGAAAGTGAGTTGGAATGTGAACCTCAAGTGGGGGTTCATATGGATTTTGTGGAAGCGGATCAGTCTCACTAATGGAAGATAAGTCAACACAACTATCAACTTGAAACCGAGACCACGGAATGGTCTCATCATCGAGATTCTCGGGGTGGCAGGGGTGGTCACACTCAAAATCCGTGTCACAAAAGGGCACATCATCATCACACACGGGTGCAATAATGGGTGGATCCATGGGAATGGCCGACTCTCTCGCACACTCCAATTCATTTAATCGTTGTCCAAGCCTTTGGAGAGCTTGAGTTTGGATTGGAGTGGCTTGCTCTTGCTCGAGTATGAACTTTTGCAAGAGGCTTTCGAGAGAGGATGTGGATGGAGGTGGTGGTGGAGTGACGGGTGGTGGTGGTGGGTTAGGTGTACAGAACGGGCTACGGAGAAGACTATACGGAGTATACTCAAATAAAATGTGTGGAGTGGAGCCAAGTTCATCATACACGAAAGGATTGCTTTCGTGATGGACAAATGGTTGATATTCAGTGGGTGCATAATGAGGGAACTGATTGTGAATGGGTGCAGAAGGTTGCCATGACGACTGTTGGAATGTGTGAGGATCCACAACATCGGGTTGGAATTCGTATTACGTGGAAGGGTGATGAGGCCTCCACGAATAGCTCGGGTACTCACACAACTCGGTATGATATACATCGGTATAGTAGGCCGAGGTGGATTCCGCAACAGTGTCATATGGATACACATGTTCCACGGTTGGTTCGGATGGATATGACAAGTACGGACACTCATAGGACATGTGATCGGCATAATAACAGTGGGTGCACAACAAAGGATGAGACACGTCGACACTTGACACTGAGAGTGATGGAAAATGAGGTGCGTGCATGAACGGGTTAAGAGTATATATGGTACTCGTGAGAGGGGTGAGACCACTAAGGATATCATAAAGAGACGGCTCGGGATCACTATCACACGTGTCGCGTGTCAATGGAAAATGACCAAAGTAGTCCCATAAAGAATATTCTTCGGCCATGAGGAGAGTGATATTTTTTGGAGTTTTTAATTTTTTTTAAAAGGAAAGAAAATATTTTTGGATTTTTGTGAAAAACAAAGGAAGAAAAAAATATTTTTGGAATTTTCTAAAATGAAAGAAAGAATATATTTTTGAATTTTTTGGAAGAAAAGGTGGGGAAAAATATGGACTCGAAAATTTGGGACGAACTAATCAAAATCCACTATCGAAAAATGGAATTGGACACACACACACAAGTTAAGGAGAATTCTTAAGTAGCACATAGCCAATTTTTATCTTGAAATTTAGTGAAAGGGTAATCAAATTTTAATTAAGTCCGCGGGCGATAAAAATTCAAGGAATTTATCTTAGTGATCGCCTTCGCAAAATTTTCTCGTAGTGGGTTACCTAGTTGATTCGTTTTAAACTTAATGAGGGCTAGGGTAGCACACAAATAGTAAGCGAGTGATTCGGGTGATGAAATTCCTTCTCGCGAGTGATCGGGTGTAGGTCTTAGTCAATTAATTCATCACACCATTCGAAAATAAATGCGAGAATAAAATCAAGTAAGAGTACACAAAGAACACAAAAGAATTATGTTGTGGGGTACTGAAAAATTTGAGTCAGCCGGGAGGAGATCACGCCTATCTCAGTCGGCCTCGGGAGTCCGACTGACCCAAGGTAGAGAGGCTTCTAAATCCTCGTCAATGGATGCCCTCTCTCTACCTTGTCTGGTTTCTCTATCACGCTTTTTTCGATTATTACAATTTTTTAAATGAAAAATAAAATAAAGGTGTCTCTATACACCGCAATACAATCAATGATAAAATCCTAATACAAGCCTTCTAAAAATATAAAAAGGGTACAAAAAATAATAAAGTGCAAAAAAATGAGCTACAAGTTGAAATCTGCTCTAAGTGCTTCACGCTCCCAAGAATGGCAACAGCGCCATTTGATAGAGTTGAATTTTCGGTACTTATTTTTTTGTCGTTGCTTGAAAAGATCTTCGAATCAAAATTCTCAAATTACCTACAAAATATAACAATCTCAAGTGTAGAGGTAAGTAAAGGTATCAATCCACATCAAGGGGGTAAAGCTAGAGACAAATTCAATTGTAATTCAATTTTTATTTTCTTTTTGGAATTTTTCTTTTCTAATTTTTTTAGCTTTTCAAATATTAAAACAATTTTCAAGGGTGAGGATGTGAAATAACACTAAACTAAAATTTGAGATGAAAACATCTAACTAGAAAGTGACTAAAAGTGAAAAATAAAGTCTAACACTAAAATAAGGGATAAAGTGAAGTAAATAATTGTGAGAACAATCAAGGAGTTGGATTACACCAAAAATTTTAGCTATTCTAATTAATTAATTTAATTAATTGAATTCTCCCAAATTAATATCAAACTTACAAACCAACTCTCGTTGCAAATGTAATTATAATAGTGATCTTTTAAAAAATTAAGTTTAACACCCCACAACTCTAGACAAATAGATCTACACTCCTTTTAATTAATCACCCACTAGGATCGATCAAGTAAAATTTATGTAAATCTTAGAAAATAAATTTAGAGTTGAAATTCAAGTAATAATACCCCACTTAAGAAGCCTCTATCTCTAGTTCGAATCTAAAATGGGTATTATAACTAGAATTTTAATTTTCTCTCGAAAATCATTTACCTTCTCTCGAGGCGTAAATTTAAGGGTGAGGGATCAAAATTAATATTCAAAGGGAATTTTCAAGTAATCAAACTAATTAAACTAAAATAACTTCAAATAAGGGTTTCCCCCCACCCCTTGAAAGGGGATTTAGCCTAACATGGTATAAGATTTGACAAATTAATAATCAAAGGCATAGAATAAATGAGAAGAGAAGAGAACAATCAAACACAATCTCTTGAAGTGAAATTGAACTCTTATTTCCTTGAAATCAAGCACAATCCATCCAATATGAGCATCCAACAATAATCAACTCAATTGAATTTCACACTTTATCACTCACAAATATCTAAAAAAAATAAAAATAAAAAAACTATTTACAAATATTTCTACCTAATTTATTCTAACCTAACTCTCTACTTTTCTCTAAAATTTTATCTCTCTATTTAATGATCTCCCCCCTCTCAAATGGGGTCTTGAGTCTTCTTTTATAGTAGATGCATGGAACAAATGGGGATAAGGGGTATTTTTGGGAAGGTTTAATGTGCATGGAAATGGGATGTGTACACATGAGGTAAGAGAGGTGTGAAGTCATGTGGGTGAGGGGATTGGAACAAATCTGATTTAGTTAAAGGGGTAGTTTTGGAAATTGGGGTAGAAGTAGTGGTTGGGGGTATTTGGGTAAAATGGTTTTAAGGGAATAAGTTGGGTTTATTAGGCACATGTGGGATTTGTGGATTTCATGGCTTTGGTTGTCTTATACAGGAGATACAATCGTGGGTATTAGAAGTTTGAAGTGGGTTTGGAGGAAATGGGTTTGGACTTGTGGGGAGATGGGTCCTGAGGCTGGGTCAGAATGAGTTTTGGGGTCACCACTGGTTCGGTTCCAGCAGTCGCAATCGGCACTCCGTTGGTTGGGTAGCTCGTGGGTTGCAGGTCGCAAGTCAGGGGTCGCAGGTTCGAGGATCGAACCCGGGTCGTGTGGCAGTGTTTGGGTTGAGGGCTCCGACGGAGTTTTGGAATGGTGGTGTGGGTGAGTTTCAATGGGGCGATCAGGTTTGTCGTCAGGGTTTAGGCAGCTCCGCCCGGATCTGGGCGAGAGGGAAGTCGGAGTTATTAGGGTTACTGCTCGGGTTGGCGACGCGGGTCTACCCACCGGAGTTAGCAGTGGGACGTCGAAAGTATGGGCGCGGGTTAGCAGGCCAGATCTTTGGGTTGGTTTGAGGGTTTGAGTGGTGAGAGATGTGGAGAGAGATGGTTTCCAGGTATGTGGATATGGGTGTTTGGAGAGAGGAGTGAGAGTGAGAGGTGGGAGGTTGAAGATGAAATGGGTTAGATTGTGTGTGTGTGTGGATGTAGGAAGTAGGTGAGGGTGAGGGTAGTTTTAGGCGTAGGATAGTATAGGCTAGTGTATGGTATGAGTGTGTGGTTTAGTTTAAGTGTATGGGAGTATAGGTTATGTACGTGTGTGTTTAATTTGGACACCTTAGAAAAATAACACTCACTAATAAAAATAAAACTATTAAAACTAAAAATATAAAAATTAAATTCCTACTCTAAAAATAAAATAAAGACTCAATTAAAAATCAAACTAAAAAGAGATAAAAATAAATAAATAAAAATCTATAAAACTAAAAGCTAAAATCCTACAAAATATAATCTAATAAAACTAAAAATTAAATGAAGTCCTAAAAAATCTAATCCTAAAAAAAACTAAAAACCGATCAAAATCAGAATAAAATAAAATTATACTGATAAAATATAAAAATAGAAAATAAAACCTAGAAATTCTAAATAAATCTAAAATAACCCGTAAAAATAAAAATGACTCAAACTAAAAATATAAAAAATATAAAAAGGCACAAACTAAACACACACAGGCTTGGGTGATGATTTGGGCTAGGTTTAGGCTCGGGCTTGGCTACGGGAGAGGGAATTAGCTCCATTCAATGCGCATTTGTCTTGATATATAGCTTTTGACACCGCAAACGGACATTGACCTACAAGATAAACATTTAAGCACATAAGACCCATATTGCTGAGAATTAGCAACTAAAGTACGTCTATTCGGGGTATAAAATGTACACTTTTGGGTGCTTATCAAATCATAATGTTGAATAGACTCAACGATCTTTGAATACAGAAGATATAAAAGATCTATAACTTAAAATATGTCACTAGATTTTCCTTAAACACACTTTGAATAAATTTTTCCAACCATAAGTAAGAATGTTCAAATGTGCACTTTTCTAACTCAAAAGATATGTGATTAATATCTTCAGTGAGGACAAGTACATGATAATAGAATATTTTTGAATGTGCATATTGAGATACATAAATGAGGTTTGATTATTTTATATATTCTTCCAAATGATTGAATATATATGTGAGATTTTAATATCTTTTAAATTAATAACGTATACTATAATATGTAAGCACTAAGGGGTTAAAATATTACCAACATGTTAAAATAGTTCAAAGAAATATCCTACCCTGTTGCCTAAAAGATAAACATGGATGTGGGTGTATTGGCGTTTTATAAAATAAAATGTTAAATAAAAAATTTCTAGATTTTTATCTCTAATTAAGTTATTATTTACGAATAAATAAAACAACACCTGATTTAACCCCAAGGGTTGTCCAAGTTGGTAGAGCCAGGGTGTAGCTGTAAACCCAGGCACCTGGGTTCAAAACTTGGCAGCTGTGTCTTGGGGCCACGGACCGCAGGAATTAAATGCCTGTTATAGAAAGCCTTGTTCGGGGAAGGAGGGATTAGTCCGAGGTGCGCGCAAGCTGGCCCGGGATTACCCTTCTCTACCAAAAAAAAAACACCTGATTTTTTGTGTGGTTTTGGTTGAAAAACTTGACTAATGTCCACCCTTATAGGCAAAACTTTTGGAACGTCATTAAACATGATATTTTGATCAAGGGAGAATATCTCACCCCATTTACAAGCTCATTCAAGAACTATAAGTTCCATTAAAAAATTTCTATCTTCCTAGGGTATAAATACTAGCCTTGCAAGTGTTTCAATAAGATGAAGAATTATAAACACTAAAGAGATGTGTAGTAAAGAACTGAACAGTAAATAACCTCAAGGAATTGAATGTGTTCAAAATGATGAAATTAATAACCTCTTCCTTAAATGATTAATAATAAATGAATGGAAGAGGTATTGATTAAAATAATAGAGACTCGTAATAAATATTATATTTTATCTTGGGAGATTTAGGTTATTTTTATAACAACATGAGCATTATAATTCTGAGGGGAGTCGTTGTGGGGGGTGAGTAGGTACATGAGGGACTTTTCTGAATTTATTGATGAGATGGAATTGGTTGATGCACCTTTAGAGGGTGGTTTGTTCACTTTGTCGAGTAATAGGCATAACTCATCTCTATCCTGGCTTGGTCGGTTCTTATTTTCAAATGAATGGGAGGAAGAGCTCCTGAATGTTAAGCAATATTGTACCTCATGTGACTTCTGATCATTCTTGAGTGTGGGAGCTGGAGAGGCAGTAAGGTGTGACACCCCGCCTATTTTAACCACGGGTGATCATTCCTTTATCAAAATAAACATGAATCGCATTTGGTTCATTCTTAGCATCACTGTCGAAACATATTTTTTAAAAGTTACTAACCATCTATGTTAAATTAAGTCGGTGCCAATTTTATCTTTCATTAACATATAATAACATTTTGAAAATTATATAATGTAACTCAACCATTCACATAATTAATAAAAGTCATAATCATCATGAGATAATTAGATAAATAATAAATACCAAATAAACCATCGCTTCCAAAGTAATATCCAGACCATAAGTCTACATAAATAAAATTGAATCCAAATACGTAGTTTCATAAATAAAACTTAAAGAATGTATCAGTTGAAGGGGAAACATGTTCAAATAAAATATTGAATCATAAATCATAATCTAGGAATGAATAACTGAAGCGTCTAAATAAATCTTGCAATCCTCCATAAGTGTTACAGCTACGCAACCCTGGAATGAGTCATCAAGCTTCGCGTCCCTGTGGATGGCATCTAAAATGATTGGGAAAATATATTTGACATGGGTCAGAGCCCAAAATCGTTGAAAAAAAAATAGTAAACAACTATTTAAATTGCAGTTAGAATAGCAGTTATTAGATACAACCGTTAGTTCAGTGTAAACTCCATTGAGTTCCTCAACTCTTATATATAGTGCACACCTAATGTCTCCTAATTTACTCACCTATCCATGTTACTCCATTTAACTAGGCCTAAGTATCTAACTCTCAATATTAGGTTAATCTCCCTCATACTGCCCATACGATACGCTACCGTTAAGACAATAATTCATTTTAACCGAGTTATTATTATCACATCATCAATTTAAGTTTTTCCATGCATAAATTACTTTTATATATACACTATCTATCTTTTCTACCATCACACATAAGTATAATATCCACACTTTTATATATAATCCACAATATAATATATATATATATATATACAACCACAGCATCTCCCGAAATAACTACCGTGATGCAGGCATACTCTGCTACCAATTCCATGCCCCCTCATACCAAATCAGGGACTATTATTTTAGAATGTCTCCTCGAACCATAAACTAAGCAACACATAATGGAGGTGAACAAAGTTCCATTCCTTTGGGATATGCACATACCTAACATACCCAAATGACCCGACACAACACATAGTGAGCCTCCCTAAAATCTATGTTCAGGGGAACATATCAACCTCTCTGGAATTACTAAGGTGGGATATCCCTCTGGGCAGAGCCTCTCGTGATAGCAGTCAGCGTAAGTATGTTCACATACATAACAAATTGCATAATAATTATTCACATAATCGATATATATATAACATCAGTAGATGTATACACACAACCTATAGTATAACCCATACCTCGTATTTATATATCTCAAATACTCGACGTACTAATAATTGACACATATTGTTATTCTCATATTTTTCGAGTATCACTCTTTACCCAAAGGGTCCAAATTATCCCTTAAGTTATTTCAGTAGTTAACTCATCACTATGTTGCTAGTATTTGCCTTAGGTCATGGTTAACTCTTCCCATAACCCAAATCGTAGATTTCATATATGCATTTCAATCGGTAACTGTCGTCGATCCTAATCTCAATTTTACCCTCATTAAGATTAACCAAGCCATAACTAAATTTCTACTGAACTTCCTTAAGTCTATATATAATTGCTATACTATCACCAAAGTTTCCCGTGATTAATTGCATGGGAAAATATAAAATAAAAGGAAAAAAATCATTAAATTTGGGTAGCCGAATCTATTCGGTAGGGACTTCGAATCGATTCGCCCACTGAATCGATTTGGTCTTCAAACTGAATCGATTCGGACCTGACTACGTCATCTTGTTTGTTGATGTTACGGGTTTTCCACATTTAAACCTCAACAAAAATCCTTAAAACTTCCCCAAACTCCCATCCAACATACCCAAACATTAACTACATGTGTAAGGACAATTATTAACGTAAATAACACATCAATACTAATAGAAATCTATCCATAAACAAATCAAAACTCATATTTTATCAAAATCCTAGTTTATGTGTTCTTCATGCATGTTCATCAATTTTCCCGAATCTATTTCGTATTAATCATCCATACTCATTGATTTCATGTTATTTACATATAAGGATTTGTTTTACATAAATTCCTACTCCAAATTATGAGTTCTACCCACCCAGATCCAAAGAATCATTATTTGAATCATGAATTAAAAACCCTACACTACATGGGTATTATAACATGATCAAAATAATGCAAGATAAACACTTCCCTTGAATAAACAAGTATGATTTACGTTCTTAGATGATGAGAACATCCTTTCCTTGCTCCGATCTCAATTACGACGACATTTGGGGTGAGAAACGGTGTGGAATGCACTAGCTTTCTTCTCCTCTTCCTCTCCTATGGCCTCCTTTCTCGCCAAAGTGTTGTGACCCTTGACCACAACTCATAGGGGATGATATAACACTCTAATTTTCTAAATTCCTTCTACCATAGGCTTCTAAATAACCAAAATTCCCTTACGTGGTTCCTGCTTGGTCTAAACTCGCCCTAGGACCAAAACAGTACACCCGACCGGGTACACTATTCCGACTATTTCGGCCCATTCAGAATCAATCATGACTTCAAAATCACCATCTGATTCACTCTACATAAATTTCCAACATCGACCTCATAATATTCTACACTTCACTTTCGGTTGAAATATAATACAGTCACATTGATATGACTCGCTACAAAGTATAATAATTATTGCAAGTTTTTTACTATTACCTTAGTAACTCTATTGGATAAATATTCATCATTATCCCTCCTGATTAATATTTTAATAAACATGAAATATTTTAATTTAACTAAACTATGTCACACGTGTAATTTAAAGCAACCAATTTAATTAAATTCTTGATACTCGAAAATAGAAGGTGTTACATAGGGCTCATTTCAAGTTTGAGAATATGTGGTTGAAAGAGGAGGATTTTAGGGACAGAATGAAGGTGTGGTGGTAGTAGACACCACATTTTATGACCTCCTAAGTCTCTCCTTAGGTCCCTAGCTCCTCCCCATTTCACTACAAACCCTAGATCATACTCTGAGTATTGATCTAGAGGCCATCGGGTGCTTTAGGGCCCCGTTTGACTCTGGTCAACTCTATTGTCAGAGCGAAAGCTCAATGAATATTAGAAGGGCTCTGAATCCACGATCCAATGGTTTTGCCCAATGCACAAATTTTCATAACGGTTAAGATGACCAAACCATTTTACTACCAAAAACTGATCTGGAGGCCACCGGGTGCTCCCGCGCCCCGATTGGACCCCAATCAACTTCATCGTCAGAGTGAAATATATTTGAATCTTCAAAGAGCACTGAAAACCCCTTCCCTCAAAGTACCTCGCATAACCTCCAATGGTCTGCCCCATTCACGATTCTGACTTACCGTTCGGACGAACGACCCGTTTCCATCCGACGATCCCCATCCAAAGGACCGACGAGCGCTTTCGAGCCACGTTTGACCCAAAGTCAACTCCCAGACATGGGAGGGTCCCAAAGGACTCTTAAATATCCCTAAATTATCTTTATAACGGTATGACCTGTGCACAATTTATATCAACCGATTGTGGTCTACGACTTTTTTTTCATAAATATCTGCACAAGATTGTCAATTGGCAGGTCCATTTTCCTGTCTATCGGTAGTGTGTCTAGGGTTACCTACCAATCGGATGGGTTAGGTCTATGCTAATCAGAAACCCCTTACCCTATAAATAGAGGGCATAAACTCACTCCCAATGAAGACCTGAGATCCATCAATATCAATGATCTCAGCAACATTCGCTTACAATCAACGATGTTTCCTTATGTGAAATTCCTTTCCATCTTACACTATTATCCTTTTCATACTCAATTTGGAAAAATCTCATTGTATCACATCCAAAATTCATCTCAACATTCAAGGGAGATCATGAAAGAGCAAGATCAAGCTTTAATTCTCTAAAAAAAGGTCAAAAATCCTTCTCTCTCTTTAAATTTTTTGTTTTGCAACTAATTACATAAATTCATATTTTACCTTTTACTTTAATTCATACACATTAACATCTCACCTTTTTACTAATTATATTGCACATACTTTATTTTCTATAAAAAAAACTCAAAACAAATAAAAAGACGGTTACACCTATAAATTCCAATGGTATTATCCATCATAATTTCTCAAAACTAAAACAGCTTTTATGCACACACACACATATAATAAATTCCCATTCGAATTTATGGGATAAAACCCACCCTTATGTCGCATGCGAACTACATGGACTTTGATGCCTTTATAGGCTACGTAGGCATTTCGGGATAAAACTCGGGACTCGAGTCCAATTTTTTCTAATTTTTCCGTTTTGGTATTTTTATCCTTTTCATTTATACATTATTTTAATATAAATTATATTTGTGATTCTTATTGTCTTTTTATCCAAAAATATATTATCGTTTTATCATTACAATCAATATTTCAAAAAATGCATAAATCGTATTTTTCTAAATATTATTCTGGGGACATTCCTATGGATGACCTCACTCTGTCTTTTCCATTTATATACACACGCACACACACTTCATGGAGAAATTAAGAAAAACAGTAACACAAGCCCATACGAGATCGAAAGGGAGGGATGGGTGCATAATACCTTCCCATTACGTAACTTAGCCCCCGAACCTTTGAACTATTGGTTTCGTGAGCATTAGTTTGTCTTTGATGTCGATCTCTTGAGGCGACAACATATTGTTTTTCTTGTTTTGTGCAAAATAGACTGGGGACTCTATCTCTTGACATTCACCCCACACCGACGACGGACGAAGCGCTCTTAGAGAAAGCGGGTGCGAGACCTTTTTCTCCCCCTCTTTTTTTCCCCCATAAAGAGAATAAAGAGGAGACATGATTTGGGATGGCCACAGTGGAGACTCCACTGGGGATTTATTTCATAAGAGGGCTAGACTCTATTTGAATGGGTGTTATTATTTTTTTCTTTTGTACGTAAGCATCTTCTTGTATGTTCCCTTTTTTTATCCTCTATTATTTCTTACACATATATACCTCATGCTTATATCACTACTCACTGACACACTTGTAGGTACTCTACATGTACACTTCACACTACTTGCATATATGATCACTTATATCCACATGTTGCACACACTACATAGAATATTATCACACTTATATATATCCATGCTCAGTCGTACTTGTTATACACCACTTGTAGTTAATCCATGCTTAGGTACACTACCACACATTCACTTGTAAATATTCACACATCATTCACCTATCCATGGTTAGTAGAATTTTCATGCTCCATGTAGATTTACTTTTTGTACTTGTACTTTCTTCCCTATTAGTATAATGTTCATCATGCTAAATAAAGATACTCTCTCGATAATATACTAATCAAGAATCATGCATTTTTCACACTATATCACCAAAGAGCATGGCTATTGCCAAAATTTTGTCCCGTAACTGGGGGGTCACTTCATGATGGTCGATGGTTCGGCAGGTCGTAGTTAGCCTAAGCGCTATGACTATCACCTTACATTGGCTAAGTACCTTCGACGTATATCGAAAGGTTCCCTCCCCCCCCCCCCCCCCCCCGTCGTACCGCTTGATCGAAGTCATTACGTCAGGTATATCACATGGAACTAGTTCATGTACGTCAAGTATATCGAATTCGCTCTCACACGTACTGCCCCCATGAGGTATATAGTGACGCAATTCACGTACACTTGGGTATATCGAATGGCTTGTCCACACGTACTGATTGCACTCAAAATCAAGACATATATCGTGGAAGTCATGCCAAAGGGGGGAACCCTTCCAATTAACCTAACAACTGCATACCCTCATATAGGCGTCAAACCTAGGGCATTATATATACTTTTTCGGTTTCTATCCAAAACTCTGTGGAAATGAAGGGTCGGCATATCGCCCAAATTTTTGTGCCATTTCATCTTTTTTAAAATGAGACCTTGTCCATGAGCTTGGAAATAAGTCCAACCATGTTTTTACATATTTTTCAAACCCAATTTTCCTAGGCTCGGGTCTGGTCCGACATTTCTTTTTACATTTAGGTAAACCTAATACAAGTGACAACATAATAAACATAATAATTATATTCTTCTCTAGTTTTTTCCTCTTTCTTTACCAAAAGTGCCAAAAACATTTTTTACCTTTTATAAAAAAACTAAAAACATTTTCCCTTCCTTATAGAAAAATATTCTCCCTCATTTTTTACCCAAAAACATTTTGTCCTCCTCTTTTCCAAAAAAGCTAAAATATTTTCCTCCCTTTTAAATAATAATAGTTTTTCCCTTTCCCTTTCAAAAATAAATTTGAAATTTTCTCCTTCTCAGGCCAATCGCATATCCGACCCTCCCTATTGGCTTCGGTCTTCCGTCAAACCACCTCGAGGCTCTGTCAATTCCTTTACTACTTCCTTCGAGTCCAAAATTCACCTTCATCTATTTTAATGGAGAATGTTATCTAAGTACTGAATGTGCAATCGAATTTGATGACGGTTCTAGCCTAACTCACTGCTAAGATTGACAACCTTCAAATCGAGGTTCATGATCTGAAGCAAAATTGGATCCTTGTTACCAAATATCTCGAGGTCCTCTTTCCTCATGCTATGGGTCTGTGAGTACCTGAGCTTATTTGGGTCCCCGAGTAATATCATCACGCTTCACGTGCCCCTCCTACTAATGGGTCGTCGCCATCTTAGCTCCGTATGACGAATCTTGCCCAGCCAAGGGCAAACCTACCCATGACCATTGATTCGAAGGAAGAAGAGTTGAAAAAGGTAAAGGAGGACCTCAATATGTTGACGAAAAAGTTTGACTAAGTCAGAATCTCCAGAAACTACATAGATTACACCCATATGTCTCCTTATCCTAAAGTAAGGATGACGAAAAAGTTCAAAATGCCTAACATTGAGAAGTTCGAGGGTAGTGGACCACTAATTATTCGTCTCCAAAGTTAACACCAAGACATGACTCCCTAGGTGCTTCTGAGGAATAATATCCCAAATGTTCCAACTGACTTTGAAGGATAATGTTCTTCGCTGGTTCTTATCTCTCGAGGAGTCTAGGATCCGTAGTTGGGAGGATGTTGCCTGTGAATTCATGTCACAGTACAAGTATAACGAAGAGTTGGAGGTCACCCACCATGATTTTGAACTACTCAAATAAAATCCTGGGGAATATATTAGAAACTTCATAGCAATATGGAGAGATAAAGTAGTGACCATGATCAACTGGCCTTTCGAAGAGGAGCAAGTCAGTATTGTGAAGAACTTCTTACCCCATGTCCGAGCGATGATGGGAGGACAATATTACCCTCATTTTTTATCCCTCTGAGAAGTAGGAGTAGAGATAAAAGAAAGTATTTCCAAGCCAGAAGTTGAACGAAAGAAAGTATCTGGATAGTTTGCTCCCCGAAAGTATGAGAAGCTTGCCAATACCACAATTTCAACCATCAATAACATCTCTCATCGTACCACTTCATGGGAACCCAAAAGTTGCCCTAACCCACTAAGAAATGCACCAAGCATCGCGCTCCCCTTTTCAAAGTTTACCAAGCCCTTTTAAGACGAAATATTATCAAGCCATTAGACCCTCATCCATTACCAAACCCACTTCCCAAAAATTTCAAACTTGATGCCCATTGCGCCTTTCACCAAGGTGTCGGTCACACCACTGATCAGTGTTTGTACCTCCAAAATGTAATCCAAGGTCTGATTTATTAGGGTGTCATCGCTCCACTAGTAAATCCTAAGCCAAACACTACCCACAATTCACTCTCAAAACATACAAATGCCATATTTCTAAAAGAAGACTCAGAATTTGATCCATTTACCCAGATCGTACCCAGTAAATCACCCATCATACATATATATTCCCCTAAACCCCTCGAAGTTTGTCCATATTTTCTCCTGCACTCTACCTATTTCGCCAATCAGGCTCTATCATTCCTTACTAGAGCATGCATTATTGTTCATACCCATTCTAGAGGGAAAGACATGGAATTATCAGCAGTGTTGAATAAACTTCTACAGTTCGGGCTGAAATTGCCTTCCAAAATGACCATTAACTGTTAGAGATTCAATACGTTGTTCTTGGAATCTCGAAAATGGGGTCAAGAGTCAGTTAATTAGGTAGTACCTACTGATGAAGTCAACTTAGATGATGTTATCCAGATCATGGAAGATTTATTTCAACAGACCAATGAAATTTATAATATGTTCAAGCTACTTGATGCTTTGAAACTACAAGGGTGTCTGGTCCCTTCACTTCTACATCTCCCCATCGAATGGGAGTATCTATATGAAGAGGTGATTGAGGTTGTGGAATGTATTGACTTTTTGTGGAAAGGTGATGTCATTGCCACCGTCTGGGGGGTACGAATTTGATAGTTCAAAAGAAGAGCAAAGTCTAGAAAAGACTAGCCCAATAGTCAGCATATGAGGAATGATATCGTTTGAGGAGCTACTGAGAAAAATTAATAAGGTGTCTTAACAACCAAAGATAGATAAGGAGATGTGGTTTCTATTTTTCCTTTCTTCTGTGAACCATATAACTAGATCAGGGAGGCATTACCAAATTCTAAACCCATAATCATTAGCGATCGGTAAGGGAAAAGGGGTTGAGAATCTTCCTAGGATGGAAATGACCCTCAAGGAGATTAAGATCCTCAATCACTTAAAGAAAACCTAAGCTAACATCACTCTATGAAGACTCTTTATGTATTCCCAGCAGCACCGAAATGCCTTGATCAAACTACTCACCGGGCCCACAGTCCCTCCTTCCATTATGCCAAAAGAATCAGTGAATCTTGTTGGATATCTAACCTCCACTAGAATGCTCTCCTTCTCTAAAAAATACATACCTAAGTTTAGACAAAATCACAACTATGATCTCAATATCTCTGTCGAAGTTACGGGAAAAACGTCCCATTTTCGCTTGTCAATAATGGATCAGCTCTTAATGTTTGTCCGTTAAGAACCCTCAATTGCTTGGGACTAAAATTGAGCGACCTTGCTCTAACCTATGTCACGGTGAACGCTTATGATAATACTCATCGAGAAGTGATGGGATCCATGAATCTTACAATAGGATGGACCTATAAATCCCGTTGTTGAATTCCAAGTCATCGATATCCTAGGTTGTTTCAATATGTTGCTTGGACAACCATGTCTCCATAGTATCAAGGGTGTGTCTTCTTCCCTCCATCCAAAATTGAAGTTTTTTGCTAAGGGGCAAGTCATCACCATCTTAGGAAACGATGATAACACCGATAATGCAAGCACTGGCAGTCTAGTACAAGAGATACAACATGGAGCAAATGATATGCTTATGTTAGGTTTTTGAGTCGAACCGCTTTCGCTCCCAGCAGGGGACGATTTTAAAGATAGGGTTTATCCAGATCATAGCCCTCAAGGCAATATCAATGTGATCCAGATGTTAAAAAATATGCACTTCCTTCCCTGATTAGCTGGGACGACGACAACAGGGAATACTTGAACCCATAATATTAAATAAATCTTTTCCTCCTTGTGGCTTGGGTTATCAACCATCAGCAGAAGAACTCAGAATGTTCCGCCAACCTCGATTGAAGAAGAGGCTGTCAAGACTATCTCAAGAGATTTCTTGAATGGAATATTAATCAAAGAGGTTGAATATTTCCCTTTTTGCGTCTTTCCCAAACCGTGGTATGATCATTTGGAGAAAAAGATGAAGCTAAGAATGGAGATATTTTTCCAAAATAACTACTCGTGGGTTGAAAGTTCTTAGTATCATGTGCGAGCACCCATTAAGAATACCATAACTTCTATCGGATATTCTGAGGAAAGTGACTCTGAGGATTCATTCAACTTACAAACACTGGGGCTGACACTCTGCATGGTCCACTCAAGCCCTACATCATCTGATCCATCTTGCCTGATCAAATCTATTAATGCACCTATCCTCAACTGGCATGCTATACCGATTTCACCTACTGAAGTAAAACTCGACTCTGGTGTTTATCCCATTTCCTCTTCTTTTGTTGTTCCTCCGTATTATGGTGTAATCGAGACCTCCTTTGATGAGGTTCTCAACGCTATTTTTCGCAACAGTGAAATAAATGAAGATTTTGAGTATCTTGTTGTGCCTTAAATTAATTGTATTAATTCTAATCAAACTCTTGATGATGATGATTTTTCAAATGAATAATTCTTAACTAATCTAAATAAGGTTAATAACAAACAACATAATCGCGTTTAAGTTAATGAAGATTAAACTATTGTTATTAATCTCGATTCTAATAGCCAACTGTGTGAGATTATGATAGGGCCTACCCTTGATGAGCATGAGCGCGTGCAACTTGAAGAATTATTAAAGGAATTTGTTGATTTCTTCGCATGGTCCTACGACGATATGCTCAGCATTACTCTCGAGATCCCTCAGCACGAGATTCCAATGCTCCCAGAATGCAAACCGATCAAACAAAAACTATGAAAGCTTGACATCGAATAGTCGCTCAAGGTTAAGGAAGAAGTAGTCAAACAATTAAACATGGGTTTAATTCGTGTGATAGAATATCCCACATGGCTAACCAATATCGTACCCATGCTAAAATCAGGAGGAAAGGTTTTCATGTGCGTTGAATACTAAGATTTGAACAAGGGCTCTCCGAAGGATGATTACTCGCTACACAATATTGACACGATTGTGGAAAACATAGTTAGCCACGCTCTAAAGTCCTTCATTAATGGTTTTGCCAGATATAATCAGATCAAGATGAACCCGATCATTAAGAGAAAACTGCATTCATCACCCATTAGGGAACATTCTGTTACACTGTTATGCCATTTGGTCTAAAAACGCAGGGGCTACCTACCAAAGGGTTGCCACAACCATCTTGCATTATCTGATACACAAAGAAGTCGAGGTCTACATGGATAATATGATCATCATATCTAAGACTAGTGAAGGTCATGTCCCCACTCTCGAGAAGTTCTTCGAGAGACTACGGCAATACCAAATGCGACTTAACCCATATAAAAATGTATTTATAGTTACCAAAGGAAAGCTCTTGGGATTCATTATTAGCGAAAAATGGATTAAAGAAGATCCTGACAAGATGAAAGCAATACTCAAAATGTCACCACCCCAAACAGAGAAGGAAGTTCGAGGATTCCTTATAAAATTACAGTATATAAGTTGGTTTATTATCCAATTGACCTCTATTTGTGAACCCATCTTTAAACTCCTCCGAAAGGATTCAATCAAAGTTTGGAACGAAGCTTGCCAAGAGACCTTAATTGAATCAAGCAATATCTAACTTGACCTCCAGTACTTATGCCACCATATCATGGTCTTCCCGTACTCCTATACCTGACCGTAATAGATACCACACTTGGGGATTTATTGAACTGAAGAGTCTAGTAAAGAGAGATCCATATATTATGCTAGTCGCAAGTTGGACGAATACGAAGTTAACTATACTTCCTTGGAGAAAGTGTCTCGCCCTTGTCCGATTCACCCAAAAACTACGACACTACATTCTCGTTTTTCCCATCATACTTGTATCCCGATCGGATCCTATCATATACCTCCTCAAGAAACCTTACCTATCTAACCGAATGGCTCGATGGTTGATGCTACTAGACGAATTTGATATTGTTTACGTCACGTAAAAATCCATGAAAGGAAGAGCCATGTATGACTACCTCACTAACTACCCTATGGAAGAAACCGATGTTAGGATTTTTGAGTTCCTGGATGAAAATATCCTTTGTACCTCCCAGGAAGACCTCTGGTGGAAAATGTTCTTTAACAGTGCCACCAACAAAAAAGGGTATGGCATTGGGATACTCCTAATTACCCCTGATGACTTTCACACCTCCCATTGCCATCAAGATGGATTTTCCCTGCACTAACAACATAACCGAATAGGAGGTGTGCACACTAAGACTCAAACTCGCTCTCAAGAAAAGAATTCGACGCCTAGATGTCTACAGGGTCTCAGCCCTCATCATCGGTCAAGTACTCAGAAAATAAAATGTCGATGATGAGAAACTCTTACCCTTTCATGCCCACATAGAAAAACTTGCCTCCTAATTCTAAGGTATCACCTTCCACTACCTGCCCTGAGCAAAGAACAACCTAGCCAATGTCCCCCTTCCTAGTCCAAAAGCAAGCTACACCTACCCACTGCTATCACAT